>JAOTON010001681.1:1880000-2302500 GCA_034440635.1 Lepas anatifera | reverse complement strand
AATATGTGTATCAATCCACTCGTAATAGCAATACAAACGCAATGGTTCAAAATAAAAGCTGTATCAACATTAAATGCCAAGTTACTGACCTAAGTTTGAAAACTGCTTAAGTAGCCCCAGATGACCTCTCAGAGGTCACAGGTCAAAAATTGAAACATGAACCTAGAAAGGGGCCCAGGATACTACGATTTGGAGAATATGAAGCTAATCCAAGCTGTATCTACACAAATACAGCCCAATTTCTGTTTTTCCTACGTATTTCCAATGGAGAGGTCATGATCCGTACTTGACCTTTGGTCATCGATATGAAAAATCTCGGAATATATTTTTTTAGCACTTGGTGGGCCCATTATGTGGCATAGATTTCAATCCAAAAGAATCACCCATTTCTTACTTATGCTACCTTTAATTTTTGTGGAGGTGAGGTCACGCACGACCTGTACTGGTGACGTGACGTGAGGATGACCCAACCTTAAAATTTTGAAGAAATTTGCAAAATTTACCAGGGATAAGGTGTGCCAAGTATGGTGGCGCTTCGCGTCGCCGTTTTTTCATGCCACCGGAAAAACCCGAGAGGGTATTCAAACACCCCCACCGGGCGAGGGTTAATATTGGCAGCTCTTATGTTACCAAAGTAGACAATTTGGCGTTCTGTTTGGACTCGTCAATAAGATATGTGCGCCTGCAAGATCCTAAATGAAAATATGGAATATGGGACCAAAATTGGAATTGAGCTGTGCTTTCAGTCGCGCAGAGGACCCGCGCAGGGCCGGTTCAGGGCCGCAAACCGCTGTGAACACAGGCGTTTTCACTACAAACGGTGAGTTTTCGAACCAGCAAAAAAGCAGCCGAGGGTTTTCTCTTTGTTTCTATTGGATACCCACTTCAGTTAAAATACCATTCCAAAGGTGTCACATTATCTTCAGCTCTACCAATCTCAGGCTCTTGTTTTTTGGGTCTCAGGCTGGTGTGTCGGTAGGGGGCCATTTGGGCCCACCGTAATTCTCGAAATATATTTGGTTAATTAAAATCCTAAATTGTATTGATTCTACTCAGACGTTTTGCTTTGTTGGACGACTTTGTTAATTTCGTTTCACAAACATTTCCAGAACTTTGAAAATTGCGGCAGCAAGGGTAAATATAAAAACCCTAAATATGCTTAAGGTGTATGGCTGCTAGTTCGGCTGTCCGATTTTCAAACAGCCTAAAATAATGTACAGATTATCATCAAAAACTCACTATATCCCAAACACACTTAAATATTCAAAACCCAATGGCGTTTCTAACACGACATGGCGAGAAAATTACGCAGTGTAGCTTATCTATATTTTATTAGCTTTTTGCCGCATGAAGCGGCGAATGGTACCTATATGATACGTGACTTCTACCATGAGCATCGCCCCGGACAAAAAAGGGAGGAGACCTGTCCATCTTAAGCCTACCGACCACAAGAAAATTCCCCTTCTAAAAAAATGGTCAGATTTCCGCCCAATCTCAAAATATTGGCTACCTGCAAAACGTTTCAACACACCAACACCTTTCTGGATTCCTTTGTTTTAGATTACCTCAGCAGTGGAAGACGTCCCGTATTTAGCTGGTATCATCTGTTAGGACGTCCAGATTCGGTATTGTCACGTTTTGCGATTAAACGTTATCGTCTTTACTTTTAAGCATGCAGGTTAACCTTCGTACGGGTAGGTCTTTTAAAACCCCCCTCTAGTTTATCCGAAGTGGTAAAAAAACGGCGGTGAGCAGCGCCGCCAAACTTAGTTTAGCTGTTTCTATATCATTTTTACATTTTTCCTAAAAATTTTAGCTCAAGTTCATATCAGATCAGGTCACCAGGCTAGGTGAAGTCACCTCACCTAAAAAAATAATCATGACTGCATAACTAAAAAAGGGTTATTCGATCAAGTTGAAACTCAATACCACATAGTGAGCCACCAGGAGCTACAACATATGTTCCGGGAAATTCGATGTTGGTGACCTACGGTCATGCAGAAAGTATGACCTCCCTGTTGCAAATGCATGGGGGAAATCACGAAATGAGTTTTTCTCAGTAAGTACGGATGGAATCAACTTCAAATATCGGTTAGGACTTTCTCTTAGCCCATTTCTGATGTTGATACCGAATGTTTTTACCTGTGACCTTTGAGAGGTCACCAAAGGTCAAATAAACATTTTTCGGTGTTTTAATATGCACATTTTGAATAAAAAGATATAACTATTATTTTGTCACTTAATTGTCTGTATGGTCAGTGCAAGTCAAATGATATACATCATGACTATACCAGGTCAAGTTGGGTCAATAGTTGACCTGGGTCAGGTTAAATTTTGGATTGGACCTAGCATAGCAATATCGTATATTATTCAATTTGTATTGACGAGAGAATTACGATGGTGCATAAACTATGGGGGCATCTTTCTTGGTTATGAGGTTATTAGCGAAAAAGGAAACGTCCTTATGCATGGCCTATGACAATGACATTCCAAAGAAAACCCAATGTTAGCCTGACCCAGGCGAACACCGAAAACAATGCACTGTAATAAAAGATCAGCCAAGACGAATAGTATTTAAAAACCAGCTATATTATTCGAGATAAAGAGTCTTCTTATTACACCCATAATAGTGATGTTACCCTTACCTCTGGTGAACTATATGACCACAAGAAAAACCCCAAACATTTCTACAGGTGTCAGAAAGAATGATATTTTTAAATGTTCAGTAAAGTACTAAAATCCTTCAAATCCGTTCACAAAACACTCATTTCAATGGTAAATTGTAGGACATTTTTATGTAAATATGTTTCATTTGCATCACATGTTTTCTCTCGTCTTAAATGTACTCGGAAAATGGTGCAAGAAACATAATATATGCCTGCTTATATTTGAGAAAACGGAACTTACAACACTCTAAAAAGGCTTCAGCACACACAAATGGCACGTGAGCATGCACATCAAAATCAAAAGTTTCAGTTATATTACAAGTTAAAAGTTTTTGGCTCAAGCTCCGTATGGCTCATTGGTTTACCTTCCATATGAATGACTGGATGCGGCGGACACAGCGCAAAAGACCCCACTGTTCACCGCAGAACAAGGGACATGGACCAATTGGGGATTGCTTGCTTGGACCCGAGCTTTCCTAAGCTTGACAGGTGTGTTTTTTAGAATTAATTTCCAGAGGCGATGTGCATGTGGACTGAGACGTACCATAGTGACGATATCATGTTTGCAGTGCCATTGGCGTCATACTTGTCACGTGATACGCACGTGATTTCTACGAACATTTTCGATGAAGGCAAGATAGACAGTATTTTTCAAGTCATTTTTAAGACTACTTTTTACTAGCAAAAATATCAAAACAGCTATCAAAATACGAATAATCGTAAATGTCCAAAAATCATCTTTCGATTGATATGTAAATCATACCACAGCAACTTATTTATAACCGCATTATGATCAATTCAAAAATATCATTCCTTATGAAACACCCTGTATATAATTTTTCAAAAACTTTCGATTCCTGTTTTGCGCTTTTTCTAGCTTTCTTAGTTTTTTTAGATAGTGTGGGTCTTTTTTACCCCCCACCAGGACGAAGGTGGCTCGTACCCGTCAACGGGGCAAGGTTTGAATAACGACACAGCAGAAACATTTCAATGAAACGCCGCAATTCAACAAAAAGAAGGGATGGAAGTAGCTCCTGCCGAGTTGGAGATGTGATTACAACGAATATGATAAAACATGCTTTGGTGCAATACTCCTTGGTCTCTAGACGTGAATCTGATGTTTTCTCTTTCAGGCAGAATGTCTTCGCTTTTGGAATCAATCATAAATAAGACTCGAGAGTTAGCCAGAATCCCATTGTTGACATCGGTGCAATACAGCACCGCTTCCAGCGACAGTCTGCGCATGCAAACCAGCTGGACCCAGAGCGCGCTGGAGTCAGCCGACTTGGTCAAGTTCGAGAGAACCTTCCTCTTGAACGCCAGCTCCCTTCGCGTGATTGCCAGTACCTCTCCCCAGACGGTGGGCTCTGGGACCGAAATCTGCCACTCACCGTCTCTAAAGCAGAAGGCCGTGTTTCGTAAGAAGGAGGGCGGCGAGGGCAAGGAGACGTGGCTGCTGGAGCTGTGGTCGCAGTCGCAGCTGAGCCAGGTGCTGGACCTGACCGGGTACAAGAAGCACGGCGCCGTGTACACGGCCGGCGACTTCGCGGCGTTCGAGTGGAGCGCTGATGAGACGCACCTGCTGTGCGTGGCCGAGAAGAAGCGGCCGGCGGCGACCTCCTTCTTTGACGCCCACGCTGCCGAGGACGCGGCCCGCGGCGCCGAGAGTCGCTGGTACGAGGACTGGGGCGAGCAGATGACTGGCCAGCACCAGCCGGTCATCGTCACCTTGGACGTCACCTCTGGCAACATGAGGGTACTGGAGCACGGCGAGGATGTCTCGTTGGGCCAGCCCCGCTGGCGGACCTTCCAGGAGCGCCGCTCGGTTATCGCGGTCGCCTGGAAGAACGCACCCCGCCGGCGGAGCCTCGCTTACTGCACCAATCGGGAATCTGTGGTGGTTGAGTTCCTGGAGGACGGCTCGGAGCCGCGCCGCCTCAGCAGCAGCGGCGCTGGCCTCTCCTGCCGCTCTCCGCGCGTCTCGCCGGACGGCGCCACCGTCGTATGGCTACAGGCGATGGCCGGAGGGCCCCACCACAAGGCGGCGCGCCTGATGCGACTGGGGCCGGACGACGCTGAGCCGGCTGTGGTTCTGGACGTGCTGGATGTGCCGGAGGAGGGCGGTGACGGCTACGCCGGGCTGTACCTGCGGCAGCTGCCGGGCCAGTGCTGGGTGTCGGACCGGGAGCTGGCGCTCTCCACACCGTGTGGTACGGGCCTGCTCTCCTACGCGGTGGACGTGTTCACTGGTCGGCGGCGCCGGCTGTTTCCCGACTCCACCAACATCAGCGTCCTGCACGCCAGCGCTGCGCTGGTGGCCGGCGTGCAGTCGGGCCTGCTGACGCCGCCGCGGCTGGTGGCGGCCGCTCCCGCCGACACCTCCCAACTGACCCTGCTCACCGACAGCTGCCCAGTGGTGGACTCCGCCAGTGTCACGCCTCTGACCTTCCTGCGCGCCGACCCGCCGCCGCTGGCCGAGCAGCCGTACACGGCCCTACTGGTGAGCCCGCCGCCCTCAGCCAAACCGGCGCCTCTGATCCTGTTCCCGCACGGTGGGCCGCACAACGTGATGGTGGACGCGTGGTCTGAGCACGTGGCGCTGTTCACCCAGCTGGGGTTCGCCACGCTGCTGATCAACTACCGTGGCTCGGCCGGCGCCGGCGAGGCCGCTCTGTACGGACTGCCCGGCCGCATCGGGCACCTGGACGTCTCCGACTGTGCCTACGCCGCCCGGGACGTGCTGACGCAGTACTCGGAGCAGCTGGACGGTGACCGGGTGGCGGCGTACGGAGGCTCCCATGGCGGCTTCCTGGCGATCCACCTCTCAGGACAGCACCCTGACCTGGTGAAGGCTGTGGTGACCAGGAACCCGGTCTGTGGCGTTGCCGGAATGGTGGAGGACACGGACATCACCGACTCCAACTGTGTGAAGGTCGGGCTGCCTTACTTGCCCGACCCGTCGCCAGAGCAGCTGGCAGCCATGTTGGCGGCGTCTCCGATGTTGCACTTGTCGAAGGTCTCGGCGCCGACGCTGCTGCTTCTGGGACTGGCCGACCGCTGTGTGCCGCAGAGTCAGGCGGTGGCCTACCACCAGGCGCTGCGGGCGCGCGGCGTCACCACGGAGATCCGGCAGTACCACGACTGCCACCCGCTGGCCAAGCCGGCCGTCAACGGCGACGTCATGGTGCACTCGGCGCTCTGGCTGTGCGAGAAACTCCAGCACCAGCCTGGTGATATTGCTCAATGTGGTGAAAGCGGCGATGGCGAAAGTTGAAATACTGCGCTCGCCAGCATCCGTTGAAGGATTGACGAAGTGTTTCTGAGATAAGTTAAGCTTTAAACTTTTTTCCATGATAAACATAATTCGGGCAATGGTAAAGTGCAGTAAAGCACCTCCAAGACAGCGTTTTATTTATGATAAAAGGGATGTACTGAACTTCCTGTATTCAAAATGGACAAAGTTAACAAATTCATCTTGATCTGGTTAGACATGGATTTCATTGATTTCTAATTGGCAGCCTGTTCACCGTAACAGTACGCGTGATTTTATGTCTTATCTATTCATGTATTCATCAATTTGTTTTGCTTGAAGTTATACGCATGCGTGCCTTTTGTAGTGATTGTTTATTTTGATGAGATATTAGCAGTAAGATCGCCATGGATTTCTTCCCCTGCAGCCCAGATTCTGAAAGGCCTCCTATCCCTGATCATGGGGGTCTCCAGCTTTTGGGGAGCCTCCACATTAAGGTAGGCTAGATATCCAGCTTTGTGACTATACATACGATTGTCGCCAAGTGTTCATGCCGTTCGATTTCCTCCGTTATTAAGCAGGGCCCCTCCTATTTCTCCTTAAAATGGTTGTCTTCGACACGTGGGTCGCTTGACATGACTCGCCCACACTAATACCCTGATTCTCCAATAACGGACGGTAGGCCGCATTCACCTGTGCTCTTCTGTTGTTGTTGTAGATTCCCGCCACACGCTTCACAGCGTTGTAGCCAAGCGGTTCTGGAAGGACCTGTTGGCGGCCGCCAAGGCCGCCTCCCTGGACCTGAGGCAGGCTGGGATAGATGGTCCCCATTAGGGACAGCCTGGTGCGCATGAGGCCCGGGTAACGTCGGAGGACGTGCTCCAGGGTGTCTGCCTCCTCATTACAGATGGGGCATCGTCCATTGCACCTCTTGCACTCGCGAGCAGGACTCGGACCGATTCGGTGCCGGAGCTGCCCCGAGCCAGACCAGTGTCCCGCCCGTAGCTGGTGGGCGTCGGCTGCGGCTGGCCGGTTTCCAGCCGGCCAAGGCGGCGGGAGTCGCCCTCCCATGAGAGAGCGGTACCAGCCAGAGAGACAGGCCCTGATATATTCAGACCTCGCCGCTCTGGTAGTCGCACGGGACACTGTAGGGACATCCACTGGCACTTCCTCCTGGGGAGGGGCAGAGACTTCCCTGGCAAGCGCGTCAGCCCTCTCGTTTCTCAGGATTCCGCAGTGGGAGGGGACCCACTGCAGAATGACTCGTCGGTTCCCTCTTGCGATGGTCGAGAGGCCCTCTCAGACCTGAGCCCCGAGCGGGGTGACTTGCTCTAGAGAACTAGTACGGGATGAGGCAAGGGCTGAATTGGAGTCGGGGCAGATCACGATAGGGTCGTCAAGATGCATTGGGTACTCGAGAAGGAAGCTCAGCGCTGACTGAAGCGCAACCAGCTCTGCGCGGAGGCCGGAGCAGAGTTTCCCGGCGGAGGCACGGAGCTCGTTGCACCCGCCGGTTCCGGTTCCTCGATAAACGCTCCCGCTCCGCCGTTCAGGACTCGTCCGCCAACGGAGCCGTCCGTCCATATCCAGATAGCGTAGTGTGGTAGGGCGGGGAGGTGGAAGAGCGCCGCTTCCTTCTTCGTGGAGGACGACGCTCCAACTGGTGGAGCTTGGCGCACGTCAAGGTTGAAGATGACTAACGGGGCAGTCCCCTGTCGCGGCTGGGGTCGCTGCGGAAGCACAGGCTCTACGGGTGCGGTGATGTCAACTGCGAGCCAGAGCCGCGTCCAGGCTGCCGCCGGCCTGTGACTAGCGGCGGGAGCCTGGGCCGTGCCACGGCCTCTGTTCCGTTCAAAAATGTTCGAATGAACAGACCTGCTGCGACGATCACTGATGCGAATCAGGCACTGCCACCGAAATGCATCGGGAAACTTTCATACAAATTTAAACAACTTATTGTCAGGTCTTTTCTGTTCTTGATATTCCATGGAAATAATAAAGTACAGAGTGATGCAAAACTTGGCCGTTTGCGATTTTCCCCTGGCGTTTTGGAGAAAGCTTTTGAATTCCAATTTCTCATAGGTATGTACATATTTTCATGCGACAAAAATTCAAAAAAGTAAGTCGACAAAGTTGTGGGTAATGAGCCCTAGAACATAGCTTCACCCATGTTTTTGCAAAGAAGACATAACATGGGAAATTATCCAAGGTGGCTCTTTATGGAGAAAACGATTAAAAAGAAAGTCAATTTTCACAAAAATTACATTCACTTCAGCTTTGAAGTAGCAGCTGATGAAATGGTGCTTATTGTCTGCTTTCAGTAAAAGCATGGAGATAGCAAAGTTATTTTTCCAAAAATTTCAAGGATGTGCTCTTTTGGGTTTAAAATTGATAGCATGGTCGTTAACCCTCGCCCTACGGGGGCATTGATGGTTCCCTAAGGATTTTTTTTTCAAATAACAGAAAAACGACGAGGCGCAGCATCGCAGTTGAGGGGTCTTCCTCTCATCCCATCATTTCCCCAGCATCCCTGAATTTTTTACCCCGGGCCGCACTAGGTCAGGTCACCAGGCGAGTTCAAACAAGGCACCTCGCTTCAACTTTTCAGCTTTACCATAGCTACATTTCGAAGCCAATCGATTTGAAACTTTCTGCACTTGATGAACCCTCCAGGTTCTGTAAAATTCATATCCGGGATTTTTCGATTTTGTGACCTGAGGTCACGTCACGAGGTGACCTCTTCCATAGAAAGGCAAGGGGAAAATTTGTATTATGATCTAAAAGTCACAAAAATGATTAAAAATGATCCGGTTTCTCAGGAGTGCATTCTTGGCCACCCTTAACATTCCGAGGCACATTGGCAGGGGGAATATCGGCCCCTAAGATCGAATCAACCGCTGATTTTGAAAATTCAAAGCCAAGATTCCCGACCTAAACTTTATTTTGAAAAAAAAATTTCAAAATTTTGATTTTAAGGAGAAGGTCGTCATAATATACAATTTGTGTATTTTTAGATTTCCATAACCCTTGTCTCTGTGTACGATTTTCACAAAACTAGTTCAGATTTACAAATAATTGACCCAAAATTTTCATATACTCGAGTTACGCAAACATCGAAATTCAATGGCAGTTCCAGGACCAGGACATAGGAAATATTACAACCTAAAAGTTTTTTACGCGGATTGAAGCCCATATACGCGGCATCTTACACATAAATAAATGAGAAAAAAGTAAAAACTCATTAGGGGCGGATGGTAAGGAAAACAGTGGGTAAAATACATACCAACAATATGCAGTGGTATGCATGGTATATAGTCTCGACTAGTGAAATTTATTTCTGATAGTTTTACCCTCCCATGGCAGCTCTGGAAAGGGGTGACATGGGATGGACTGTCGTGGGGTGGGGGATAAACACATTTCAATAACAACGATATTAGTCGCGGCGGTATACGGCGGGAATACATTTAAAATGTTGTGACGGACACGCTCTGGTAATCCAGAATTGGGTTATAACTATTTTGAATTTTCATATACCCAATTGTATTCGCCCGGCACGGCTGTAAGCAGTCTTCTCACTTACTAACGTTTAGTCCTTCTGATAACATTCCCCCATTTAACTCTGTAACCGCCCCGATGAATACAAATAACATGAATCACTATCATCTCACATAAAAATGATATAATAAAACCATATAACTGGTATCAGGATCCAGAGACGGCTTCCTTTACAAAGAACCCATCGCTACGATAATACTTGGTTTGTGGATGAACCTCCCAAAACCCAGCCATAGCTCCGCCCCTGGTAAATATATAATCTTGAAAATTTCAGAAAACCGCCGTACTAGTTTGGAAGTCAGGAAGTTTCAAGTTCATCGCAAGCCGTTCGGAGATATTCGAAAACCGAAGGGGGCAATATTAGCCCCCCAAAAGGGTTAAGCAGATTCCATGGGCGATATTTGCCTTTTGACTTATCTGAGGTCATCACAGGTCGCCAGGGGTCAAAAAAGTATTTTGACGATAACTTTTGACCTATTTAAGCTAGAGCACTGAACTAGACGTCATCGTGTATGTATCGTCACCGGTTTTCATTTGATATACGGCAAGGCCACTTTCTTACCTTCCGTGACCTCAGGTCCATCACAGGGCGTCCCAAATTTTGGGTCAATGGTCATTAATGCTGTCAGTACCGAATATACTCAAAATTCGCCCCACGGTCAGTACCAGCCCGGGTCGTCCCCCTCAAAAATTCCGTGGCGGCGTCCCTCAGGTCATATTAGGTCAAGAGGTGGCCTCTGGAGTTCAAACCACTGGAGGGAGGTCATTATGTTCTACATAGCAGAGACAGCCCCGGCACTTTCCTATCAAATCTACTTTACCAGATTTCAATAGCTCTAATGGCATGAAAATTATGCCCAAGTTTCTCAAATATGGCATATTTTAGTGTAAATAGCCTATCGTGACTCAGCTTGACCTCTGGAGGTCAAACCTGAGGGCTTAAACATGTAAAGTAAAGTCATGCTGAATTCACACGAGCTTTGCAACGCTCTTTGCAGATTTTCACTAACCCCCATATTTTTTAGGTCCTTAAGTGCCCCCTCTCACCTATTTTTACGCGATGGCCGAAGAAGCATTTGCCGCCGGAAAACGCTACTTATTTACTTACATTTGAGAGAATTCAGGAGCGCGTCGATTGGGGAAATAATTTTGAAAATCGGTCAATAGCTTTATGACTTATAAAACTTATACTAAAAGACTTATAAAGCTTTTAATCCTATTTCCGGCAGGGGGCTAATATTGCCCCCCTTCAGGTTTTTCGAGAATATCTCCGAAGCGGCTTGCGATAGAACTTTGAAACTTCCTGACTTTTCCTTAAACTAGCACAGGCAGGTTTTCTAAAATTTTCAAGATTACATATTTACCAGAGGCGGAGCTATGGCTGGGTTTTTTGGGAGGTTCTATCCACAAACCAAGTATTATCGTATGCGGCGGATTCTTTGTAAAAGGAAGCCGTCTCTGCTGATCCTGATACCACTTATATGGTTTTATTATATGATTTGATATGTGAGATAATAGTACATTCACAAGTGTCACTATTTGTATTCATCAGGGGCGGTTACAGCCAGTGGCGGATCTAGCCGGTTGGTTTGGGAGGGGCAAACCAAAGTTGAAAAGCAAAATAAATAAAAAAAAAAAAACGCAGTGAAAAATTGCGCTACAATATGCCTTTTCGGTAGGAGTTTGGGACCTGGAGACGAAAAGCGAAAAAAAAACGTCACGGGGTGAAAAATATGGGCTCAAGATACATTTTTTCCTATCCAAGCCCCAATATTTACACTGAACTTCACTAATTCTGTTTGAAGTTGAGAGTTGAAGCACCAAAATTTTGCTTACAAGCTAAAAAGGAGTCGGGGGAAAAAGGAGATCGATCGCTTTGGGGGGAGCAAAAACATAGTTTTGCCCCGAGCTTTTCCGTTTAGGGGGCAATTGCCTTTTTGCCCCCCCTGGATCCGCCACTGGTTACAGCAGTTCAAAATGGGGGGAATGTAATCAAGAAGGACTAACCTCCCCGGTGGGGGTCTTTAGACCCCCGGGTTTTCGAAGTGACCAGAAACGGCGCGCGCAGCGCCAAACTGTCAGCTGTTCCTTCATCATTTTACATCTTCCTGAAAATTGGCTCAAGGTCATATCAGGTCAGGTCACGGCCAGGTGAAGTGACCTCACCTCAAAAATACTAGGACCGCAAACTAAAGAAGGGTTAATCGATCAGTTGAAACTCATACCACATATGGGCCCAAGGAGCTACAACATTTGTTCCGGGATTTTGATATGGTGACCTAAGGTCATGTGCAGAGCAGACCTCCCATGTCAATACAGGAAAATCACGAAATGAGCTTTTCTCAGTAAGTAGGATGGAATCAACTTCAAACATCGGTTGCGACTTGCTCTTAGCCCATTTCGAAGCTGTTGCCAAAATTTGACTGTGACCTTTAAAGGTCACCTAGGTCAAAAAGCATTTTGTGTTTTCCTCTATAACATTTGAATAAACTAAGATAGAGCTTTTATTTTGTCACCGAAGTGTTTGTATAGTCTCTGGAAGTCAAATGATATACATCATGACTATACCAGGTCAAGTTGGGTCAGACCGTTGACCGGGTCAGGTCAAATTCTAAATTTGACCTGGCAACAATATCATATATCATTCGATTCGTATTACAAGAGGATTGCAATGGTGTAAAACTAGCTGTATCTTGTTTGGTTTGGAACTATTAGCGAAAAAGTAAACGCCCTTATCATGGGTGGCTATGGACATTCCCAAGAATATGCCCAATATGTAGTGACCGTAGCTCCAGGCTTTGACGACACGAAAATAATGCCACGAATGAAAGCGCATTTCAAGAGCTTGAATGGTGTTAGAAAAATGTTCAGCTATCATAGTTCTGAGATATAGAGGTTTCTTAGTACACCTCATATTAACGATTTGACCTATTTGACCTCGGTGACCTATATTGACCGACAAGAAAAAACCGAAGTATTTGATATCATTTTCGAAGAGCTTCGATTGCTCTTGCGCTTTTCAGCTCTCTAGTTTTCGAGATCGTGGGGGTCTTTTAGCCCCCACCAGGGCGAAGGTGGCTCGACCCGCCACCGGGGCAAGGGTTAAACGTTAGTAAGTGAGAAGACTGCTTACAGCCGTGCCAGGGCGAATACAATTGGGTATATGAAAATGCAGAATAGTTATAACCCAATTTTAGATTTCTAGAGGCGTGTCCAGTCACTATAATGTAGAGTAAATCACAAAAATAAAAGCATATGTTTGTTCACTTAGAGCTTTGTGCGAGACTAGCATGCTCTGTATGTATTCAGTTTCAGGAACGACTAAGGAAATATTTCGTCCATAGGCAGATCACGGAGACAAGAGGATACGGAACATGTTACCAATAGCGGAAGTGTCAGTATTTGAGGGGGTAACACTACATTTTCAAAATAATATCTTCCCAGCCAGTACCACCGCCACGACTCAATATCGTCGTATATTGAAAATGTGTTTCCAATCACCCCCACCCCCACGACGAGAGTCCTTGATCTGCCTATGCCACCCCCTTTCCCAAAGCTGCCATGGGAGGGTAAAAATTATCAGAAATAAATTTCAACTAGCCGAGAGACTAATATACTCATGCATACCACTCGCATATTGTTGGTATGTATTTTACCCCACTATTTTACCTTACCGCATCCGCCCCTGATGAGTTTTTTCATTTATTTAACCCGCGCCCCACCGGGGGGACCAGCACCACCTTCGCCCCACCGGGAGGCCATCGATGGCCCCCCTCTAACTCCGAAAATATGGGCGTTGCCGCAAATCTGCAAAGTGCAATAGAAAGCTCGCGTGAATTCAGTAAGAAATTACTTCGCATGTTTTAGTGCTCAGGTCAATGGTTTGACCTCCAGAGGTCAAATTAGGTCAAGATCGGCTATTTTCACTCAAATATGCAATGCTTAAGCAAACTGGGCATAACTCTTATGCCATTAAAGCTATTGAGGTCTGGTAAAGTACATTTGATAGGAAATTGTCAGTACTTTTTCCGCTATGTGAAACGTAAAGACCTCCCGCCAGTGGTTTGACCTCCAGAGGTCACCTCGTGACCTAAGATGACCTGAGGTCACGAAAGGTCAGAAATTGACCTTGCCGTACATCAAATGAAAGCCAATGACAAGACAAACACGATGGTGTTTGTTTCAGCGCTCTAGCTTATACAGGTCAAAAGTTAGGAGAGTGGGAACCCAAAGACCACTACTATGCCAGGCGATGAAGAACTAGCATCCATCTAATATTTTTCGGTAGCAGCCTTCGATCCGAACCGGGCATGATTGACGCCCCAGTAAACCCGGTGTTTTCAGCAAACATTGTTACTTTTGCATCTCCGGACATAAAACAATCGTCTTAAAGTTCCGATTGCGCCATGCGATGTAAATCCTCACCCACCAATTTTCACGAATTGTCTTACAACGTAAGTATAATGATGTTCCTATTTGTTCACGAAGCAAAAGGTACAATATACGCGGAAGTTTAGACGGCCTTTAATCCGTGGGCGTTTTACCCCGCTATCGGGGTAAAACGCCTTTAAGCCTCAAGAAAATAGATCCACACTTCATCGTGTCAGAATCACACATTTTTATCGAGTGCAAAAACGATTAAAAACTTAACGAAGAAAAATAAAGTAATTCGTCCGGCAGGATCGGTACAGACGAATTCTCCCTTAATGTATGCGTCTTATCCCACCACCCTATTGTCAAAATACTGTTTTTGACCCTGGTGACCTTGGATGACCTTGGAGAGGTCAAAGGGCCAATATGGCCCCTGGAATCCGTGAAAGGGTGTCCAAGAACGCTTTTCTGATCAAGCTGAGCATTTTCAATCGCTTTTGTGACTTTTAGATCATAAGACAGCTTTTCCCCATGCTTTTTTAATGGGAGAGGTCACCTCGTGACCTGACCTCAGGGCACGAAATCGAAAAATCCCGGATATACACCTTGTAGACCCTGGAGGGGCCATAAAGTGTAGGAAGTTTCAAATCGATCGACTTCGAAATGTAGCTCTTACAGAGTTCTAAAGTTGAAGTGAGGTGACCTTGGTTGACCTCGTCTGGTGACCTGACCTTGGGTGACCCGGGGTAAAAAATTTCAGGGATGGTGGCAAAATGATGCAGTGAGAGGTAGAGCCCTCAACCACGGTGCTGCGCCTCTTCGTTTTTCTGCTATCCCGGAAAAACCTTAGGGGGCCATCGATGCCCTCGGTGGGGCGAGGGTTAAGTGTCAAAGATGCCAAGCAGTATATGACGGCTTCTAATCCGCGTAACAAAACTTTTTACATTGTATATATTTCCCCTCATAGTCCTGGTCCTGGAACTGCCATTGAATTTCGAATTTTTGCATAACTCAAGTAAATGACAATTTTGAGTCAATTATTCGTAAATCCGAACCAGTTTTGTGAAAATCGTACAACAGAGACAATGGTTATGGACAATCTAAAAACACAAAAATTGTATATTTTGCACGACCTTCCCCTAAAAATAAAAAAATTGAAATTTTACTTTTTTCAAAATAGAGTTTAGCGTCCGGGGAATCTGTAGCACTCTGAATTTTCAAAATCGGCCGGATAGATTACGAGATCTTAGGGAGGCCGATATTGCCCCCCTTGCCGGAAATAGGGGTAGCCGAGAGCCTGACGGAAATAGGGTTAAAGTGAGATATATATTTTGAGACCGTCACAATCGCGCAGTCGCACCAGTTTGCCTGCACAATAGCCCGAGTGCTGACGTCATAACGTCATATAACCAGGTTAAATTTCAAGGTCAGCTCCCATGAAGGTCAAGGTCAAAGGTCACAGGTCAAGGTCATTTACCACAGTATTCTGGTCAGATGACATTATTCGGTATGACGAATGTAAAGCTATGACTTAAAAGTTAAAAACAATCAAGGCCAAGGTCAAAGATATTTTCCAAGGTCCTACCCTCATTTCTCGCCCAAAGGCTGCTATAGTGCCAGTTATATTGTACATTATTGGGAATATGTCATATTTTTCAGTCATAGGTCATTGACCTTGAATGACCTGGACCTCAAAATTTCAGTGAACATTGTCTGGGACCTTACCTCTATGATCTTAGCTCGCTTTTGGTGTTTGCCATTCTTTTCTGCATAATCATGGCGTTTTATAATAACTTTCCTGCACAGTCCAGATTTGACCTTCACGACCTTATTTGACCTCAAATATATTGAACTTGGTCAATGAAACTTTGTCATAATGTAGATCACCATCGCCTCCACCCCCTCCTCCCACGGGCGTTTTTCTAAGCCTCTGTTTCCGGTGCCTCAGAAGGCGCTTTAGGACCACCCTCTACTGCGCGTTGATGCCAGACCCATCTCCACTGTGCGTGTTAACAGCGTCTTCTTACATTTAGGGAGGCGTTATTTTATCAGTAATGGTAGTGACCTTAATTACTACTGATACACATATCGATGACACTGGGTGCCTCCTCTTCTATAAGCTTGGTCCTTCCCGTGCAACTGACTAAAAGGATGGGTCCTCTTCGACCTGTTTAGGAAGACTGGTTTAGAAATTTGACCGAGAAAATGTTGTTCTAATAATTCGGCTTCAAGAACTTCATTAATCTACAGTGCTACTGAAATCCTGTTTGGGCAGACATTGCTTTGACAAGTTTTATCAGGTATTGTCTTTAGAATTAGTACTGAAAACACTTAAGCGTCAAACCTTGGTGATGGCAGGATTATGTCAAAAGGAACATCGATATTTTTGGTTTGGAGAGTGGGCATTGAGTCCGGTCTTTGACCCATACTTAGGGTTGAGAAAGTGAAAGGCTCACACCTCATTCTAACACCACATGCCTAACATGTATTGTATGTATAGCAATCCAGAAAAGAGCTGTTGATTACGGCTGATTTGTAAATGACTTCACTGAAAGCAATTTGACACTACACTCAAGTTTTCATCCCACGAATTTCCCCCGGTCGCCAGGTCACAGAGGAGATCGGCAGCAAGCTGTACGAGCGAAAGTTGACGGCCCAGCTGAGCAAGGAGCTGGAAGCGCAGTCGCAGGCTGAAGAATGTCGCAGGTACCACACCGGGCCGCCCTGCCCCGGGCCCGGCTGCCGCTGCAAGAAACTCGCCGAGAGACAGAAAAACAAACGCATCGAGATCGTAAGTTGTCCAAATTGGCTGGGTGAGGAAGGTCTTCTTTTTCCCTGCAGATGAACATTTCTACAACGAACGGTGATCGTGGCGGGCCCGCGCATGTCAGTCCTGACCACAGAAGACCTATCCCGCACCCTCTGCAATGCATGGTCTCCGCTTGCAAATGTAGAGGCTAGACACTGATATGTTTCATACCTACTATTATAATTGTCCTGTTAGTAAGGAACGTTTTGAACCCCAAGGCAAGCTTGAAAAATAGTTGAGTGATAGCGCATGCTGACCAAACTAGACCACCGGCAGTAATGAAGCATCGGCTCTGACTGCTGCATGATTTAATTTATATTTTACTTAGACTGACACTTTGCATGACACTAAGGCAAGCGCCAAATGATGGTTATTGTTCGGCGCGCACGCACACACACACACACACACACACACACACACACACACACACACACACACACACACACACACACACACACACACACACACACACACACACACACACACACACACACACACACACACACACACACACACACACACACACACACACACACGCCCACGCCCACGCCCACGCCCACGCCCACGCCCACGCCCACGCCCACGCCCACGCCCACGCCCACGCCCACGCCCACGCCCACGCCCACGCCCACGCCCACGCCCACACACACACACACACACACACACACACACACACACACACACACACACACACACACACACACACACACACACACACACACACACACACACACACACACACACACACACACACACACACACACACACACACACACACACACACACACACACACACACACACACACACACACACACACACACACACAGAGAGAGAGAGAGAGAGAGAGAGAGAGAGAGAGAGAGAGAGAGAGAGAGAGAGAGAGAGAGAGAGAGAGAGAGAGAGAGAGAGAGAGAGAGAGAGAGAGAGAGAGAGAGAGAGAGAGAGAGAGAGAGAGAGAGAGAGAGAGAGAGAGAGAGAGAGAGAGAGAGAGAGAGAGAGAGAGAGAGAGAGAGAGAGAGAGAGAGAGAGAGAGAGAGAGAGAGAGAGAGAGAGAGAGAGAGAGAGAGAGAGAGAGAGAGAGAGAGAGAGAGAGAGAGAGAGAGAGAGAGAGAGAGAGAGAGAGAGAGAGAAAAAAAAAAAAAGAAAAAAAAGAAGAAAAAAAAAAGAAAAAAAAAAAAAAAAAAAAAAAAAAAAAAAAAAAAAAAAAAAAAAAAAAAAAAAAAAAAAAAAAGAAAAAAAAAAAAAAAAAAAAAAAAAAACTAAAAGAAAAAAAAGAGAGAAGACTAGAGAGAGACTAGAAGAGAGAAGAGAGGAGAGAGACTAGAAGAAGAGACTAAGAGAGAGAACTAGAGAGAAAACAAAGAGAGAAAAGAGAGAAGAGAGAGAGAGAAGAAAGAAGAAAAGAAAAAAAGAAAAAAAAAAAAAAAAAAAAAAAAAAAAAAGAAAAAAACAAAAAAAAGAGAACAGAGAGAGAGAACTAGAGAGAAAGACTAGAAGAGAGAACAAAAGAGAAGAGAAAAAAGAAAAAGAAAAGAGAGAGAAGAGAGAGAAGAGAGAAAACAGAGAAAAGAAAAAAAGAAAGTAGAGAGAGAGAACTAGAGAGAAAAAAATAAAAAAGAGAAAAAAAAAGAGAAGAAGAGAGAAAAAGACAGAGAGAGAATAGAAGAGAAAAAGAAGAAAAAGAGAGAATAGAGAGAGAAAAAAGAAAAAAAAAACAAAAAGAAGGAGAGAGAAGAGAGAACTAGAGAGAGAGAGAGACTAGAGAGAGAAATAGAGAGAGGAGAGAACTAGAGAGAACTAGAGAGAGAATAGAAGAGAACTAGAGAGGAACAAGGAACAGAGAGAGAGAGAAGAGAGAGAACAGAGAGAGAAAAGAGATAGAGAGAGAGGAGAGAATTTGTATTGGATGAATACACACGTATACCAGACAACAAAATGAGCGATTGGTGCAAATGCCTGGACGGCATGTAACGAGGCACCTTTCGCAAAAAATCTTAGGTAAAGCTTACATGACGACAGTCGCCCGCAACAGTACACCCCGCCAACTGGCCCACCGGCTGGAGCATGAGATAGCATCCAATTTGAACTTTTACGCACAAAAGTCACATTATTAGGCAAACTTCCTTCTTAATTTTTTTCTAAATGTGCACAAACACAAAACCTGTGCGTGCCTACGTGTGTTTTCAAGGCGCTTGAGCGTCTAAGGCTAAGCCGCACGAATAATCACCCTCGGAAAATATGTTTGCTAGATTTCCCTGCGGTGATTGGGAACAACGCATGTGTGTGTATGTGTCGGATAATCTGCATGTACTGCCTGTGGCCTGGTGGCTCCTTGCTTGCAAGCTCACTCAAGCATGCGCCATTTTCTTGCTGAATAAAGCCTTGCAGTAAGGTTCTCTACTCGGCTGATGGATCAGAACATTCCCATTCGCAACAGCTATTCTCTCTTTTTGCATGGAAAAGCCTCCGGTCCACAAATTCCACCTTCTTCCGTTGCAGACCAGATATTATTAAAGAAAAATAATTCCCTTCCGCTAGCAACAGTAGGGTAGAGTGGGGTAACGCGCCCATCTGGGTAAGACGCCTACTACTCTGTCCAGGCTGATTTAAGAAATGTAGCCTCCATCTAATATTTTTTCTGGTAGCGGCCTGTCTGATCCGGTCCTAGGCATGATTGGACGCGCCCAGTAAACTCCGGTATTTTTCAGCAAACATTTGTTGCTTTTTGCATCTCCAGGCATAAAAACAAGGCATCTTAAAGCTGCAATTTTACTCTATGCGATGTAAATGTGCTCACCATACCAACTTTGTCACTAAATTGTCTTACAACGTAAGTATAATGATATTCCTTTTTGTTTACGTGAATCAAAATGCACAATATACGCTGGGAGTTTTATGACGGCCTTTTAATCCGGGGCTTGGGCGTTTTACCCCGATAGCGGGGTAAAACGCCTTTTTACATGGTCTTAAGAAAAAATAAATTTCGCACACTTTGCATCGTGTCAGAATGACAAATTTCTATCTGAGTGTAGAAAAACGATGAAAGAACTTAACGAAGAAAAAATAAAGTAATTCCGTCCTGGCAGGACCGGTACAGACGATTTCTCCCTTAACGTATGCGTCTTGCCCCACTCTACCCTAAACTTTGGGGCATCTAGGCCCTGCTTTCAAACTTTACTTCTATTTTCGGTGACAGAGATTCCAAAATGTTACCCATCCTAAGGGAAGCATGGAGGGGTGACCTATCACATAACCCGTAGCTAGATAATAGAAGCGCTGCTTTGACCAGTTCAAGCGTGTTATGCTCCCCTCATTGTTCGACAGCTGGTGCAATTCTCCCACTGTGTTGGACAGTTCTGGCGTGCTAAGCTCCGTTCATTGTTCGACAGCTAGGCGTGGTATATCCTCTATTTTTGGTATCTGGAGTGTGACACAGAAGCCCTGCTCGGCAGCTGGCGTGTGCTATTTCCTCCGGCAGTTAGCAGCTGTGCGGCAGCTACGGTAGTATTCCTCCTGCTGCTGAGCAGCTGCGGCTGAATTTTTAGTTGCCCAGCAGCCAGAGTGTTAAGTATGCCGCCTGTTCGGCAGCTGGAGTGTGAGCTGCAGCAGTCCAAGCGGCGGGAGCAGCAGCTGCTGGAGATGAAGCACTCCCTCGAACACAAGTACCGCACCGCGATTCTGAGGGGAATGGGAACGGTAAGCCACCTCTTCCCGCCAAGGCTCAGCCCAGCAACACCGGCCACACGGCAACGTTGGCGTTTTGGGGCACGTCAGCTGCTGGGCCTAGATGATAATGATGATGGACAAGACAACATCACACGTTGTCTCGTCACTACGTTTTCTCATAGTTACTTTGGCTTTGCTCTTCCCTGCATAAAAAAGCTGCACTGAACACTTCGAAGGCCCGAAGTCACAAGGGGAAAGAGAAAGAGAGTGCTGCGCAAACAGAGCGTAAGAGGAACAGGCCCCCACCTTTGTTCTGTGTCAACAAACAATATGTTACACTTTAACTGAGCTTTATCTTAAGTGTCTTTTGGAGCTCCCTGTCAACGAAACCAATTTAGAAGACATACTCCCCTTTGTTCCTATAGCCTAACGTTTTTTGCATACTTTTACTTTGGGGCTGCTCAGTCTAGACAAAATATCAAAATGTAATGTAATGGCAAATTTATCAAAATATCAACATGTAAAAATTAAGAATTCGCGAATCGCGTTAAAAATTTGGGTTTTTGAGGGTTCACAGCAACATCACAGGATATTCGAGTGCAGGTAGAGGAAGCTTCTGGGTACGTTTGGCATCAATGTTTAAAACATATTGTCATCATCTAGATAAGTGATCAAATTAATTATCCTTCCGATTATCTCACGAAAGCGCTGATGCAGCACTAGCGTACGGATTTCGCGCCCTGCAGCGTCACTGAGACGGTTACGGAGTAGGGTTTCCTCTTTTAACCCGCGCCCCGCCGGGGGTCCGGCGCCACCTTCGCCCCACCGGGGCCACCGATGGCCCCCCTCTCTAACTCCGAAAATATGGGGGTTAGCGCAAATCTGCAAAGTGCATTAGAAAGCTCGCGTGAATTCAGTAAGAAATTACTTTGTATGTGTAAGTGCAATGTTTTGAACTCCAGAGGTTAAGTTAGGTCACGATAGAATATTTTCAATTCAATATGCAATGCTTAAGCAAACTAGGCATAACTCTTATGCTATTAAGGCTATTGAGATCTGGTAAAGTATATTTGATAGGAAAATTCCAGACTTTTTCCACTATGTGGAACGTAATGACCTCACGCCAGTGGTTTGACCTCCAGAGGTCACCTCGTGATCTAATATGACCTGAGGTCACGGAAGGTCAGAAAGTGGCCTTGCTGTATATCACATGAAAGCCAGTGACACGACAAACACGATGATGTTTAATTCAGCGCTCTAGCTTAATTAGGTCAAAAGTTATTGTCAAAATACTGTTTTTGACCCCTGGTGAAATTAGATGACCTCGGTACGGTCAAAGGGAAAAATTGCCCCTGGGATCCGTAATAGGGTATCCAAGAACGCTTTTCTGAGCAAACTGAGCATTTGGAATCGTTTTCGTGACTTTTACATCATAAGACAGCGATGACGATTATTGGGGTTTTTGGGCACCTCAGCTGCTAAGGCTATATGTGCAATTGTGCATCATAAGACAGTTTTCCCCATGCTCTTTTCACGGGAGAGGTCACCTCGTGACCTGACCTCAGGTCCAAAAATCGAAATATCCCGGATATACACCTCGTAGACCCTGCAGGGGTCATGAAGTGTAGGAAGTTTCAAATTCATTGGCTAAGAAATGTAGCTCTTATAGAGCTCAAAAGTTAAAGTGAGGTGACCTTGGTTGATCTCGCCTGGTGACCTGACCTCGGGTGACCCAGCGTTAAAAAATCAGGGATAGTGGAAAAATGATGGGATGAGAGATAGAGCCCCGAACCGCGGTGCTACGTCTCGTCGTTTTTCTGCTATCCCGAAAAAAACCTTAGGGGGCCATCAATGGCCCCGGCGGGGCGAGGGTTAACACCCGCCCAAGTGGGCCTCTGAGCCACCTTCGCCATGGTGGGGGGGGGTGTTCAAACACCCCTCGAACTCGGCTCCTTTGCGTGACAGCGAAAAACGCGAACACTGTTGAATAGCTCATACAAATTCATGAAGAAACTACATCGATCCCTTTTTGACTCAGATCAATATTGAGGTCATGACAAGTCAAAGAAGTTGACATGCTAGAGAAGTGTTTCCGAGTTCTTGCGTCTGACAGAGTGGAGTTAGAGCCATTTTTAGAAACCATTTGCTTCCTCTCGTTATTGTCAATCGAATGATGTATAACATGACTTTACTAGGTCAAAACAAAAATGACCTGACCTGAGGTCAGGTCACGTTCACTATCCAATCTAGCATAATCAATATGCACATCAATCGACTCGCATTAACCATTTAAACATAATGGTATCAAAATAAAAGCTTTATAGTCATTTAATGCAAATTTATTGACCCAAGTCTGAAACTTACTTAAGTAGTCCCGGATGACCTCTCAAAGGTCACAGGGAAAAATTGCAACATGAACCTGAAAAGGGGCCCAGGATACTAAGATTTGGAGAATATGACGGCATTCGCAGCTGTTTCTACACAAATATGGCCCAACTCCTGTTTTCCCCATGCAATTACAACGGAGAGGTCATGCTCCGTACCTGACCCTAGGTCATCGATTTGAAAAATCACGAAACGTGTTTTGTAGTACTCGGTGGGTCCATTATGTGGTATAAGTTTCAATCCAACAGATTCCCCCAGTTCTTACTTATACCACACTAAATATTTTTGGAGATGAGGTCACTTGCTCTGCACTAGTGACCTGGCCTGATATGACCCAACCTTAAAATTTTGGGGAAAATCGCGGAGTTTATCAAGAATAATGCGTGCCAAATATCGCGGCGCTTCGCGCCGCCGCTTTTCGTACTTCCGGAAAAACCAGAGGGGGTTTTTAAACACCCCCCGGGGCGAAGGTTAATAGCTAAAAAATTATGACGACACGTTTTAGTGTTAACATACACCTCGAAAGCACGAATTTCGCAGTTCTGTTTAATAATTTGTCTATCACTCAAATTCTGTTAAATGAATCCACTGGATGGGGACTTTGATTACACTTGTTGCATGCGAAAGAAATCCTCATATTAGCATCCATTGGGTTCAAACCGCGGATCAATGCAGTTACGAGACTTGTCTATGCTGACTGTTTTCGTATCCATGGGAAGGACTTCCATCAGAGGCGGATTTAGACCGGTTGTTTGGGTGGATAACACATAATCGTGAACAATGTGTGTTTTAAAAACTGAAAAATCGAGTTGCTAGGTAAAATGCCTTGAGCTCCCCCCACATCTAATCCGTGGATTCGCCAGTGACTGCACAATAAGTACCAAGTAGACATTCTGTTCAGATTAGTTTGCCATAAAGCTACTTCATCGTCCTTATTTATTTCGCAACCGATGCTCTAAACTAGAACCTCAATTCCGGTGTATGTTCATTTTGGCAGAGAACAGCTCTTAAAAAATAACAATTCAAGCGAAGAGGATAGTTAATCGATTCCATGGATTACATTGATTATTTAACCTTCGCCCGGGTGGGGGGTCTTTTTAGACCCCCTCGGGTTTTTCCGAAGTGACCAAAAAACGGCGGCGGGCAGCGCCGCCAAACTTGGTCTAGCTGTTCCCTCATCATTTTTACATCTTTCCTGAAAATTTTGGCTCAAGGTCATATCAGGTCAGGTCACCAGGTCAGGTGAAGTGGCCTCACCTCAAAAAATACTTAGGACGGCATAACTAAAAGAAGGGTTAATCGATCAAGTTGAAACTCTTACCACATCTTGGGCCCACCAGGAGCTACAACATTTGTTCCGGGATTTTTGATATTGGTGACCTAAGGTCATGTGCAGAGCATGACCTCCCCATTGTCAATACATGGGGAAAATCACGAAATGAGCTTTTCTCAGTTAGTATGGATGGAATCAATTTCAAACATCGGTTGCGACTTGCTCTTAGCCCATTTCTGAAGCTGATGCCAAAATTTTTGACTTGTGACCTTTAAAAGGTCACCTTAGGTCAAATATGCATTTTTTGGTGTTTTTCTCTATAAATTTTGAATAAACAAAGATAGAGCTTTTATTTTGTCACCAAAGTGTTTGTATAGTCACTGGAAGTCAAATGATATACATCATGACTATACCAGGTCAAGTTGGGTCAGACCGTTGACCTGGGTCAGGTCAAATTCTTAAATTTGACCTGGCATAGCAATATCATATATCATTCGATTTGTATTGACGAGAGGATTGCAATGGTGCATAAACTATGGCTGTATCTTGTTTGGTTCGGAAGCTATTAGCGAAAAAGTAAACGCCCTTATGCATGGGTGGCTATGGACATTCCCAAGAATATGCCCAATATTTAGTGACCTGCAGCTCCCTAGGCTTTGACCTGACACGAAAATGAATGCCACTGTAATGAAAGCGCACCTCAAGAGCTTTCGAATGGTGTTAGAAAAATGTTTCTAGCTATCATAGTTTCTGAGATATAGGAGGTTTTCTTAGTACACCTCATATTAGCGATTTTGACCTATTTTGACCTCTGGTGACCTTGATATTGACCTGACAAGAAAAATGACCGAAGTATTTTCGATATCATTTTTGAAGAGCTTTCGATTGCCGTTTTGCGCTTTTTTCTAGCTCTCTTAGTTTTTGAGATCGTGGGGGGGTCTTTTTAGCCCCCCCACCAGGGCGAAGGTGGCTCGTACCCGCCACCGGGGCAAGGGTTAAACACCCCACCGGGGCGAAGGTTAATAGCTAAGAAAATTATCACTACGACACGTTTTTAGTGTTTATAACATACACCTTCGAAAGCTACGAATTTCGCAGTTCTGTTTAATAATTTGTCTATCACTTCAAATTTCTGTTAAATGAATTCCACTGGATGGGGACTTTTGATTACACTTTCGTTCCATGCTGTGAAAGAAATCCTTCATATTAGCATCCATTGGGTTTCAAACCGCGGATCAATGCAAGTTACTGAGACTTGTCTATGCTTTCGACTGTTTTCGTATCCATGGGAAGGACTTCCATCAGAGGCGGATTTAGACCGGTTGTTTGGGTGGATAATCACATAATCGTGAACAATGTGTGTTTTAAGAAACTGGAGAAAATCGAGTTGCTAGGGCAAAATGCCTTTGAGCTCCCCGCACATCTAATCCGTGGATTCGCCAGTGACTTCACAATAAGTACTCAAGTAGACATTTCTTGTTCAGATTAGTTTGCCATAAAAGGCTGTGACTTTCATCGTCCTTATTTATTTCGCAACCGATGCTCTTAAACTAGAACTCTCAATTTCCGGTGTATGTTCATTTTTGGCAGAGAACAGCTCTGTAAAAAATAACAATTCAAGCGATAGAGGGATAGTTTAATCGATTCCATGGAGGGAATGGATGGCTTAGTGGATACCATTGAAATCTCCTAAGCCACAGGTCCTGGGTTTACGGCAGAGCCTCTGACTAAGTCGGTCTGATCCCCAAACATCTCCCAACAGGATGCGAGTTGGCGACGCCGTAAAACCTTGGCAGTTGGTGAGGTGTTAAACCCCAACAATGAGTATTTAATCGATTCAATTGTGTTCACCTTATGTTGATTTGTCATCACATTGATATTCAGTACAACACAAGGCATTTTGCAAGAAATCAGATTCTCGCAGGAACACAAATCAGAACCATCTACGCTTGGTAGGAAAACGTATTTGAAGTGGATTGGTAGCCTATCTGAAACATAACTAAACGAACAATCTCCAAAATTTACTTAATTTCAACCAGTGACGGGTCAGGGGGACCAAAAAAGGCATTTGCCTCCTTCCAACGGAAAAGCTCGGGGCAAAACTATGTCTCCCCCCCAAAGCTGTAGGCCACCTTTTTGCCCAGAATCATTTTTAGTTTATAAGGGTTTTGGTGCATGAACTCTCAACTTCAAATAGAACCAGTCAGCTTCGGAGTAAACCTTGGACATTGGCAAGCATGTTTTTCACCGTACGACGTTTTTTTCCTTATGGACTCTGAGGCTTACCCCAAAACCTACTGTCTAGTTGAATTGTGGCATACTTTCACCGCGTATTGTTGTTTTTTATCGACTTTGGGTTGCCCCCAAACCTACCGGCTAGATCCGCCACTGATTTCAACAACCCTTTAGCTGTTATTCTGATGCCTTTGATTAGGCAAGAACGTCACAGGTATCTACCGCTTCTACATTCCTGTCAATGTGGAATTTTCAACATCAGGTGTGTGACGTCTTTGTGGCTCTAGGAGCTGCACAAGTACTTGAAGCTTCTCTTCTTCTCTGGTCAAACCAGCGTCTTGGGGAGTGCAAAATCGAGAAAAAATCGCGAAAACATAGCATTTTTATATAAACAGGCCAAAATTTGGTCCTTTAGGACGGCAAAAGATACTATTTTAGGCTTTGGTGGGTGTCAAGGTCCATTTGGCCCCTCCCGCTTGGATCCGCCAGTGACTCCTACTGTGCTGCAGAACATTTTCAACTTAACAAAATTATCGCCTTCATTCCACACTTCAGCAGGAAGATGCAGTCACATCGGCGCGGATATCTTCATCTCGCTGAAGAGAAAGCAAGATCTTTCATTCACGAGCCCTGAAATTCAGGTCGACTCTGCTAGGAGTGCGTTATTATTTGCATAATTATCATTCGCGTCGTAGTTTCTAGACTTTTCTGCGATTTATTATTTTTTCCCGAGTGCTGATCCTATAACAAAACGCGAACGCTACGGTCTGAAGCTCGAAGCGTGCCATGTGCCGGTCCACCAGTCAGCCCTCTTTCACGCCGGCATGTCTGTGTGCCGCTGCAGTGGATATGCCCCCGAATAACCAAGTTGTATCAAGAGCTTCTCGAATTCAAGGGCGTAGACAGAGCGCCAGCCGCGTCAGCGCTGGCTGTGTTGAAGCAGTGCGTATAGTATCTCACGCCTCAGACCGTCGTAGTCGCGTTTTGTAGCGATAAGATTGTCACCCAGTGCCGGCTTGTCATCCAGGAAAAAGCAGAAATCGCTGAGGTTTAAAAACTGTGGCACAACTGGTGGCTCTACACATGATACAACATACACACAGAAGTCAACCCGGACTCCAGACCTGAAGGGTGACAGATGCTAGCTGCTGTTTAGCGAATGCAGATTTCAAAATTCAAATTCAATTCAAAAAGTTCACATTGGCAGAAATATAAAAAAACCAAGGTACAGCAGCGACGGCCTTGCCTTCCCAATGGCACCACAATAATCGAAAGTGTTGTTAAAAATATGCAGATTAGCAGGGCCCTAGAATCCCAAAAACTTGTGGATTGCTTGTCAAATTCTGTCTCAGATAGGTAATCATTTCGCTACAAAGACCTACCTACCGAATCCTTATGGTTATGATTTGTGTTCCTACTTAAATATGACTCCTTGTAAAACTTGTATGATACTGATTGTTTTTAATCAGCGTGTGAACTATTGAATCGATTAAATAGCCATCCATCGCTTGAATCGGCTCTTTACACAGCTGTTCCCCGCCAGAAATATACATGCACCGGAAATTTCGAGTCCTTCCTTTTGTGCTTCGGTTACAAAATGAATAAAGACGTTAAAGCCTCGTAAATGTAATTGATCTGAGCAGGACATGCCCTCTCGAGCTCCTATTGTGCAAGTCACAGACGGATCCACGGGGAGGGGGAAGGGAGTTCGGCAAAAACAGCATTTGCCCTTCTCAATCACCCGAATTTCCCTCCTTCACTACACTTGTTGACGATTTTTGTCCGTTACACCTCCCCCTCCAACCAGCCAGCCTAGATCCGCCTCTGGTGTACGTCCTTCCAGGAATATACGCAACAGTGGAAAGGATATGCAAATCTGGAGAAAATCGCATTTAGCCGCGGCTTAAAGCCCTATAGATTTATAGTATTAACAATTTTTCCAAACCATATAAACGAAGGTATCAGTGACAATGACAGCCGCTCGGCATCTCTGCCGTAGCAATCCCCTTCCCTCGCTAGTGTTGCTACACTTCGCGACCCATTCCTTGAAATAAGATTCGTCCCTTTGTTCTGCGACATTAAAGTAAACACCCCTCCCGAAAAATTCTCCCCCACACTTTAGAGGCGGGCAAAGGTGCCTTGCACAGAACGCCTTATAAAAAGCCCTTAACTAACAATGACAGCCCCAACCTTGCTCGGGTGTCCCGGTATTTTTGCCCGGGGTGCGTCGTGACATTTTTTGTCTGACTGTTGCGACCGCAGCGGCATGGCTGGGCCGTGGTGATGTGAGGAGGTTGCGATTAGTAAACATTGCGATGGCTGGCAGTATGACCGCGGAATTCAATATCCGGTGAAGTTGGTTGAGTTACTGTATGACGGGTGCATGTGTATGTGCATGTGGATGCGATGGATGGTACTTTCCGATATTATGTTCAAGTGAATGTAAAGTGCCATCATATAGAGGGCTCTCACAAACTTCGTGGTGGCTAGCCGTGCACTTGCTCCGGTTGGACGGTCGTGGTTGGTTGGTTGGGGACTGTGTGCTGAGTTTTGAAGTGTGGATGCTCTGTGTGCAGTGTGATGATTGAGAGCATGTGCGGCAGTTTGTACTGGAAAAGGGATGGGAGTGGGGAAAGGGAGGGGTAGCGAAGGGATATATATTGGACTGTGGGCAAGGGATGGTGGATGGGAGGCATGTGCCCAATTGTCGATTGTATTTTAAGTGTGCACTGAAGCTATGTGTATGTTAAATATACCCCCGGTGAAACCGCGGCGACAACCTAAGGCAATTCTTTCACGTAAAGTTAAAAGTTTAGAAAATGTATTAAATTAAAAGAAATTGAGATTATTAGCTTTCGAACGTGTATATCAAACATTAAAAACGTTTTATTATAATTTCGAGAGGTATCAGAAGCAAAACCCTACTCCCTGTTACGGTGCAGACCACACACACACACACACCCTGTACAGCACTTCCATGAGGAAAACAATGATATCGAGTAAAACACTAAGCTAAAATTGTCTAGTGTCTGCATTGTCTAGTTATCCAGTGGATTCTACTACAAAGCTACAATCCGACACCCGTTGATATAGCTGTGAACTTCTAAAAACCAAAATATTTTTAACGCCATTCGAGGTCTTTCAAAAATCTTGATTTTGAAAATGTTGCACCATTGAACTCAGCATGTTCAATGTCATGGAACGAAGTGCACTCTGCTATATACTTGTACTTTCGTCTGACCTGGGCACCCTTATTGTAAAAAGGCTGGAAATATCTTCTTGAACCAAGGGGAGGGAGTTCTGGACGACTTATACACTACAAGCCCTATACAAAGCCTATGGTAGACCGAAAATCCAGGGGGTCCTGACCACCACCCAGCCAGCCAGCCCCCCCTTCCCGATCTCCGACCATGTATTTTACTCAGTGGTAGAAGGCCCCCGAAGGCAGCCCCGGCTGTCTTCCCGACACCGTCTGACCCTGACACCATCCAGCAGCCCCGGCTGTCTTCCCGACACCGTCTGACCCTGACACCATCCAGCAGCCCCGGCTGTCTTCCCGACACCGTCTGACCCTGACACCATCCAGCAGCCCCGGCTGTCTTCCCGACACCGTCTGACCCTGACAACATCCAGCAGCCCCGGCTGTCTTCCCGATACCGTCTGACCCTGACACCATCCAGCAGCCCCGGCTGTCTTCCCGACACCGTTTGACCCTGACACCATCCAGCAGCCCCGGCTGTCTTCCCGACACCGTCTGACCCTGACACTATCCAGCAGCCCCGGCTGTCTTCCCGACACCGTCTGACCTGACACCATCCAGCAGCCCCGGCTGTCTTCCCGACACCGTCTGACCCTGACACCATCCAGCAGCCCCGGCTGTCTTCCCGACACCGTCTGACCCTGACACCATCCAGCAGCCCCGGCTGTCTTCCCGACACCGTCTGACCCTGACACCATGTGCGGCAGAGCGGCAGCCACGGCGACAGCCCGGCCTCCGAGAGCCGCGGCCCGACCAAAACCACCACCATCACGCGACGCCGCGTCGACAGCGACGACTCCACGCTGCCGCCGGCGCGCATCCGGCGGGCGCTGAGCGAGGTGCGCCGCTGCTCGGCTGGCGGCGGAGGCGGCAGGCCCGGCCGGAGACGGGCCAAGTCGCGGGCCGGCTGCCGCGGCAACTCGGCCACGCAGACCCGCCACCTGTCCTGCACGGCGCAGCAGCCGGCCGTCTGGCCGCGCACCGCCGAGTGTGTCACCTCCAAAACGCTGCGGCGGCCGCGGGTGCGCGTGTGTCAGGAGGAGGCCGGGCCGCGCCGACGGGTGCTGGCCGAGGCACGCTGTCGGGCGGCGGCGGCCTCAGTGGCGGCCGGCGTCCTCGACGACATCGCCGGCTCCAACTCCAGTGCCACCATTCTGCCGTACAGCGACAAGCGCAGAAAGTCGACGGAGGTGACGGAGAAGTGGCGCCACCTGTCCCGAGACTGAGTGTGGCCTGTTGTTTCGCCAGTGCCCGAGCGTTGTCCGTGTGTCCGTGCTTCTCACGCATCGCCCTCATGTCTACCATGCATCGCCAAGATAAGCCATCGCAGTGTGTCTGATTGTTTTCTTTATTCAGCTGGCTCCGATGGGTTATCGATCGAAGTGGTTAATGAAACGCAATTGCAATGCTAGAAACATGCACACCAGGAATCACAAATCGCCCATTGTGACACACAAAAGCGACTGGGAGCGGAAACAGAGTGGGACTGACGGAACACAGGTGCGACGCGGACCATCAGCTACATGCTGCCGTCGGCCGGCGAGCGCACGTCGTCGATCTTGAGGATCATCTTGACCAGCTGCGTGGCCAGCATGATCTGCTGTTTTTTGCTGTGCAAAGTCTCGATCACGTTCTGCACCTTCATGTCTGCAACCGAGAAAACAATAATGAAGCAACGAGGACAAGCAGAATGCATCTCAATCAGCACAATACTTTAAGCCAAGCCACCTGATTTGAAGCCATCAACGACGAACCTGCACTATCATGAACACGGTCCTAACAGTACTTGCTGATGACCAATCACTGTTCAGCGGCATCAGAAATCTAGCAAACAAGTCCAAATCTGTTGCGAATGTGGTGAACGCATCCATCAGCTTGGCCGGGCGCGACCGCCTTTGTACTGGAGGCCTCCACAGTTTCAAAGCCTCTAACACACCACATTCCTGTTTTAACGTAAAAAAGATCCACCAGAAATCCCCTCCAAACACGCACGCCCACATACTGAGAGCAGCGCTCACCAGATGTGTCTTTGTCGGAGCAGTCGATGCCGAGAGCGGGGTTCTTCTCCTTGATCTGGCGCGACTTGACCTCGGTGAGGGTGTGGATGGCGGAGAGACCCGAGTTCTCGGCCAGCGCCATCGGGATCACCTCCAGGGCGTCAGCGAACCCGCGGAAGGCGTACTGCTCCAGCGTGGAGATCTGAGGCGCGCCAAAGGCCACACGGGCGTCAGCGCTCCATCTCACACCACCCACTCGCACCGGCAATAAACAGGGCACATGCGCAACGGACCAGTCCGTGAGGATGATAATAATTTTTGGGGCTTATAGACGCACTAACTGTCAGGCAGGGCTCGAGGCCATATGGCGTCGCCAACTCTTTCCCTGATGGAGGGGTTTCTCGGGAGCCAGTTTGCTGCTTGTTCAGGGAAGCCGCCGGGCCTCGAACCCGGGTCGGCTGCGTAGGAAGCCAGCTGTGCTCTCCACTACCGCGCCCCAATGTGTGTGAGGATGATATACACGTAGGATGCGCATTCGACATTTTACAACCTAACATTCAAATCCCTGAAACTTGTAACACAAGAGGTAAGGGCCGTTTGGAAGACAAACATTGGTCAATGACAATAATGCATGCAGAGAAACTACAGGCTCCATGAAAAAAGTATTTAGGCTGGTCTCAAGATAACAAAACATACGTTTACACTTCCCTCAAAGCGCTAGTCCTGCTAAATCTAACAATTTCAACAACATGGACAGCACAGTGTTATTGGCAGCCCGCTATCCCACGGTTTGAGGACGTTGGCGTTGTAGCCTATCGGCTATTGGCGGCGGCGAGCTCACCTGGTCGGCCTGGTGGGACACGGCGAGCGCGCAGGAGATCTCGGCGGCGCCTCCTCCGTACACGATCCTGTTGTCGCGCACCAGGTTACGCACCACGCACAGGGCGTCGTGCAGCGACCGCTTGGCCTCCTCGATCACCATCTTGTTGCCACCGCGGATGAAGATGGTGACGGCCTTGCTGTTGCTGCACTCCTCGATGACCAGCATGCGGTCGCGGGTGGTGCCGAAGCTGAGTTCGCGGACCAGGCCGGCTGAGCCCAGCTTGTCGGCCGACAGCTCCTGTAAGTAACGTAGATGGACGGTGAGACGGACACGCCGGACCGCGGTCAGCGCTGGCAGCCACTTACCACATTCCACATCACCGCAGATGGACGGTGAGACGGACACGCCGGACCGCGGTCAGCACTGGCAGCCACTGACCACACTTCCACATCACCGCAGATGGACGGTGAGACGGACACGCCGGACCGCGGTCAGCGCTGGCAGCCACTGACCGCACATTCCAAATCACCGCAGATGGACGGTGAGACGGACACGCCGGACCGCGGCCAGCGCTGGCAGCCACTGACCGCACATTCCAAATCACCGCAGATGGACGGTGAGACGGACACGCCGGACCGCGGCCAGCGCTGGCGGCCACTGACCGCACATTCCAAATCACCGCAGATGGACGGTGAGACGGACACGCCGGACCGCGGCCAGCACTGGCAGCCACTGACCGCACATTCCAAATCACCGCAGATGGACGCACCGCAGATGGACGGTGAGACGGACACGCCGGACCGCGGCCAGCGCTGGCAGCCACTGACCGCACATTCCAAATCACCGCAGATGGACGGTGAGACGGTCACGCCGACCGCGGCCAGCGCTGGCAGCCACTGACCGCACATTCCAAATCACCGCAGATGGACGGTGAGACGGACACGCCGACCGCGGCCAGCGCGGCGGCCACTGACCGCACATTCCAAATCACCGCAGATGGACGGTGAGACGGACACGCCGGACCGCGGCCAGCGCTGGCGGCCACTGACCGCACATTCCAAATCACCGCAGATGGACGGTGAGACGGACACGCCGGACCGCGGCCAGCGCGCAGCCACTGACCGCACATTCCAAATCACCGCAGATGGACGGTGAGACGGACACGCCGGACCGCGGCCAGCGCTGGCAGCCACTGACCGCACATTCCAAATCATCGCAGATGGACGGTGAGACGGACACGCCGGACCGCGGTCAGCGCTGGCAGCCACTGACCGCACATTCCAAATCACCGCAGATGGACGGTGAGACGGACACGCCGGACCGCGGCCAGCGCTGGCAGCCACTGACCGCACATTCCAAATCTTAAAGTAATTATAAAAATAATAATGGCAATGACAATTATCATTATTAACATCACCTTCATTCAGGATAATAATGATTATAATAATATGATAATAATGATACCACGACTATTGTCATCATCATAATACTAATAATTTCACGAGTATTACTTATGCTCTTAGTATAATTACCAAAAACTTTACTCCGGACCGTTGACGGACATGGTTTAGTCATTGTAACCGCAAATGAATGGCACATTTGGCTTACAATGGCACAAGCAGGCGGGGTTTCCCTGCAGCAGCGCCACCCTGCCTACCCTTCCGCACCGCAGATACAGCAAATGGCCGGGCTGGCCTCCCCGGCCATGGTCCCGGCCGGCCACACACCTGGAAGCGGGGCACGATGCGTCCGCCGGTGGCGATGGCGATGAGCTCGATCTCTGGCCCGCCCACCCAGCGCACGGCCGGCAGCTGGCGCTGCAGCAGAAGGTGGTTGGCCTCGTCGTCGAAGCCCCACTGGCAGATGGCCAGCGTGGCGCCGGCCTCCTTCACCTGGTGAGGATGGCGGCGGCGCACGTCAGCCCAGCGTTTCACAGCAGAGCGCAGACACGCGTCATGGTGGGCCCAGCCACCGGTATACATCGTCAGGCTGATTGAACGCAGCGAGATTACGCTTCACCATTGAAAAATACCTACATCCTGCCTTCAACACCATTTTATTTTTGGGAAGACGTGGCAACAAGGCCTCAATTTTGACACATTGATACTGGGAACAAGTCACATGACTAGCACGGAAAATGCAGTCAAAATAAAGCCTACACAGAACATTCATCAGCTGACTTTTCCAGCTGCTGGAGTCACTCACCTCCAGTTTCCAACCTAAATACCGATAGTCACGGCATGATTCCAAGACCCTAACACGCGAACAGCTTCGAACGAGCGAAAAAAACCATCAGCTGACCTGCGAGACCATTTCGTCGAATTTTTCGGCTTCATACTTCCTGAGGTTCTTGTAATCCTCCACCGAGCTGACATCCAGCTTGTGCTTGGTCTTGGGCTTGGGCGGCTCGAACGGACAGGTGAGGATGGCGATCTTAACGTTCCGGAGTTCCTGTGTATGAAACGGTAGTCAGTATTACCATTGGGAAAATGCAGGAAGTAGTGTAGCTGTAAGTCAGACAAATACACTAATCCCAGCGGCTCGAACGGACAGGTGAGGATGGCGATCTTAACGTTCCGGAGTTCCTGTGTATGAAACGGCAGTCAGTATTACCATTGGGAAAACGCAGTGAAGTAGTGTAGCTGTAAGTCAGAGCAAATACACTAATCCCATCACTATACCCCACGGGAAGGCGCGCTCTAAAGAGAACAAACCTTGGATGGTCAACTGACCAAGCAGTCGCAGCGTCCTATAACCCTAAACAACAAACCTTCGTCAGCTCATGAACAGGAAAAACCGACTTTCATAAAGATGCAAAAACGAGGAACTGAAGAACTAGAACGGAAAACTTCCAGCAGCTTCAAAAACAAGTCCAGCGGGAGCTGGAGGGAGTTCGTTGGCAGTACCTCAACCAGATTTTTTAAAACAACGAGCCAACCAAGGGCAAAATATTTTGGACTTATATAAAACATGGGAAGGAATAAAACATCGGACTCACGCCACTGGAAGATGGTAAGCACATTGTATCAAACCCAGAACAGCGGGCGGAAATACTTAAGAGAGAGTTCCAGTCTGTTTTCTGTGAGGACAAAACTTACAGCTACGAGGAATTTCAGAGTAAGCGTAGCATGCTTTCGAGCACTCTCCCAGTTGTCGACGGAGTGACTATAACTGAGTAAGGAGTTACAAAGTTCCTGACCAATCTGAGCCACAGGAAGGCGGCCGGACCTCAAGGCCTGAGCACCCCCGTATTGAAGAACTCGCATGTGAAGTGCCAGCAATACTCAAAATCTACCACACGTCGCCTGACTCCGGCCTGGTCCCGACAAACTGGAGAGACGCACTCACGACACCAGTGTTTAAGGCAGGTTAGCCACACAATCCAGCAGATGACGGCCCAGTGCCTCTGACCAGTGTGCTGCAAGGCAATGGAGCACATTCTGACCAGCGCCGTGACACTTGTTTATTGTTTATTAGGGCTCATGAGCAACAGGAATCATCCCAATAAAAGCTCAAGTCAATATTATAAAACATCATCGGGTAATCACTAGAATGCGGAAGATACAGTGTAAAATACAGCTATAAACACTTAAAATCGAGTATAAAATACATAATAGCATATATGAGCCCATCGACAGATACACAGGAGGCGAGTACATTGTAAAGTACCTCAATAAAATGGACTAGATCCTAAATCAGGGATAAAAGTAAAGGTTAAATAAGAATTAAAATCACTGCACACCACACAACCAAGACGGGAGATTAGTACATCGGCCCTGCCGGTAGCTGCTTGATATAAGCACGCGTCTGAGCCCTGAATTGAGTGTATGTGCACCTGAAAGGATCAGCATGGGGGCATGCAGCTACGAAAGCGTTAAAAGCTCCAGGTGCACGGCATAACAGACCGCGCTTGACCGTGTCTACTCTCCCTAACGGCACATGCAGCAAGATTGATTATTGGGTTTTAGGGGCGCGCCAACCTGCAAGGTCATATAGCGCCCGGCACATGCAGCAAGGTTTCCGTCATTGCACGAGTGTATCGTGACGGCACGTGCAGTGGAAAGCTCCCGAGCAGTAGGGCGGAGTCAGTCCTGGCAGTGATAGTTTTGTGCACGAACGAAATATCATACTGAATCCTGCGGTTGGCGAGCGACTCAATTTTAAAGCATGCCAAAAGATCGGAATAGGCCAAGGACTGTGAGTGTCGGAATGAAACTGATGAGAGCCAAATTAGAAACTTGTGCTATATTTTTTCGAGTCTGTCTAGGTGGGTCTTGGCAGCTCCTCCCCAAACGATACATCAGTATTCCAAAATCGACCTAATGTTGCCAAAATACGCCGCCAAGATCGGCTCTGGTTTGAATTTTGATCTCCATCTCGGTCCCCCCACTGGGTGACCTGTTTGGAGGGATCTTATCATCAAGCCGAGTGCCCTGTTTGCCTTGCTGACAACCTGATCAATGTGATTAGCGAAAGTTAATTTGGAATCTAGTCACACGCCGAGATTACGTACAGAAGTAACTTTTTCTAATGGAATGTTTTGAATTTTGTAAGTGACCAGAATTTGTTGGAATTTGTTGACACACCTGAAACCTAGCAGCATATGAATATCAACCAGCATGGATTCCGGGAAACACAGGCCATGCGAGACGCAGCGTTTCGAGTTCGTAGAGGAGCTTAGTGAGAATCTGGCTGGTACCTTTCAAACTAACGTCCTAGTCATGGATTTTGGCAAGGCATTCGCAAAGGTGAACCATAGCTTTCTTGGTCACAAGCTTAACCAATATGGCAGTCAAGGAAGGATTAACGTCTGGATATAAGACTTCCTGAGGGATAGAAGACAGGCGGTGGTGGTTAACGGCTGTAAGTCCGGCTTAATTCCGGTCACATTCGGAGTTCCACAGGGAAGTGTCCTCGGTCCCCGTCTCTTCCTCGTGTACATACGCCACATTCCGGGCACACCAAAGGCACGCATGCGTTTGTTTGCCGATGATACTGCCGTCCACAAGGTAGTTGGCAGCACTGCTGACCCCGGGTACAGAAAACCTGGACCTGGGCCTTCAAGAAAACCTGGACAAGCTTGCTCGCTCGGAGGAAAAGTGGGATACGAAGTTTCATCTAAAGAAATGTACCTCGCCAAATACCCGGGGGTCACCCTCAGCATGGACCCGAATTAGAAATAACAAATTGAGACTGTGCTAAAGCGAACCAGTTTCTAGATTTTCTCCGGAGGGACTTGAAAATCAGCTCATGCAAGGTGAAAGAAACCGCATACAAAGCGCATGTGCGCCCTTGTTTGTAGTATGTTAGTTCCGTGTGGGATCCCCAACAATATCAACATATCAACAGAATCGAAGCACTTCAACGTAGAGCTGCGCCGTTCGTTAAGAGGGAAACCTCGAAACTAGACCTGCGAAAACTCCAATGTCTCGGCAATGCTAAGTAAGCTTAAATGGCCACTGCTTGAGCAGCGAAAATTGTCAATGAAGAATAAGAAGCAGAGGAGATAAAAATGAAACTATCACCGCTCCTCGGGTGGACAAGACGAGGTCACCACCACCAGTTCGTCACGCCGCAGTGCAAGACCGATTATCGCCTCCACTCTTTTCTACCACAACCCATCGAACCTGGAACCGGCAGAATCACTGGATTCTGTCCATTTTACTTCATTCATGAACTCGTGGTGTGCGAAAACTTGTTATTTTGGATTTGCGAAGCGAAAGATACTTTGATTGACAGAACAATTGACAGGTTGTGGTCAATTAACAATAGATAGAGATGCATCTTCTTATGTCGCGATGGGCATCGCCAGCCTCGCCCCTGAGCTGAAGTTTGCCTACTCATGTGATATAACAATATGCTAATTCCTTAAAGAAAAAGAAGTTGGAACAAATTATAGCACAAATATCACGAACACCTTCAGGAGCCCAAAAACTTCTTCAATGGCATTTAATATCCTCAAAATATCACCTTGGGCATCTGCGGATGTGAGAAGTCCTTGTCGACCACCACTCCCTTGACCAGCATCGTGTCCTCCAGCTTGCCGCCCTCCTTGCCCTCCACCTTGATGAGCTCGAAGTTGACGTCCTTGGTCTGGAAGTCGGCCACAGCCATGACGGCGTCGACGGCGATCTGCGCCATCTGCCGGTGACAGCGGTTCACGCTGCCGGAGAGCAGCCCGGTCAGTGGCGAGCACCGACACCATATCCACCAAACAGACTCAGCCGTCGGAATGGCGGCCTTGAATTGACAGGCGGCTTCACGAGGGGGCACTGAAATTTCAAACATGCTATATAGCTTCGTGGAAAATTGGTTACACTAAGCTAAAGTGCAGAATTCCCAGCTCGGACCGGAGTACGTGGTAACGTTTCTTTCTGTTCAAATTCCCGTTACAACAGAGTTCACAGCTGGAGACTCAGCTCTGAGCTGAAGCACATATTCGGCTACATTTTCACCTTCCTCAGTTATTCATCAAGAAAATAAAAAAAAACGCTAAAGCCAGTTGAACGGCGATCAGCTCCACTAGTTCGATAAGTTACGATTGGTCTTGTCGCGATTGTCACAGAAGGCAAAACAGACACTCGAGCGAGACAAAAATTCCACCTAAACATAGGGGCAGATCCGCGCCACAGAAGACTATCACCAGCGCAAAACACTCAACCCTAAAAAATTGCACCTAAACATAGGGGCAGATACGGGTCACACAGGGGATTGGAAAACATAGAATTGAGATGATAAATAAATGCACCTTGGCATGCGGGCAGATACGCACCACACAGGGGATCGCTGAAGCATACACTGGAATTATAAAAACACACACAAAGACACAAACACCTAAACATATGGGCAGATAGGCGCCACAAAGGGGATCTGACACGACATATTTCTACGCTGCACCGTGGCATGCGGTGGAGCAGGCAGCACTCACATTTTGGAGCCGAGCGTGGTCATGGCGACTTTGACCAGGTTGTCGGTGTTGCCGGCGTCCACGGGGAAGCTGTCGGCGATGGTCTCCAGGTGCTGGATGGCGAACTGGGCCGCCATCTCGAACCCGTCAGCCACGCGGATCGGGTGGATGCCGCGGTCCAGCAGCAGCTCCGCCTGCTCCAGCAGCGCTCCCGCCAACACTGTCGCGTCACCGCACGGACGTCAGAACACGGGTCGCCTGTCCCCGCACGGACGTCAGAATACGGGTCGCCTGTCACCGCACGGACGTCAGAACACGGGTCGCCTGTCACCGCACGGACGTCAGAACACGGGTCGCCTGTCACCGCACGGACGTCAGAACACGGGTCGCCTGTCACCGCACGGACGTCAGAACACGGGTCGCCTGTCACCGCACGGACGTCAGAACACGGGTCGCCTGTCACCGCACGGACATCAGAATACGGGTCGCCTGTCACCGCACGGACGTCAGAACACGGGTCGCCTGTCACCGCACGGACGTCAGAACACGGGTCGCCTGTCACCGCACGGACGTCAGAACATGGGTCGCCTGTCACCGCACGGACGTCAGAACACGGGTCGCCTGTCACCGCACGGACGTCAGAACACGGGTCGCCTGTCACCACACGGACGTCAGAATACGGGTCGCCTGTCACCGCACGGACGTCAGAACACGGGTCGCCTGTCACCGCACGGACGTCAGAACACGGGTCGCCTGTCACCGCACGGACGTCAGAACACGGGTCGCCTGTCACCGCACGGACGTCAGAACACGGGCAGCCTGTCACCACACGGACGTCAGAACACGGGTCGCCTGTCACCGCACGGACGTCAGAAAACGGGTCGCCTGTCACCGCACGGACGTCAGAACACGGGTCGCCTGTCACCGCACGGACGTCAGAACACGGGTCGCCTGTCACCGCACGGACGTCAGAACACGGGTCGCCTGTCACCGCACGGACGTCAGAACACGGGTCGCCTGTCACCGCATGGACGTCAGAACACGGGTCGCCTGTCACCGCACGGACGTCAGAACACGGGTCGCCTGTCACCGCACGGACGTCAGAATACGGGTCGCCTGTCACCGCACGGACGTCAGAACACGGGTCGCCTGTCACCGCACGGACGTCAGAACACAGGTCGCCTGTCACCGCACGGACGTCAGAACACGGGTCGCCTGTCACCGCACGGATGTCAGAACACGGGTCGCCTGTCACCACACGGACGTCAGAATACGGGTCGCCTGTCACCGCAAGGACGTCAGAACACGGGTCGCCTGTCACCGCACGGACGTCAGAACACAGGTCGCCTGTCACCGCACGGACGTCAGAACACAGGTCGCCTGTCACCGCACGGACGTCAGAACACAGGCAGCCTGTCACCGCACGGACGTCCGAACACGGGCAGCCTGTCACCGCACGGACGTCAGAACACAGGTCGCCTGTCACCGCACGGATGTCAGAACACCACAGGGCCGTCAGAACACAGGTCGCCTGTCACCAAACAGTCATTCGAAAATGCATAAGACTGCTAAGCGCTACACATGATGATACCGTGTTATACACTATTTACAAGGTTGCACTACTCTCGCACAGCAGTCTTTAGCACGTGATCATTAATGTAGTGAACCACGCCAGGCAGTAAATCAAACAATGAAGCAAGGTGCTACAACACAAGGGGTAGATATGTTTGACCCATCTATCAGCAATGCTGCACATGGCTAATGCAGACCACCAAGTTCCCACAGTCCCACTGTTGAAAGCTATCAGCGCCACTAGGCGGTGCTGACCGACGACGCCGGTGGTGCCGTCGCCGATCTCGTCGTCCTGGCTCTGACTGAGCTGCACCATCAGTTTGGCGATCTCGTGGTCCACGTCCATCATCTTCAGGATGGTGGCGCCGTCGTTGGTGATGGTGACGTCGCTGTCCGGGGAGACCATCAGCTTGTCCAGTCCCTTGGGCCCCAGCGAGGTGCGCAGTGTGTTGGCGATGCTGCGCGCCGCCAGGATGTGCGACTGAAACAGGCGCACGTCACCTGGTCATACGGCAGTACCAACACGGTGTTCACCACAAATGCTCTTAGCTAGCAAACAAGCCACAAACTCTCCACATGAATGGTGAAAGAATAAATTTAAGTTCCGAGTCATTAGATGTCATTTCTAGAACTAATTAAAGATCGAGATTCGACGGTCACAGCGCTTCACAAAACTGAGGTGAAAGTGACAACCACATCCCTGCAGCGTCCAAAATCCCAGGGTGCCGGGTAGGAGCGACACCCGGGCAGGTTGAATTTCCCACCCACTTCTGTGTTATTTCTACTAGAATTTTCACTCACTGCTCAAGTGGAGCTTTTTAGACCATGTAAACAATCCCGGTGCACATGAACTAATAAAAAACATGGAAATAAATGTATTCCAAAACATCATAGAAGCGTTTTAATGAGGGCTTGAATTGGGTCTCACAATATCCTAGATCTTTATTTTTCCTTTCGCCGACTATATTTTTCAATATGAATCTACACTCAGCACCCTAAAACAAAACAGTTTTGGCACGCTACATCCCTGAAAGAACTGAGAAGCCAGACACACAAACAAATGGGTTCATATTTACATCTACGAAAGGTGTGCTGGTCAGCTGAAGTCCTACTCAGCCCTCTATATAGTTACATCCACCTACAGGCTAAAGCTCTGATTACACACAATTAGGACTTCCGAAAGATCCTTTCTGCCAGCCGTTACCATAGCGAGTGGATTCGAAAGAACAAAGAGCAGGTTCTTACAAATACAGCTGCTCTGCCTCAGCCCCCGCGACCCCGGAGCTCAGCCACATAGAACCGACCTCTCCACCGGCGACGCCCGACCGACAGCCGGCTCCATAGCTGTCTATTATAAGTCGGGGCCACGTTGCTGCAAGTTCTTTTTTAGTCGGAGCCTCACTAAAGGCATCAAAGGAATCGTCACAGAGACCCCGACCCCACCATCCAATCTCGAAGTGTATGTGGCCTCACAAAGTGTGAGAATGGAAGAAAATATATCTATCTATCTATCTATCTATCTATCTATCTATCTATCTATCTACCATCCGAAAGAGGGACTCTCGCAATGAAGGATTGATTTAGAAGCAAAAGTTTAACGCCCCACAAAGCACAGGGACGGCCGCACCGCTCAGGTCACGCTTGTGAATATCAGTCATCTCTGAATGTGAAAAGCCGATTAACTGCATGGCATGACAGCATGAATTATCTGTATGGTGCTTGACTTGCATTGGTGTGCTAGTCAGAGCTGGAAAAAACCCGGTTTTTTGTTTAAAAAACCACGGGTCTGGGTTTTTGTCTTTTTAGTTTTGTTTTGTAGCATTTTCCTTTCACCGTTTGTAGATTAATTCAATTGTTTGAGCACGCATTAAGACTGTGATGTTATCAATATCATCGTTGCTTATCAGTCTTTGCCTCAGGCAAAGGAGGGGAGGGGAAGCTCATATTCCCCAAGCTGTTCTGAAGTACCCGATGAAAGACAACGTTCAGAACCCTTCCTAGTTTTATGGTCACCCATGGATAAGAAAAAGGAACTTTTGATCAGAATAACAAATTTTGGGGCTTATCAACCCACCCACTGCTATGGTTATACGGCGTCGTCGACTCTTGTTCCTGTTGTTCTCTCAGGAGCCGGATTCTCCTTACTCTTGGGGGCGCGGTAGTGGATTGGTCAGCGAAGCTGGCTTCCATTCAGCTGACCCGGGTTCAAGGCCCGGCGGCTTCCCTGAACAAGGAGCAAGTTGGCTCCCGAGAAACGTAGGCTCGGGGCACTGCACGGGGCCCCAAGTGCAAAGGTCGTTTATGAAAATAAAAAGAACGTCAGCGGTGGTGGCTGATGGGATCTTGGAGTGAATCGTTGTGCTTCACCTGACTTTTATTGGCTGTTTTTTCTACCTTGCTTGTTTCTTTGCCTATCTAGCTAAATAAAGCATGGTATCCTTTTTATTATTTTTCTTGTGATCCGGGTACCATCTCTGGGGTACCCCCAACACTAATCATTTGGGCAATCTGAGAAAATTTGCCGGCGCCTTGAGACAAAACCTCTCCTCTCTAATTGTAGTGCCGATACATATCAGGAGTCATTTTTCTCGCAAAGCTCACATGCTATTTTTTCTCGCTCCAATCAGCTGATCTCTCTTTCATCAGTCGACATTTCCGCAAGACACCCCTCAATGTTGGAAGCTCTGAAACGGGAAGCTCGGCCAATGGGCCAATCAGATCTCTGTCCCATAGTTATCGCCTGAGTCGTCTACTCCTATTCCTCGGCATTTTCGGTTTTAAGTACAGATGCTTAGGAAGTCGAAGAAATACTTCTGATCTCGCTTTTTTAGAGCTACGGCACACAATTAGCACCTTCCGTGTAGATACAGAAAAGAAAACACAGATGTCGATTTGCGTTTCCGACGACCTGGTACGTTTTACAAACTGTCTCGACGCAAGATCACTTAATATTGCCTCACCCGTCTTTTCCCAGTGTTTGGGTGTGTCACAATCCAAACCAGCGAAAATGTTGTAGTGACTAATGTGTTGCGAGCGGTAACTTGTCTCGGCGCCAAACTTTACCTTTCTCATCTCTCCAATTTGCGGATATCTCGCTAAGGTGTGCACTGAACATGAAAGCTGTGAGCACCTGGTGGCAATTTAAGCTGCCATATCCTCTGGTATAGTGGTCGTTGCTCAGGTGGTATGCCCTTGTAACTCATGCCAGCTTCCGGTATCTTAGCCTCAGGAAACTACAGTTGCCATTGGCACTCGCCTTAAAAAAGATTCGTCGGTGAGTCTCGCACATGTCTAATACACAACAGAAAAGTGGTAGATCCAGGACCATATTTGGGGGGGCTAAGGGCTCGGGCCGCCTCCGTCACTACCTCGGACAGCCTCCAGTTATGCATCTACTATAGGCACTCAGATATTTTGGGGATGGGGTTTGAGCCCCTGCCCCCCTCTTGCATCCGCCTCTGCAACTGAAATATACCTATCCACTAGCTGGGACCTATTTTCACCTCATGCAAGTGTTTAATTCCCACGCTTCAAAACGCACGTAATCTGCTCTAACAACCAGCCCGTAAACCACCGTACGCTAGCACCAAAGATTTCCAATGGAGACTGCAACGCCAAAAGTTTCTCAAACATCCATGTATGAATGCTCGATATTGCTCATGTTCCCGTGATCCGATTTCCAAAATTATTTCACTTCTGAGTTTCACATGGCCTTGCGGAATAGAAAAACAATTTGATTTTGTTCCCTCCACCCTACTGCACATGCACTGCAACTCCATGTTCCTGGGCAGCGGGCCGGAGCCCAACACTCTACCAACTGAGCTACCTGGCGGGTTTAGTGAAAACTTTCTAAAACCTCACTGTGAACAGCTCCTACTGTGCAAACACCGACACTGGCCAGTCTGCAGAACGTGGCAGGCGACTCGACGAGGTGCTTAGGGCAGCCCAAAGCCAACTGGGGCAGAAATTTGGTTACTGGTGCAGACTCCTCTGGGTAATTTTTACCGATACAAATTTTATGTCCTCAATTTTAAACGAAACACACAGAAATAAAATAGGACCGTGCATCCGACCCGACGACCACGACGTACTCACGACCCTCCACGTACCAAAGCAGTAGAAACTCACATACAGCAGCTATCTTGCATTCATGATGCACGATTTCAAAGATACCTTTATTCAAAGGTATATTTACGAGCGAAGTCCTTCCCCTAGTGACGTCATATACCCATGCTTCCAAGCTGTATCAAACAATACTTTAAAAATACATATTTAATAAATATATAAAAAAATCACTATTTTTACTTTGTTTTTAAATTAAGCATCCAAATTTAATATTAAAAAGTGAAGAAAGATCCCCTTACGCTTGTGTGACATCACATCACGGACCGGCATTAGTTCTTGGGAGGGGGCTGGCAATTTACCGGTCTTTGGCGATCAAAACATAGCGGAGGAAATTAAAAAAAATACAGGGAAATTTTATTTCGAGTTCTAAAATTTTTTATGTAAATCAAATTAAGTTAAGATTACAAATTTAGAAAATAATTGTAAATTTATCTTTTGAAAGGCGCCCACTGCCTAATTTTCTTATTCACTTCCAGGAATTTTACATCAATGAGAAATTTCCTTTCTCTGGTGTCTTTTAAACCATATTTCGCTGGATGACAAATATGGCACTTTTGCGACAAATTCCCTTTTCCAGCGCAAGTTTAACTACTGATTGTCATTTCTTTTAATTATTTTTTTCTTCTTCCCTCAGTGATTACCCGGACTGACTGCTGCCCCAATTATTAGTTCCTACCCCAAGAGTCCTCCTCTGCCCCAAATTCGACCAAAAGCTGCCCCAAATCGGTAGGTTTTCCCGGTGCTACCCCAACGAGATCTAGTCAAAATCTGCCACGTTCTGCAGACTGGCACACTGGGGAGGGGTCTGGCACTAATGCACACCGCATTTCCCACCCAAGGGTTACTAAAAATAGGGAATATATCATATTGTGATTTTATAGGCTGATGATTTTGAATAACCTTGACCCTAAAATTTCAGGAATTTTTTTGGGACCTCCCCAACCAGCGCTTTTCTAAGCATCTTAGTTTTGGAGATCTCAAGGGAAGGCCTATCAGGCCCCCTCCAGTGTGTATAAGTGCCAGACCATCTCCAGTGTGGATGTTAAGTGTTAGCACAGTAAGAGCAGTTCACAATCTGGTTAATTAGACAGAGTTAACCAAACCTGACTATCACCACTGATTCACTATGCAAAACAATGAGAGAGATGTCAGTCATTTGGTATGCCTGGTCATGTACACATTATGATCCAGTAAATACCCCTCCCCCAAAGGCACAAATGTTATCACAAATTATCAGTATCAATATCAATGGTTGCTATCATCTACAGTTGGTTATACAAACAAGGTCCAAGCTAGCACATTCTCACATTAATAATACCATTCAATATGAGGAGGAATACCACAAGGCCCATGCTGATTATTTATATATATATATATATATATATATTTATATATATATATATATATATATATATATATATATATATATATATATATATATATATATATATATGCTCAAATTTGTTTTAACCAACAGATTATTTACTGAGAAGAAAATTGATTGAGTACTGCTTTCCCTAGGAAATATGATGTTTTCTATTTTCTAGCACATGCATTTCCATTTTTGGAAGGAGCAATTGCGTAGTACGAGTCATTATTCCCATCATTTGAAATTAACCCATTGTTGGGAACTCTGACAATAGTTGTGCACACTGGTATGTTGGAAATTAGGGATATTGAGCACACTGCAGAATATATCACATGCTTTGAGGAGTTTAAAGAAGGGCTTGGGCCAGTCTGCAAAGTATAGCAGCAGATCAGATGAATCACACCAGCCATCTAAAATTCTGTCACAAATTCACACCAATCTGCAATATACCAGGGAAAAGAACTCACCCATCCCTACCCACATGATGCAATGGTGCCTCTCTTATTAGTTAGTTAGTTTTATAAGGCCACCTCCTGGGGTCTTTATAACCATTCTTCCATTATTTGTTTGGTTGTCAGTGTCACCTCCCTCACACCAGTCTCACAAATTTGTACCAGGTTAATAAAATTCACACCACTTGCTCCTGTCTTCAAGGGCACTCACGCTGATGAAAACAAAGATACCATCAAAAGTGCCATACTTTGCACACTGGGGCTTGGGACAGGCAGGAGGTACCATGAAAGTTATAGAGGAGGTTGGAAAATATACTGGAACAAATAAAAAAGCTGCAAGCATCCTCAACTCACCTTGATAGCATCTAACCCTGTCAACCGCTTCTGGTTTTCTTGGTCCTTTACAATTATAAATGGCCTACCAAACTCATCAAAAGCTAGTGAGCCCGACATATTGTCGGAACAAAGAAATGAGGAAAATGAGCTTGAAAAGACTTATGAAGGTCACACTACAGTCAGGCCTGAATATTTTGAATATCTAAGGCCCCCAACGAAGAGCTAACTCCGGCCCCAAACCGCACATAAGCTAATGCAAATCTCGCACGCAGCCGGAATGTAATTTAGAACAGGCACAACACCGATTCCACGTTCTTTTAATACAATTGCACTGGGAAAAAATGCAGGTCAATCGAGACCCCCTCGACGGGCGGGGGCACAGCGTTATAAGAATTAAGATTTTTGAAGGTGGGGCGCGGCACAGACGTGAAGGAGGTTCGTGCCGCGAGAAGGTGCCGGGCGCACGAGGGCCTCGTTCCAGCGCATTGTCATACATGCGTCAGGTTTGACATCGAAGTAGAAGAAAGATCCAGATGAGAAATGCAGTATACAGCTACTAAAATAAATATTTTCCATGATCAAGATTGCAATATTAGCTAACTTGCAGGTAAAACGAAGTCGACCTTATTAGGACTTCTAAATAAATACATAATAATATTCATGCTTTTGATAAATGTTTCTATATGGTTTTATATAATCTTCTCTTCTGCCAAAGCTATACAAACTCAAAAGACCATAGGCGGATCTAGGCAGCCCCTCCAAAGTTAGTTGGCAGCAATATACTGTTACGGCGTACAAAGGCGACTGCTCCATAGGGCTTACGTGTTAAATTGCTCATTTTCAACCACGTGCTAGCCACAGCCTATGGCTGTTGGAAGAAATATAACGTCGTCATTGGAAGGCCTGTTCCCTGCCCTTTCCACTTTCCATTTGGTATTTTTATGTCAAATGTACAGAAATGCCTAAAAAATCGATTTCCGAGAACCATGCAAATGTAAGCCGCAAATTTCCCGGCGTACACCCCGTACGCCGGCGGTCGCGTAGCGCAGTGGTTAGAGCGATGGTCTAGAAATCAGACGATGGTGAGTTCGAATCCCAGTCTCGGCTTCGGCTTTTAACCACTGGGGTGGAGCACTGCGAGTGATATGGTTGTTTTACTCAATCAAGTCAGTGCTTAGAACTCTTCGTGAGCATTCAGATGTTTCACTACATGACCAAAGATAGAGCTGCCACTTTATTACCCACTTGCCAAATTGGGAGAAGCGGACAATATGGAATACCAACGGGGCAAAGCAAGGAATGTCAGTAGTCACCTAATAATAATAATAATTGTCCGGCTTAATGACACACCAACCGCCAATAGAGGAGTCAGCATGGTTCCCTGTTTCGCTTTGGGTTATAATTCCCTTTCTGACCCGCCCCTGCTGATTTTTTGTATCATTTGGGGCGTCTGGACAATATTTTGGCTGTTAGCGAAACCGTTTCAAACAACACCAACTAATATAACAATGGTAATAAAACGTCATAGGCGGATCCAGTGGGCGGACAAAGAGGGCACGTTTTCTCCCCTGTGATCGACCCTCGGCACCCCCTGAAATGATCACGGCGCCCCCCTGAAATGTCGCTTCCCACCCCTTCCCCCTCCCCCAGGATGCGAAAATCGGCACCCACCGATAGGATTTTGCGCCCATCTGATAGGTTTTGCCCGTCAAAAGTGGCGACCCCGGACCGGATGGCACCCCCTCGGGAAGGTGCCCCCCCGATCGGCAATCCTAGATCTGCCTATGTAAAACGTCACCAGGGAAAGGGGGAATTTCTGAAATTGCCTCTGGTCAAATACCAATGGATGAAAAAGGCATCTCTGACCGAACTACTTTCTTAAATATAATAAACGCACGGATGAAATGTGGAAATTTTAGGACCAATACCTGTCCTCAATTTACCGTGTCTGCGTAAAACTGCGTAGATAGTGATAATCTGCAATTTTTACACGACGGTACTTTTTTGGATTTCCACGTTTGCGGGGAAAACATGATTTTTTAGATGCCTCAAATAAAGCTTTCAAAATGTTTTTCATAAAGATGACACGGGAATTGTTCTATGTAATCTGGCGATAACTTCGCTTTTTCACGAAGCGGCAAGAAACTCGACAAGAAAAGGAAGCAAACTTAGTCTTAAACCAACATCCAATCATCAAATTCGAAATATACTTGACAAAAATCTGAAGGACATTGGACAAACTCCCTGCATCCACCTGGGGCCCTAGACCAACCCTCCCTGGATCCGCCTACGTCAACGAGAATGTAAAAGTTCAGGCACCTGCGATTTTTTCACACTGCAAACATCCGCATTCAAAAGATACCATCTCAATGCAATATCTACTGATCACTCATAGATAGCTTCCGTGCAGTGGTGGATACGAGGCAGAGGGCTAATGCCTCAAGCCCCCCTCCCATGTTTAAGTGCCTATAGCTAATGCATAGGCGGAGACTGATGATAATTTGAGTTTTAGGGACTTCAGCTGGAGAGGCTACATTTGTTCGTCTGTAACGCATTACATCATTCCGTCATTCCAAGATTGGTTTTATTAACTGAAGGCCATAACTGAAGGCCCACAGAAAAACAAGTATCTGATCAAGAAAAGGCAGGAGGTATCATGCAGGACAACACGTGCATCAGCCGACACTACCATCATCCAAACTTCCAACACAAGACCACCAAATTTAGAAACAACACACAAGAGATTCCCGCACCGAGCCGTCAGAACCTGTAACGCACTGCCTACGACTGCAATACACACCAAGAACAGCTACAGCTTCAAACAGAAAATAAAGAAACTCATCCGACCTTAAATCATAATCTGTGTTACTGTGTCAATCCATTATCAGTAAAATCCATGACTTTTCATTCAATAATTATAATAGGATAGTCTGTCATCCATAATTAGCACAATCGATGTTAAACGATTATATGTGTCACGGAGTTAAGTGTAAACAGAGATGTAATTGCCACGACAACGTGGGTATCTCTGAGAAAGCAAATATATAATATAATATATTAGCTAGACTGGCATATACAGAGAGTGCATAGGCGGAGACTGATCTGAGGCGTTGGTGGGTGGTGGTCGAGACCACTAGCCCCCCCCCCACCTCAAAATGAAGTCCTGGATCCACCACTGATTCCACGCAAGTGTATTGCCAAATGTCACAATGCGGTCTTCCTAGCATACACAATAATTATCCAAATATCTTCAATATTTGATTAACCACCCCACAACGCCGCCAATTGCTCCAGTAATGACTATAATAACTTCCTCACACTCGTAAACAATAATCATAAAGTGAACAAACGAAATACGGCTCAAATACCAAACGAAATAGTTTTTCACTTTCTTGCTTTTCAACTACATTTTATCGTTTCATGAGGACATTTTTTTCGTTTTTAATGACGTTTTTCGTTTTCTCCTTTTGCATAGTGTAGCTTGCCCAATACATTTCAATGGCGCAAACTTGTTTGCAGTGACTAAAAAATGAAAACAACTCATTAAAAAGTGTGCAGTGTAGTCAGTACTTGAAATTCTAAAAGGAAAAAGAAAAACCCCAGACCAGGATCAAAAGCTAAAACCCACCCAGTACACTGCCAGAGACACTGCTAAAATGAGCAAAAAAAGAACGCGAAGGGACAGTGCTTTTGCCACGACAGTGCTGTGCAGACAGTGCTGTACTTTTGCCACGGAAAATCGGTGCAAAAGCACAGATGAGACGTGGCATGGTCTGTGCATAGACTAAAACTGTGTGTGTGAGTGTGTGTGTGAACTAAAACTCCATGTCTAGACCAACTCTACAATGAAGGAAACAAAAAGGCTAAGCACAGTGCAGATAAGGATAACAATTAGCAAAAAAATCAGGAAAGGGTAAAACTCAACGTTTCGGTCCAAGAAAATCTTCAGGTGAACTACACCTGCATGCAACTATATGCATCTAGACAAAACTACATGCATCTCTCTTGCAATGCAGCTAAAAATGTGCACACACACAATCCCAACTTGGCAAGACTAATCAGCTAGGGAATTGCACTTAGATTGAATCCCACTATGTCCAAGTGGGATACCAGTTCTGGTTCAGTACCCACAGACAAAATATTCAAATTTTCTGTCAGGAGTCATGCTGTTCTGCCAACTTTTGCAGCTCATTATAAACATATCAAATTTAGTACCTAGTCCTACCTAACTGTTTTTTTCTCATCTATTTCTTAACTAATTTGTAACTTAAAGGCTCAGGTTCCATGGGCTAGAGGCGATTCAGATAGACCTGAGAATCAGGATACAGCAATCACGGTTTCGAAGGCACTTTGGCTGGATACAAAAGGATCTGTAACCAATAGAACACTTCAATCTTGAATTTGTCAACATTTCTGGTACACCATTCAAGTTTTCTTTCACTCTCCCTTCACATATGTTTATAGTTTTGTTTAAGGGTAACTGTTCTGTTGATGAATTTTGTTAATGATTTTTTTCTGAAGGGTTGATACAATTTTGTTTTTTTAGTTTTGTCTAATGAAAAAGAAAGTTATACCCTCTCCAGTCTACTCTCCTTTATCTCTGCACTGTAAGGGAAATATTTACCATCACAATGCCAAATCCTGCCAGATCTTGTTGGATGTGGATTTACAAGAATTGGATTGAAAATGGTTACCATTGCCAAAAGCTCTAACCATATTGATTGCATCCGAAAACTATGTGTGGCCACGCTCGACTATGAATGGAAACTGGGACTATTTCTTACACCTATAGAAAAAACAAGTACTGCAACTCAATAGCCTACAAAGTCACTCTTAGAAGTTAAGCAATCTTGACAGCTGGAAATAGCTCACTGCTGGTACCCAAGACGCATCACATATGGAAGTTTTCACAAGTTAGCGTCTCAAGAAATCACACTTAATAAGTTTTTGGATCACAGCTGCAACAGGACCAGAAAAAAATACCATTTTCTTTTCCACCTTAGAAATAATTTTTTGGATTACTCAATGCTGCCTTGATATCAGAGTCCACATGTCACACATCTAGGAGAACACACCAAAAACAAGGAATGTGTTCAGCGTAGACTACAGTTGATGCTGCAGCCGCTCAACAAAAAACATAAACACTACTGAAACCTTGCACGGGTTTAACTGATTTCATCTCACTTCATCTCTATTTTGGTTTTACAGAGTGCAATATAGCTGTTGCTAGTCTTCAAACTAAAGCAAACCAGGCAATCAGAGTTGTTAGGTAACCAAAATCATTCAGTGTGGAGTCAAAATACAAACTTACCTGCCTAGATTGAACTTTTGACCAAGAACTCAGGAAGGAAGGAAGGCTTCTCCACAAATTGGACTCCAATCACTTGTTTTAACAAGCTGTTAGAACCCACTCTATTTAGTGAATTCCTTTTTTGGCACACAAATATGGCCCAACACGCAGTATCTTGACTCTTGAGGAACATAAATACATTTTTCCATAAAAAGATAAAAGAGAGAGGGTTCAAACTGACTGGAATCAATCTCGGTAAGTTTTCGTAACTTAATTCACATCTGCTGCAAACCAAACTGTCTAAAATGAATAGCTTTGCAACAAACAAAATGCGTCCGATACCTAATTGTTGTCAATTTCTATTGAAAACTGAGTGAACAAAGAGCGCAGAGTTTGCCGCTATTTTGGAGCGCCCATATTTAGTCTTAGTTTGGAAGAAATTTGGAAGAATCTACCATTTTCTCCTAAATGATGGAGACAAAAATACATCTAATTTTCTTTTTTGAGCTTTTAGCTGCTGTTTTCATCATGTTTGAGCCATTTCTTAATTTTGAAGAGAAAATTGTGGCAATACAGCGATATTTTTGCATTTTTGATCTGCTTACCTAGCGGCTTGCACTACTAAACTTTGATGTACCCGTCCTCTATTACCCTGGATCTAGGGGTCGAGGGGGCACGTTTCCCCGATCGACCCTCAGCGTCCCCTAAAATGGTTACGGCGCCCCCGAAATGTTAATGGCGCCCCCTGAAATGACACTTCCCATCCCCCCGATGCGATAATCGGCAACCACCTAATAATTTTTGCCGGTCAAAATGTGGCACCCCTGGTCCGGATGGCGCCCCCTCCCGATCAGCAATCCTGGACTCGCCTATGCAAAAGGCGAAACATGGGAGCAGAGCAGATAGGCACGTCCCGATCAAGTGCGCAATCGGGGCCTTCTCACCCCTCAGTGGTCTGAGCTCTCAGGTCTTCACCAAGGCCCTAAAAGATAGTCTTCACGGTTTCAGGCTCACAGCATAGGCGAATCCAGGATTTCTAATCGGGGGCACCTTCGGGGGTTCTCCATTCGGATCAGGGGCGCCATTTTTTGTCGAAAAAAACCGATAAGGTGGGGCATACGCGGATCCAGGGGCAATGGGGGCACATGCTCCCCCGGTCGACCCTCGGCGCCCATGAAATGGTCACGCCGCCCCCTGAAAGTTCGATGGCCTCCCCTAAAATGTCGCTTCACACCCCCCATAGGCGGATCCAGGATTGCCGATCGGAGGGGGCACCTTCCCGGGGTGGGCGCCATCCGGACCAGGGGGGCGCCACTTATGACCGATAAAACCTATCAGGTGGGCGCCAAATCCTATCGGTGGGCGCCGACTTTCGTATCCTGGGGGGGTGGGAAGCGACATTTCAGGGGGGCGCCATCGACCTTTCAGGGGGGCGCCGATGGTCGATCGGAGGGGGCACGTGCCCCCCTGGATCCGCCTATGACACCCCCACCTCTAGGATGCGAAAATTACCGCCCACCGATAGGATTTTGCGCCCACCTGATAGGTTTTGCCGGTAAAAAACGGCGTTCCCAGTCTGGATGGTGCCTCCTGGGAGGGTGCCCCCTCCCCCGATCGGCAATCCTGGATCCGCCTATGAGGCGGGCGCCAAATCATATCAAATAATAATTTTTGGGGCTTGTAGACGCAGCAACTGCCAGGGTCATATGGCGTCGCTAACTCTTCAAGAGTTAGCGGGAAGTTCAAGAGGGAAGTTCCCTGTTGGAAAGGTTTCTCGGGAGCCAGCTTGCTCCTTTTTCAGGGAAGCCGCCGGGCCTTGAACCCGGGTCGGCTGAAAGGAAGTCAGCTACGCTGACCACTCCACTGCCGCGCCCCCAAACAGTGGCGTAGCCAGGATTCGGCCAAGGGGGATCCGACTACCGTCGGGGGCCCCAGGCCGGGGGCCCCTTAGTAGTCGGGGCCCATCTCCTATATGTGTCGTATAATATTTTGGCATTATAACATTAACACGACGAAAATTTTTATATCCCTTCTTAACCCTCGCCCCACCGGGGGGCCATTGATGGCCCCCTAAGGTTTTTCCGGGATAGCAGAAAAACAAAGAGGCACAGCGCCGCGGTTGAGGGCTTTACCTCTCACTGCATCATTTTCCCACCATCCCTGAAATTTTTTACCCCGGGTCACCCAAGGTCAGGTCACCAGACGAGGTCAACCAAGGTCACCTCACTTCAACTTTAGAGCTCTGTAAGAGCTACATTTCGAAGTCGATCAATTTGAAACTTCCTACACTTTATGACCCTTCCAGGGTCTACAACGTGTATATCCGGGATTTTTCGATTTCGTGCCCTGAGGTCAGGTCACGAGGTGACCTTTCCCATTGAAAAAGCATGGGGAAAAGCTGTCTTATGATCTAAAAGTCACAAAAGCGTTTGAAAATGCTCAGCTTGAGCAGAAAAGCGTTCTTAGACACCCTTTCACGGATTCCAGGGGCCATATTTGCCCTTTGACCTCTCCAAGGGGGCGCCATCGATCTTACAGGGGGCGCCGAGACCATTTCGAGGGGGCGCCGAGGGTCGATCGGGGGCACGTGCTCCCTGGATCCGCGTATGATGGGGGCGGGGTGGGAATCGAAATTTCAGGGGGCGCCATTGACCTTTCAGGGGGCGCCGAAACCATTTCAAGACGCGCCGAGGGACAATGGGGGGAGGCACTTAACCCCTTTGCTTTCCTGTATACGCCTATGGCTCACTGTAACCACCTTAGCGCCTGCCTGAAGTGCCCTAAATTTATGATTTTATTCAGCAAATGCTTGCAAATTTTATTTTTTTGGTTCAATCATTGGCCTTTAACCTAATGAATATCACTTTGAATGGATTACACCAGTTTGGGAAAGGCAAGTCTGAAAATTGAATTTATTATAGCACATGTTTTCACTAAAGATGCTTATTATACAGGAAAGATATGTTGTTGAGCGCAAGTGAGAAATGCTTGCATTCATACATAATTATTGAAATGATGTAGGAATCAGAAACTGTTGTAAATGTACATGCTTGAAAGAAGAGAAAGAAAACAATATAATTTTACATTTGGCACAAATATTTGATGCCTTATGTAGCGCGCATAATACGACATAACTGGGCAACCGGTTGCGGCGAGGTTCTCTCTCTCGACTAGCCGAAATTTACACGCTTTTTACGTTTTTTTACCCAGTGTCTCTACTAACCGAGTTTTTACCCAAGATACCTTGTTTTACGCAAAGCAATACAGACACTTTTTACCCACTTTACTACTCGCTTTTCAAAGTTATTGGCTGTATTAAATTGACATGGACGAAAATATTTATCATAGGCTTTGTGTTTCATTTGATTTAATGGTGAGACAATGCCGTCTGTATTCAAAATTTCAAGGGCTTTCAATTTGTTTGTGCTATTTTGTATAATGTTTTGTTCATGGTAGGTTTTCTCCAATTTGTGTGTACTATTTTGTATAATGTTTTGTTCATGGTAGGTTTTCTTGCAAGTAACAGCCCTGCTGAAATGAAACATTAAAGTGTATTGCTAGTAAATATGTGTATGATATTCTAGGCTTTATTTGTTTGCTTTAGAACAGTACATTCTGATGGAGGAAACACCAATGAATAGCATGAGTTAACTTGCAGTTTTTTTCCAGGAAAAGAAGCTAGTTGAGTTGTGCAGGCATAAATAAAGGGAGTACTTACTTGCTTTTATGTGGCTTGATGTCCTTGTCTTGCACCCACTGGCACTGATGTGCTAAATAATTGAAGAGTTGAGGCACTGCTCAACATTCAAAAAGGAGTTATGGCAGGGAGGCGGCTCAGCATGTATCTTGGCCAATGCTTACCTTGCAACACAAAGGGTCTGACCAAGGTCAATGTTAGAACACTCAAGTTGGACAACATTTTGAATGTGGTAAGCATTTTTGTGGGTGCCCATCAGGCTGAACATAATTTTACTTGTGCTTAACCCAGTTTGTAAAGTATGGCATTTTCGACAAGATCTTGTCAGTGTGAGTGTCCTTGGAGACAGGAGTGAGTGGTGCAAATTTTATCAACCTGGTGCGAATTTACGAGACTGGTGTGAGGAAGGTGACAATTAAACCAAACAAATAATGACTAAATGGTTATTAAGACAGAGGATGGGGCTTGAGAAAAGCCTTAACTAATAACAGAGGGAGCATTGCATCATGTGGGTAGGAATGGGTGCACTTTTCTCCCTGGTATATGGTATATTGGTGCAAATTTTTGGAGGCTGGTGGTGTGAGAATTTTAGATGGCTGGTGTGACTCATCTGGCCTGCTGCCATACTTTGCAGGCTGGTGCTTGACTCTTGCTCAGTCTTCAGAATGTGGCAGGCTTCTTATCATGGTATTTGGGGCAGCTCAGGTCCTGCCCCAATTGGGGCATAATTTTGGTTGCTGGGGCGCTTTTCTTTCCACTGGGGCATGCATTTTTATTTTATACTGCAGTAAGGCCATGTGTTTCCCCCAAAAAAAAATTTCCATCTCTTTTCTCATTTTTCCTTTCAGTGCTTTTGTGACTATCCAGTCTGCAGAACGTGGCAGATTTCGGCGAGATCTCGTTGGGGCAGCCTCGGGGCAGACCTACCGATTTGGGGCAGCTTTTGGTCAATCTTGGGGCAGGAACTAGTACTTGGGGCAGCAGTCGGTACAGGTAATCACCGAGGGAAGAAGAAAAATGAAGAAAAGAAACAACAATCATCAGTTAAAGCTGCGCTGTAAAAGCTGAATTGTCTCAAAAGCGTCATATTTGTCATCTAGGGAAATATGGTTACAAAGATACCAAACAAAGGAAATTTTTAATAGATGTAAAGTCAAAGTTCCTGGAAGTGAATAAAATATCAGGCAACAGGCGCCTTTCTAAAGCTAAATTTAAATTTATTTTCTAAATTTGTCATCTAAACCTAGTTTTAGTGACAAAAAATAATCTTAGAGCTCAAAATAAAATTTCCCTGTATGTAGTTTTTTGCATTTCCCTTGTTATGTTTTGACCGCCAAAGGCCGGCAAATTGGGTCTATGTCAAAAGGTCCACTGTTCAAAGGGTCCACCGTTCAAAAGAAAATCATGCCAGCCCCCTCCCCTAAGAACAAATGCTAGTCAGTGATGTGACGTCACAAGAGCGTACGGGAATCTTTCTTCGCTTGGGTCTTGTGAAAACCAGGAGTTAAAATATTCCAAATTTTGTCATGCTTTCATGCAAATGTGAGAAAATGGAAGGGGAAAAATGCTTTAGCTGTGGAAAAAATTATTCTTTATCGAATTTAGCTATCAATTGAAATATTTTTTAAGTATTGATTATACGGCGTGAAAGTAGTGGCAAATGACGTCTTTAAGGAAAATAATTCGCTTGTAAATATACCCATGAATAAAAGTATTCTTGAAGTCATGCATCATGAATGCAAGATAGCTGGTGCTGTGCGTGGAGGGTCGTGAGTGCGTTGTCATCGTCGAGTTGGATGCACAGTTTTCTTTCATTTCTGGGTGTTTCGTTTAAAATGGAGTAGATAAACATGTATCGGTAAAAATACACCCCCCTTTGGAGGAGTCTGCCCCAGCATCCAAATTTCTGCCCCAATTGGGGCAGGCTTTGAGCTGCCCCAAGCGCCTCGTCGAGTCGCCTGCCACGTTCTGCAGACTGGGTGACTATCTTGATGTGTCAGTGCTGCCCCCAAGTGTCAGTTTCTGCCCCCAAGGTTTCCTTGCCTGCTTTAAAGAGGAGCAAAATCTGCCTCAAACCATTAGGTTTGCCTCCAAGGCTGCCCTAAAGAGATCTTGTTGAAACCTGCCACCTTCTGCAGATGAGAATCTTGCTTACAGTTCGGGGATTTAAGCTGATTTTTGTCACAGTTATTAGAGCTGTGAGGTAACACATTTGAATAAGAGTAAACCTGGTTCCCAGCCGGCAGAAGATGACAGCCGACTCGACGAGGCGCTTGGGGCAGCTCAAAGCTTGCCCCAATTGGGGCAGAAATTTGGTTGCTGGGGCAGACTTTCTCCAACAGGGGGTAATTTTTTACCAATACAAGTTTTCTATGCTCTGTTTTAAACGAGACACCCGGAAATAAAATAAAACCGTGCATCCAACTCGACAAAGACAACGTATTCACGGCCCTGCACGTACCAAAGTGCCCCAAGCCCTGCCAAAAGCTGCCCCAAATCGGTAGGTCTGCCCCGAGGCTGTCCCAACAAGATCTCGTCGAAATGTGCCACGTTCTGCTGACTAGCGCCGGTTCCCTGGCAACAATATGTCAAAAGCAATTGGCTAGTGTGTTATATTAATGTGAAATTGTTTTGAGAGAGAGAATGCCCTATATTTCACACACCATTCAAACAAGACAATACAAGATGACAGACCGACGGACGCCGATCGAGGCACAATAAATCCGTTTATCCGACAGAATCGTTAATGATGGAGACTATCTAGGCCCGTACACAGCAGGAGAGGGCCGCTTTCAACGCACAAAATTCCAACCTTCTGAGGGCGACCCCTGTACCGCCCAAAACAAGCGTAAGCAGGTAGTCGAGTCGAAGCAGGTGACGGGTGGGACCGGGAAAGACCACGTTTTACATTCGGCAGGGGCCAAGGACGCACCGAAGGTGACTAGGCTGATAATGTGTCGACTCACATCAGCCCAACCACCAGCGAATGCAGCCCATGACCCCCACCGAAACTCAGTTACTAACGCGATCGTTCTCGGCTGAGTGCGGTAATCAAATGTAAGACTGTCACCCTATCCGCCCATTGCCCTCGTTACATTCAGGCACTGTTGGGAGAATCGGGAAAGAAGCATGACAATGTTTATGAGTGTAGATCGGTAATTGCTTCGTATCAGCACAGTGATAGTCTATGGGAGCCCTCATCGTTATCGAGATTAGATCAGTGGGCATCCGAGCACATCTAACGGCAGAAGCAGGAACTACAGCCTCCTGTCACGGCACAATGTAGTACACACCGTCGGCTGCCGAGGCTGCGGCTTTGATATCATTCTTAAAGGGAATGTGGCACCTTCACGACGTGATTTTAACTGAGATAGCCAAGTTGTAAAGCAGGTCGGAAAGCCCGGTACTCCATATTTCATTTGTCTTGGAACTCGATATTTCCGTAGAAAAAAGCTAAAACCTACCTGACACCAGCCCCCCTCAGCCCCCGTCGCCGGCGGCCATTGTTGTGAGCTACTGGTGTGACGACATATGCTGACGTCACGATGAGCATCAGCCAATCGAAGCCCTTGAAGCGTTTCAAAAATGGTAGTGGACATCATCCGCAGTCTGATATTTATTTCTTCTTCTAGAGGAGTATTTTTAAAAACAAAATATTGAGCTTATTGTACATTTTTCAGAGAAATCATGAGTGGTTTAATTATTTTTGACTAAAAGTACGCCTAATTACACTATATTCCAGGATTCGACCAAGGTGCCACATTCCCTTTAACACGCGCATTGACGGGGGCGGGTACCCGCCCCCCTCGGGTTTTTCGGAGATAGCAAAAAAACGGCGGCGCGTAGCGCCGCCGTACTTGGCATTCCTTTTCCCTCATCCTTTTTACAACTTTTGTGAAAATTTTAAGGTTAGGTCATCTCAGGTCAGGTCACCAGTACAGGTCAAGTGACCTGACCACAAAAAAAGTTTAGGACAGCATAAGTCGGAGCAGGGTGAACTTATCCGATTGAAACTCATATCACATAATGGGCCTACTGAGTTCTCTAAAATATGTTCCGGTATTTTTTATATCGATGACCTAAGGTCAGGTACGAGGCATGGCCTCTCCATTGGAAATACATGGGAAAAATGGTTTTTACTGTATAACTCGGTAACGGATGGTGATAGAGTGTTTATTTTAGCTGCATTAGACTTGCCTTGGCTTTGCGGTTTTAATTATATGCATTTCATATAATTTGACCCTGACCTGACCTCAGGTCAGGTCAAATTCTTGATTTGACCTAGCAAGGTCAAATTATATATCATTCGATTCGGCTTGCTGCGAGGATTCATATAGTTCAAGTCGTTTTGCTCTATCTTTACTTGTTCAGGTGTAATGGTCGAAAAACTTAATTTACATGTTATCCCTATGACAGCATGTTTTGACCTCTCGTGACCTTGAATATGACCTGAAAAAAATGGTTCAAATATTTTCGATGGAGAAGTGGATGGGCTACCCAACGCCGTTTACCGTTTTTCGCTACCTACCGTGGTTCTCGAGATCTTAGGGGGGGGCGGGTACCCGCCCCCCTCGTCAAAGCAAAGGTGGCTCAGACCCCCGTCAATGCGCGTGTTAAACATTAGGATATGTGACAACTATTGCCCCCCTTCCACCGGGGCACATACCACATGCATGCAACAGTGGCGTAGTGGTTGGTTAACAGACGCAAGGCGTTCATGTTCTGAATGTTTCTGACATGTTAAGGTTTGAGAGAAGGGCTAATTGAATTGATACAGTATGTTAGAATGCGATATAGTATTTCTTACGCAACAGAACACAATTCACTGATTAGCTCTAAACATATAGAAATAACAAATCCTCAGAGCAACACTGCATCGCGTTATATAGTTGGGCATTCTATCAAACAGGACTGAGACCTCCAGAGATCCCCCAGAGATAACAAAAACCGCTAATCATCCAACATAGACTAGCAATGGCTGCATCGACAACACCCTCTACATCATATAGCCCACGTGTTACGAATACGAAACAGGTGCCTCGAGGGCTGCTTTTCCAGTTAATTCAACATTTGCTATAAGCTGACCTTGAAAATTATATTCTTCAAAGCCAAAAATATCGCTGGTGATTTGAAAGTGACTCAGGGTCAGTCCTCATGTTAAGGCAGGAAACCATACTTTGCTTCCATGAAAAGTAAGAATGTTTTGTGCACAATTATATTTGTTGTCAGATAACATTGCTGTTATGTGACAAATTATAATGGGTAAGGCAGCCTAATCTGAAGTTACGAAATACTGAGCAGGGTGGTTTGATTTCAGGGCAATGGTATTATGGTAGGTACCGCACCTTATAGGTACCTACCATAATACCGAAGGAACAGTGGGATATCAATGGTGCCCTAGCATGACTGGCTTCCTGTGCTCAGTAGGCGAGACTGATGTCTGTCGTCGGCAGTTTTTCTCAGAGGACACCACACTGGAGGTGTGGGACCCAGACCTGCTCTCCAAGCCTGGCGATACAGTACTGGTGCAGGAGCTGCCGGACGAGACGGTTGGGAAGGTGCGCTTCCAGCTGCTGCGTACCGTCTACCCACTGGGTGACTACCGTGACCCCATCACCGGTCTCAGCGTTATGGGCACACAGTACAGGTGCGTCGTTTTGGTTTCAAATTGTGTCAACTATTTAAGCATCTTGGTTGCTGTCGACATATTTTATTTACACTATAAGGGGCTCTTCACATATGTTAGCCGCCAAATGGAAATGGGGTCTGGCGTTTTCTGATGAAGAGGAGGGGTCTGGCTTTTTCTGTCGATTTCGGCACAGGGGGGGTAATCATCGGCTGTCGTGGAATTGTTCTGTTGAGTGAGAGCTGCTCGGGCCCATGTTAGTTGAAGTGTAGGTATTTCAAAGTTTTGAACTGAACCGTACAAGAATTATGTTGTGGTATTAGCTTAAGTTGAATATACTAAGAGTACACTAGAAATCATGCTAGCCAATTACTTTCAGCAATTTTGTGGGCGCTATACAACCATCCGGTTTGGCGTGCCTTAAAACTCAAAGAACCAATCAATCAAATGCGTGTAACGGTGAACCACGAACAGCTGCAGCTAGTTGCTGTGTTTTCTCAAATCAAAAGGCGCCGTACGCTTGCAGAGGAGGGGGATCGTCTTGGTTGCTTCATGCGCTTTTGCATGATTCTCAAAACTGCACGAAGAAGCCACAACGATGCGTGGTTTATGCTATTATCTGCTATTCTTTTTCATTTGGCTTTTTCTAGTGAAGCGGGTGATTGGTTTAGGGAGATTTCGATCGCAACTCGTGCGTTGGTGCTGATGGGCGGTGGAGATGGTAGGTCTTAACCGTCTGAACCTGGCCAGAATACGGGGCGGGTGCTCGGCCCCTCAGAGCATGAGTGGGACGGGCGACTGTTTACACTGGGGCTGTGGCGCGGCAGAGCTAACCCAGCAGTCACACCGTGTCCACTGCTACCAGCTGCCCGTACCGCCCGAGCATTGTAGTTCTTCAACGTCTCCGCGTGATTTCTCATGTCAAGCACCGCTGCTGTCGAGAAGGGTCCCCGCAATTTCTGACAAAGAGGGAGGGGTCTGGCAATTTCTGGTAAAGGGGAGGGATTCTGGCAGTTTCGGACGATTTCTGACAAAGCTGGAGGGGTCTGGCAATTTCTGACGATTTCTGACAGAGAAGGAGGGGTCGGAACACCCTCAAATCTGCAGGCGTCATATGCGAACACCACCTAATGTATCTGTTAGTTCTTTGAGATGATTCTATATTTCCAAGTGGGTGAGGCATTGAAACTACGTAAATATAGTTTGCCTCTTACATTCTGTGATATGATTTAACGGTCTCCCGAGCACTTCAGTAAAACCGGACAATCTGACTTATAAAATAGCATTATAGTTCTCTGGGCTTTGTTACAGGTGCTAACTGGGTCCTAAATCTTTGCATTGGAAAATTTTTGAGATTTCTGCTTAGTAATACACCTGAAATCGAAAGTTTTGTGTACAACGTGGGCTGAAGATCACAACGTTAATGACGAATATGCAATTTTGAAAATGGATAGTTCTTTCAACAGTTCAGATTTACTGCCCCTCCACCTCCTCATCTTTGAAGGGTGGCAGAGCTCGGCTCATTACAGGGCAGACGCCAAAATGATTCAATATCTTGTGAGGGTACGCTGGTTGTATTCCGTAGACCATAGGCACTTCGTGGACCACCAGCTTAAATGTGGTTCATTTGCTGGATTTGACCAATTGTCCATTAGGCCATGTCGTGATCACCACTTTTCCACAGGGTCTTTGATTACCGGATGTTTTCTAATGTATTGATGGCCGCTGATCACGATTTTTTGGTGGGAAATGTCGAATTCGAAAAATATTTGCCCGCGCAAGCCGTTTGAAATTCTTTCAGTTTGCCAAAATTTCAATGTTTTCATATCTCACGGCCAATAGAATGCAACTAATGTATTGGAAAGGCTCCAGAACTTAAAACCATGGAATCTGAACAATTTGAAACCTTTTTTAACTCTTCGAAACATATATTTACCCGAAAAAATGTATTGAAAAGATGGGGATGTTTGAACTTAAAAAGATGATAATAGATGGCGCGCATGACGCAGTTGTCAACCGCTGTCGCGCTACGTCGCTTCTGTCAAGAAGCTATTAGCCAAAGGGGCTGGAAATAGGATTTCAACATTCTACGAATTCTTTTTTTAATATTTTTGCGTTCCCAACCCGGGAACATTTTTACACATTTGCACCACACACACACACTTTGTACACGGCAGCGGGGCTTACGCTTATCGGCACCCTTGCGGGACAGTCATGTCCGCACGCTCCATGTCACGCGCCCCACTGTACCAGGCAGTGGAGCTATCCCGATTTCTCGGGCCCGGCGGAACAGAGGACTGCTCCGGTGACATGCGGCGAGGCCGTGCCCTCGGGCGGTGCCACCGAACCGGTGGATCTATTTAAAGGCAGATCAAGCCCGTGCTCCCAATAACAAGGGCGCTGGTTGGTCAGCGGAAGTCCCTAGTTAAGGCGGGCACTACCCAGTGTACTGCCATCTCCTGGGTAGGAGGTGGTCGAGGAAAATGCTGCCAGAGGTCAGCTTTGATCCAAGGACCTCCCACACTTGACCGAGGCGCTTTAACCAACTGCGCCACGGTGGTGGTTAACATTTTACGAATTCGATGAGTGAACATTTACCTTCACAAGATGATCTCGATTGCTCTCGCTTGCAGTTTTAAACCTTATTGGTAACGGTTGTTTTCAAAGCAGGTCCAATTCAGAACAGCCAGCCATATATAGATTATCTATGCATGTAGTCACTGCGGATCAATTTCAAGTATTAAAATGTATTCAAGAGCCAGTCGATTATATTTAGATTAGTCTTGCTATTACTAGTATGGAGGATACCGTATTTCGGGAAAAATGAAGCTACACCACACTTAGCTTGCCGTCAAGCCATGTATGCTGCCGCATAATCAACTTCGACCGTAGCTGACGTTGTCGGTCGCATTATGATGCTCCGGATTGAAGAGACGGAGACCAGGGAAGTGGTCGAATTTCACGTTTCAATAGCTTCAATATTCGAACAGACCGCTGATGAAGTTACCGAGATCTACAGAAGAGCATTTGTGCCAGCAAGAAACAAGTGCAAAGCTCGCTGTGAAATAAGGAAGCACTGCAACCTGAAGGAAGCGATCAGGAGGCGCCTACAAAACATGAAGATATTGTAAGTTTGGACAAAGCATGACAACATTGTTTGACATATCAAGAAGAGCTCTACCATCAAAGGCATTGGCAAACAGAACATTTCTGGAAGACCAGCGAGAAGCACAGCCTCCCGACTGGAACCCGCCTTCACGAGGTGGGAGGTGCTGTGGCCTCACCCGAGGCCCACCGGAGCTGCTGCCACATCTCCGGAGACACCAAACAGGTTCCACCCAGTGCCCCCTCAGTGGGGGCTGCGAGGGCGTTCGCCGCCGTCGCCGTGTCGCCCCGCGACCTCTTCCCATGGAATACACAGCGCCCGGAGCTGCGCAGAAGCTCACCGGCGGGTCGGGTGCCGCGCGAGCAGCGCGGTGCCGGCCCGCTGAATGAGTAACCGACAGGCCTCGCCCCCGCCGTGATTGCCGGCGGCGGAGGGGCGCAACAGGGGAGGCCGGCCGGGCACCACCGTCGCCGAGCCCGCAACCGTCGGCACCGCCTCAACCGTCGACTTCGAAGTCTCCTCACCGTTGTGTGCTGGGACTCGGAGGGCCTCCGCACCAAGATTACGGAGTTGCAATCCTGGCTTCGGACGGCCGAGGTGGAAATCCTGGCGATCCAAGAGGGCCAATTTAGCAAGACGGCGCCCCATATCAACGGCTTCCAACCCCCTGTCATCACGCGTCGGACGCGTGGCAGACTCACAGGCGCACCTCCAAAGGGCGGAGACTTTGCGATCTATGTGAGAGCTGGTCTGCACTTCTCCGTCCTTGACGGACCTTTCAGGGTGACCGCAGACGACACCACCGAGATTTGTGCAATCCGGATCGTCGGCGGCACCCCCCTGGACCTGGTAAACGTCTACCGGCCGCCCATCCGCACTTCCGAGGATGACGACCGCGTGGACCACTTCGATCTCACGTCGCTTCCCTCTGGTGTGGATGCCGTCGTCATGGGCGACTTCAACGCCCACCACCCGCTGTGGGACCGGGAATGCAACGCGGCGGACGACGTTGGCCAACGGCTCGCTGACTGGTTGGACACGAATAACTGGAGAGTCCTGAACGATGGACAACCCACGTTCTCCAGCTACAGAACTGGCGGACAGTCTACGCCGGACGTGGCGTGCTGCTGCCCCGCTCTCGCCGGGCGTACTCGGTGGAGTCTGGGTCCGGACCTGGGCGGCGACCACCTGCCCATGGTCCTGACAATTCAGCGTGGTGGCACCCCCCGCGGCGGATACGGAAGACCCGATGGGCGTTCCCTAAAGGCGGACTGGGTTGCCTTTGGCGCCGAATGCGAGGCAGCCTTCTCGGAGGCGGTGCCGGCTCAGGCGACAGTGCACCAGCTCGCCTCTCGCTTCACCGCAATCATACAGCGCGCCTCAACTCGGCACATCCCTCGCGGCTCTAAGGTGGACCCCAAGCCCTGGGCCCTGGACCCCGAGCTGATCGAGGCCATCGAGGCGCGTCGCGTAGCCCCCAGCTTGATCCTTGGGAACGACGAAGCGGCCAGAACCCGGTGGATCGAGGCCAAGCAGCACGCGGCAGAGGTGGAACGTAGAGTCTCCCAACGCCACTTCAGAGACTTCGTATCATCGGAATTAAACCGCCCAGCCAGCCTCGGTAGGGTATCCCGACTCCTCAAGAAGTGGGAGGGGCTTCTGACGACGAGCACCGCGACGGACAGACGATGTCCGATAACGGACGTCTCCTTGTACGGGACAGGGAGAAAGCCGCAGCCTTCAATCGCACCTACGCCGCCGTTTCCAGCCAACAGAGGCACCAGAAGCTGGATCGGACAGCCAAGAGAAAGATCCGAGACTGGCGGTCCCGCCAGTGCCTGGGTTGCGCCGACACCCGCGAGGGATGCTGCGCGCCCTTTGCTGAGGAGGAACTGACTTACCAGCTGCAGTGCAGTCAGTTACGCAAGGCCCCGGGCCCCGATGACCTCAGCAACGAACAGCTGAGACACCTGGGTCCGGTTGCTCGGAGGGCTCTTCTCGACCTCATCAACTCTTCCTGGATGAGCGGCGGCGTTCTTCAAGAGTGGCGACGCGCGGTTATCGTCCCCATCCCCAAACCTGGTAAGGACAAGCGCCTTCTGACCAGCTATCGCCCGACTGCGCTCACCTCGCATGTGGCGAAGATCGCAGAGCGAATGGTGGCCGCTCGCCTCTCCTTCGTCGCGTCGGAGAGAGGTCTGATTCCTCCGGAGCAGGTCGGCTTTAGAGAAAAGCGCTCTGTCGAGGACAGAATCGGTCGGCTTGTTCAACAAGTCCAGGACGGATGGAACCTACCCAAGAACAGAGGGAAGCACCAACCGGACGGTACCACGGCGCAGAAGTTTGTGCTGCTGGCCTTCGACTTCGCGAGGGCCTATGACAAGGTGGACCACGTGCTACCCCGAGCTCGCCTTCTCGACCAGGGGGTCACCGCGTGTCTAGTGACCTGGGTCTGGAATTTCCTGAGGGACCGTCGTGCCTGCGTTGAGCTGAATGGCTCACGCAGCGGTGAGCGGGTGTACCGGGCGGGCCTGCCGCAAGGCAGTGTCCTCTCGCCGATCTGGTTTTTGTTATGGTCGGCCCCCCTCGCTGCAGCCCTCAGGTCGGTCACTGGCACCACTCCTTTCATGTACGCGGATGATACCGCAGCACTCTGCGCCGGGAATGCAATCTCGATTGCGAGGGAGCGCGCTCAGGCGGCAGCGGACACGCTGGTCAATTGAGCGCGCAACAACAAGATGGAGGTCGCAGGAGAGAAGACCCAGCTGCTGGTCCTGTCCCAGTGGGCCCGCGACGCAACTAACTGCCAGATCAAGGTAACCGGCAAGGTGGTCGTAGGCAGTGATACCCTGAAGCTCCTGGGAATTACGCTGGACAGGCTCCTTCACTTCGGCGCCCATTGTCGCGGCCTGCGTCAGCGACTCCGCCCCCGCAACGCTCAGCTTAGGCGGTTGACGGGAAGGGAGTGGGGGCTTCGAGAACGCCAACTGCGCACCGTCGCTAACGGGTATGTGCGCGGAGCCCTGGAACATGCCGCTGCGGCCTGGCTACCCGCCACACCCCCTTCACACGTTCTCGTTCTCGAGAGAGAGTGAGAGCGGTGGCCCGCACCATCACGGGCTGCCCCCGATCCACCCTGGCCCATGCCTTGATGGCAGAGGCCGGCCTGCAGCCCGTCGCGACCCGTCGGCGGGAGCTTGCGGCCCGTCTCCTGGCTAGGGCCTTAGCGCTCCCAAGGGGCGACCCCCTCCGATTGGTAGCAGAGGCAAGGGTTCCAACTCGCCTTGCGGCGGTGACCGGATGGCGGCCAGTTGGCGGGGACCTCCTCACATCGCTGGGGGTCTCCCCGCCCCTGGACCCGCTGCTCCCGGCGCGGCTTCCCCCATGGACCGGCACGCCGATGACGCTGAACTTCAACATGGGAGTGGGAGCCCCACTGCCGCCGGGCTCTTCCGACGAGACAAAACGTCAGACGACGCTTCTTCACCTGGCGTTGCTGCCTCAGTGCGCCACCTGGGTGTGGACCGACGGCTCTGCCAGCGCGGGCGTACGTGATGGAGGTGCGGGTGCGCTCATCGTCTTCGCCGACGATCAGAGCCAAGAGCTGCGCTCCCCAGCCGGCAGTCTTTGCTCAAGCTTTCGAGCTGAGATGACGGCCCTCCTCACCGCCCTGACTTTCCTGAGCACACACCCAGGCCTGGACAATGATCCCATCGTGGTATGCACGGACTCCAGATTGGCCCTCGCTGCCCTCCTCGCGGGCCCCGCTGCTCAGACCTCGACTACAGGAGTGGCCATTTGGAGTACCCTCTTCGCCCTGGCCGGATCCCGCGAAATATTACTGCAGTGGATCCCCTCCCACTGCGGCATCCCCGGGAACGAGGCGGCGGACACCCTAGCTAAAGAAGCGGCAGCCCTACCACAGGAAGACACCCCGCTGGACATACCGTCAGTCCTCCGGGCAGCATCCCGAGCGGCCCGCGCACAGACGGTCCGCGACTGGCCACCGGGGTGGTACCGCGACCTGGTGGGTGACCGCCCGCCGCCTCCAGTGTCGTCGGCGAATAGAGCCGAAGCTATCACCATCCACCAGCTGAGGGCCGGCCACTGGTCTGGGTCGGCCCAGTACCTACACCGAATCGGGTGGAACCCGTCCCCGCGCTGCCAACAATGCAGCGACGTCCGCTGCTTGGCGGCGCGGTGCCCCGTTTGCGGGGAGGAGGCGGATACGCCCCGTCACGTCCTCATGGAGTGTCCTGCTCTGATGAGGACTAGACTGCTACACCTCGGAAACATACTGCCGAGACCGGAAGAGGTACGCGGTGGGGACGTCGTGGCGGCCCTTGCGGCCGCCTTCGCAGCCCTCCAGAGCCGCCAGGCTACGCCGCGATAGCGGCCGGGAGGAAAATACAACAACAACAAAAGCACAGAGGTTGTATATTAGTGGCTTGTATGCAGTCGTGACGGACCATTGGAGACGGCAGCAGCTGCGGCAAGCCACTGCTGCTGCTGCCAATAAGGCCTGATCAGGAGGCCGGCTTGTCCGTATCCGAGCACAATAATATGGCAATCACCCGGACAAGTCTATAAACGAACTCAGTATAACATTTACAAATAAGTTTTCTTTCCGAGATTAATTTATACCTGCCAGAGCCTGTTCGCGTGCAGCGTCTGTCAGCAGATGATGTGATACTACAAATAGGTAGCTCGCTACTGCATCCGCCACCAGCGCCCGCGGTCGCTGTCATGGTGCCGTTGCGTTCTGACGCAGCTTCAGCTGCGGCTGGAGAACTCCTGGTAGCCACAACGACAGCAGGAGTGGCTTGCCGCAGCTGCTGCCGTCTCCAATGGTCCGTCACGACTGCATCCAAGCCACCAATAAACAACCTCTGTGCTTCTCGCTGGTCTTCCAGAAATGTTCTGTTTGCCGATGCCTTTGATGGTAGAGCTCTTCTTGATATGTCAAACAATGTTGTCATGCTTTGTCCATACTTACAATATATTCATGCTTTGTAGGCGCCTCCTGATCGCTTCTTTCAGATTACAATGCTTCCTTATTTCACAGCGAGCTTTGTACTTGTTTCTTGCTGGCACAGATGCTCTTCTGTAAGTTTCGGTAACTTCATCAGCGGTCTGTTCGAATATTAAAGCTATTGAAACGTGAAATTCGACCACTTCCCTGGCCTCCATCTCTTCAAGCCGCAGCATCATAATGCGACCGACAACGTCAGCCCCGGTCGGGAGCTGCTTATGCGGCAGCATACATGGCTTGGCAGCAGGCTGGGTGTGGTGTAGCTTCATTTTCCCGAAATACGGTGTCCTCCATACTAGTGATAGCAAGACTAATCTCAATATAGTCGACTGGCTCTTGAATACATTTTAATACTTGAAATTGATCCGCAGTGACTACATGCTTAGATAATCTATATATAGCTGGCTGACCTGAATTGAGCTTTGAAAGCAACCATTACCAATAAGGTTTAAAACTGCAAGCGAGAGCAATCGGGATCATCTAGTGAATGGAAATGTTCATTCATTGAATTCATAAAATGTTCAAATCCTATATCCAGCACCTTTGGCTAATAGCTTCTTGACATAAGCGACGTAGCGGGACAGTGGTTAACGGCTGCGTCATGTGCGCCATCTATTATCATCTTTTTAAGTTCAAACATCCTCGTCTTTTCGAGATACTTTTTCGGGTAAAGACATGTTTCTAAGAGTCAAAAAAGGTTTCAAATTATTCTAATTCAATGGTTTTAAAGTTATGGAGCCCTTTTAATACATAAATGGCATTCTATTGGCCGTGAGATATGAAAACATCGAAATTTTAGTAAACCGAAAGAATTTCAAACGGCTTGCGCGGGCAAATATTTTTCGAATTGGGCATTTCCGACCAGGATATCGTGATCAGCGGCCATCAATACATCAGAAAACACCCGGTAATCAAAGATCCTGTGAAAAAGTGGTGATCACGCCATGGCGTATTGTCCATGCAATACCTAGGGTTGATCGTGTGAAGAGCGTAAAAGCACTCGTTGCGGTCGTTGATTTTAAGTCTTGGGCTGAAATGATTATATTGTTGCTTGAGTCCCGGTATTGGGCAGTTCAGGTAACATTGTGTTACATTTCACCGGTGGAACCAAAAGTCGGCGCGATTGTTAACTTAACCCGCGCCCCATCAGGGGTCCGGCGCCACCTTCGCCCCACCGGGGCCATCGATGGCCCCCTCCCTCTAACTCCGAAAATATGGGTGTTAGCGCAAATCTGCCAAGTGCATTAGAAAGCTCTTGTGAAATCAGTAAGAAATTACTCCACATGTTTTAGCGCTCAGGTCAATGGTTTGACCTCCAGAGGTCAAATTAGGTCAAGATCGGCTATTTTCACTCAAATATGCAACGCTTAAGCAAACTGGGCATAACTCTTATGCCATTAGAGATATTGAGATTTGGTAAAGTACATTGGATAGAAAAATGCCAGGCCTTTTTCCGCTATGTGGAACGTAATGACCTCCCGCCAGTGGTTTGACCTCCAGAGGTCACCTCGTGACCTAATATGACCTGAGGTCACGAAAGGTCAGAAGGTGACCCTGCTGTATATCAAACGAAAGCCAGTGACGAGACATACACGATGGTGTTTGATTCAGCACTCTAGCTTATATAGGTCAAAAGTTATTGTCAAAATACTGTTTTTGATCCCCTGGTGACCTTGGATGACCTCGGAGAGGTCAAAAGGCAAATATGACCCCTGGAATTCGTGAAAGGGTGTCCAAGAACGCTTTTCTGACCAAGCCGAGCATTTTCAATCGTTTTTGTGACTTTTAGATCATAAGACAGCTTTTCCCCATGCTTTTTCAATGGGAGAGGTCACCTCGTGACCTGACCTTAGCTCACGAAATCGAAAAATCCCGGATATACACCTTGTAGACCCTGGCGGGATCATGAAGTGTAGGAAGTTTCAAATAGATCGACCTCGAAATGTAGCTCTTACAGAGCTCTAAAGTTGAATTGAGGTGACCTTGGTTGACCTTGCCTGGTGACCTGACCTTGGGTGACCCGGGGTAAAAAATTTCAGGGATGGTGGGAAAATGATGCAGTGAGAGGTAGAGCCCTCAACCGCGGTGCTCCGCCTCGTCGTTTTTCTGCTATCCCGGAAAAACCTTAGGGGGCCATCGATGGCCCCGGGTGGGGCGAGGGTTAAGGGATGTCCCCTGTCAATGTTAAACTTATAACGAGTAAGGCATAAATGCCATAAATAATGGGAATACAAAATTAATAAATAAACGTACTTGCAAATGGTCTGGGTAGATGCGCAAAGCTCCAAAATTTTTGACGTTTGCAACATAGGCGGATCCAAGATTGCCAATCGGGGGGGGCGCCACTTTTGACCAGCAAAACCTACCAGGTGGGCGCAAAATCCTATCGGTGTGCGCCGATATTCACATCATGGGGGAAGTGACATTTCAGGGGGTGCCACCGACCTGTCAGGAGGGCGCCGCGACCATTTCAGGGGGCGCCGAGGGTCGATGGGGGGGGGACACGTACCCTTTTGCTCCCCTGGATCCGCCTATGGTTCGCAACAACAATACTGAAGACTGTTTTTGTCTCCACTCTGGCCTAGTCGTAATGAATCGGTACTCCTCATATAGTCAAAACAAATTTCCTCTAAAAACTTATCTAGAAAGGAGGCAACGGACATATACGATTTGACATGAACTGTAAAAGTATAGAGCTCTGTTTTTTCGGTTTTATGCAGGGACCACGTGGATCTGGAGGCTGAATTGGCCGGAAAAGACGGTGGGGTCACCTTCGACTACAAGAGCGCCCCGCCTCGTGGCTGGCAGGAGGGGAAAAAGGACTGGTCCCACTTGGAGCCTGAGGTGAAGCGACACGACGATGGAAAGTGGGAGCCCCACCAGTGGTGATATCTGATACTGTCCAGCCTCGCCTGTCGGCTGTAGTAAACATGTTGTTGTTGAGCGAGTAGTGATTGCAACGTCTTTGCCCTGGGTGTCACCTAGAGTCTCCGCTAGCGGGCCTGGTTCCCTGGCGTCATCAACACTGATGTGGAAGGTATGAGTGATGTGGAAGGTATGAGACAGTGAGACATGCTGGAGGCTCGAGGGATCCTCGTCTACCGGAGATGCTGGCGATTGCTCACACGGACAGTTGACCAAACCTGTCAACTACGAGCGGTGGGGCAGTCTTGCGATAGTTTTGTCGCAGTGTATACCTGCTGGTTGGATGGTGGGCATCAGTGTAAGACATTGTTTTGCAGGGGTTACCGCGCAGTGTGATCAACATGTGACAGTGATGTTTGTTTGACAGGATGCTGAATTTACCTCCGACGTTGGCGTAGTTGTGTTAGCAGCGTGTTCGTTTTAAATACATTGCAACTTGAGCGCCAGTCTACCTGGTTTGAATAAAATAAATTCGGACCAATGCTTCCGTCTAACAGAAGAAAGGAGTATGTCACATTTGGAAGATTTTACAGGAGAGCGCTTTTCCGTTTTGCTTTACATTAGCGGAACCCTATGGCTGGTGAGAAGGCGATATAACTCCCAAAACTGAGCGAATTTCGTCACACCATTTGATAAGTAGACGCAGCTTGTCTTTCTGCATCGAGTGATAAAAAAATCTGAAAATCGAAAAGTGTGACTTACACTTTTCTTCCATGGGACGGCACAAGGTACCTAAAACCGGTGGCCACCGAACTAAATGGTGGTAACGCAGCCCTGTCGTTATTAAGTATTTATTGCTGGCAAAGGACAGCACGCGTCCCTCTAACAATGCTCTCCGTCCAGGTGGGAAGTACCACGGCCGTAAATGTAACGTGCACCGTCCTCCGCTGCTGGGATGGCCTTCAGCATGGCACGTAATGCATTACAATAGCATACATCGCTCTCACCAAACTTATATCACAAATATATCTTGCAGCAGACTGGCAGGTGCAGCTGCTGTAGCAGACTGGCAGGTGCAGCCGCTGAACTCCCCTGGGGACTTGTTCACTCGCACAGTGTCAGAGTTCCTACGGCGAAATGCCTCTGCCGGTCGGCAACCGTTCGAATGTCTCGGATTGGCACCGATGGATGAATATCACTGGACGTCATTCGTGCGGGCGGCCGGTAGCCGTTAAAGAAACCATGTCTCGGTGTTGAGTTCGATGGACTGTTCAGTGGCCCCTGGTGACACGCCAGCACGGATTCACCGCCGCCTCGAACACCACGCGTCCGTGAACACATCGAGTCGACGGCGACCGGTCGGAGACGGTCCCGTGTGTCTTCTGCACCTCTCCCACCTACGCCTACATCGGCTGTCATGTATTTACATGCCATGCAGACCCGGGCCTTACCTTGCCGGAGCTTGGGTGCCGCAATCCCACATACGCCGGATCTGCTGCTATTTTCGTGTGGTATGAGGAGCTTCGCACGGAGGAGGCATAGACAGACAGGGATCATTCAAATAAATGCATCTTGCACAGCTGGGGGAATTATTTACACCATTTAGATGTGGCACTGGCACCGTCTCGGTCGCGCAGAAAATCACGAGTCGACATATCGCGCTGTCGCGCAGGCTCACAGTGCGGCCTTTCATTCGTAAACGCTTCCAGTCCCGCAAGCGACTAAACATATTTTCACCGACTTGCAACACGCTTTGAGCACTAAGAAGCACAGAGGTTTTTCCACATGTGTTTCTTCTTCTGAAACCTGCGGCTGCGCCGCGTGGGGTGCAGGGAGATGATGCCGGGGTCGAACCGGCCTGGTTTGGTGTGCAGCTTGTACGCGTGCGTGGCAAATATGCCTGTGAAGAGAAATGAAACACGTTAAAACATGACCAGCGAGAGAACAACGACACTAACTGCGTTACATTTGTTGTGTTGTTCCAAAAGCATTTATCTTGAAACAGACGAGCTGAAAATAATATGGATTATATGTGAGGGAAGACAACCTTCGCTATATTGTTGGTAAGGGAGTCTAAAATTTTTTTCGGTTATGGCGTGCTTAAACTGCACAATTCACTTTGTTTCTGGGAACACTGCATCAGAAGTGACACCCACTTTCTCAGGTCTGCTTATTGCCTGCTGCGTTGGATTAGTCGTGGGGCAGATGTCAAGTGCCTTTTCCACGAGGATGCTCTCCATATCTCTCCATTTTAATATTCTGATGAAACGAGCGGCTCCGCCTGAAAATACAGTCGCTCGGGGCCTCCAGACAAGGTCACCAGACGTAATCTTTATGCATGGGCTCATTAAAAGAGGTTGTCGCATATCTCTCGGCGTTCCTTTCTACTTGACCGGACATGGCGAAATCTGAACACATCTGTCTTGTGGGGTCGTCCTAGGGACAGGCTTGCGTAGCCTCATCTAGTGACCTGAGGTTTCCACGCTCAGTAACGAAAGCATTCATAAAACCTTTGATCCTCCATGATGGCTTTAATAGCGCGCACGCACTAGAGCCATTGGCTAATTCTCTGGCCTCCGAAGGGTGTCGTCATTGGGTAGCGCTGACGACCGGGACAGCCCATCCTTCATCCGAAATTGGCTTTATTTTTGACAATTAAAAATATCCGGAATTTTGCTCCAGCAAGGATGTTACGCAATCAGTCAGGGACGGATGAACGTCCGAATTTAAGGAGGGACACCATGGGTTTTTCAACCGATTTTTTACAGTCAACGCATGAAGTTAGTGTTAAAATGTTTTATTTAAGGGGGCACCGTGCCCCGGTGCCCTCCAGTTCCGCCACCAGTGCAATCCGATCAAATCTGGGGCGATATCTTAGCGACGAGGCGCAAGCTTCTTCTCCCCACTCCCATACTTTTTGGTCGATTGCGATGCACATGCGGCGCCTTGATACTGTATGAAAAAATTACACCAACCCTTCTGGACCCCGCCTGCCTCAGCCCTGGCGACTGAGTGGTTTTGCCGTGCACAGTCTTGTGCGGCGGTTTAATTGCCGGCGGTGGTGACAGCCCGCGGGACAATGGTCTTGCTGATTAGTACGGAAGGCGATCGGCGCGATACAGCAGAGACAATGGGCCGCCGGTGAGAGCCGAGAGCTGCATTGTTAGGGACGCCGAGCGGCGACAGGTTAGGACGTCGGACGCTCGACGCGTGGCACAGCCCGGCCGCAACAGCAGCTTTGATTCAGGTTCAGATTTGCACCAGTCACTCGAAAATATCGAGATGCGTTCGAACCCTTGCGACCATCGCCAGGTAGCCTGCTCTCAAGTTGGAACCGCGCACGGTCGACTGGCGCCGTCCCTGTCCCCGATCCTTCTGTTGTCAGTGACATTCCACTGACTGTCATATCCGCCTTACCCGCTGCTGCTGCCATCCTAACCAGCGTGGGTGCCGCCCAGCTCGTCGACGGACCCGGTAGTGCTGCCTACTCTGCCGATGCCGTCTGATTGGTGGTGCTGCCTACTCTGCCGATGCCGTCTGACTGGTGGTGCTGCCTGCTCTGCCGATGCCGTATTACTGGTGGTGCTGCCTACTCTGCCGATGCCGTCTTACTGGTGGTGCTGCCTACTCTGCCGATGCCGTCTTACTGGTGGTGCTGCCTACTCTGCCGATGCCGTCTTACTGGTAGTGCTGCCTCTCTGCCGATGCCGTCTTACTGGTGGTGCGCCTTCTCTGCCGATGCCGTCTAACTCACTGGTAGTGCTGCCTACTCTGCCGATGCCGTCTTACTGGTAGTGCTGCCTCTCTGCCGATGCCGTCTTACTGGTGGTGCTGCCTTCTCTGCCGATGCCGTCTTACTGGTAGTGCTGCCTACTCTGCCGATGCCGTCTTACTGGTAGTGCTGCCTACTCTGCCGATGCCGTCTGATGGTGGTGCTGCCTCTCGCCGATGCCGTCTAACTACTGGTAGTGCTGCCTACTCTGCCGATGCCGTCTTACTGGTAGTGCTGCCTCTCTGCCGATGCCGTCTTACCGGTAGTGCTGCCTACTCTGCCGATGCCGTCTGACTGGTGGTGCTGCCTTCTCTGCCGATGCCGTCTTACCGGTAGTGCTGCCTACTCTGCCGATGCCGTCTTACTGGTAGTGCTGCCTACTCTGCCGATGCCGTCTGACTGGTGGTGCTGCCTTCTCTGCCGATGCCGTCTTACCGGTAGTGCTGCCTACTCTGCCGATGCCGCTTACTGGTAGTGCTGCCCACTCTGCCGATGCCGTATTACCGGTAGTGCTGCCTACTCTGCCGATGCCGTCTGACTGGTGGTGCTGCCTTTCTGCCGATGCCGTCTTACCGGTAGTGCTGCCTACTCTGCCGATGCCGTCTTACTGGTAGTGCTGCCTACTCTGCCGATGCCGTCTGACTGGTGGTGCTGCCTTCTCTGCCGATGCCGTCTTACCGGTAGTGCTGCCTACTCTGCCGATGCCGTCTGACTGGTGGTGCTGCCTTCTCTGCCGATGCCGTCTTACCGGTAGTGCTGCCTACTCTGCCGATGCCGTCTAACTCACTGGTAGTGCTGCCTACTCTGCCGATGCCGCTTACTGGTAGTGCTGCCTACTCGCCGATGCCGTTTACCGGTAGTGCTGCCTACTCTGCCGATGCCGTCTTACTGGTGGTGCTGCCTTCTCTGCCGATGCCGTCTTACCGGTAGTGCTGCCTACTCTGCCGATGCCGTCTTACTGGTAGTGCTGCCTACTCTGCCGATGCCGTCTACTGTGGTGCTGCCTCTCGCCGATGCCGTCTTACCGGTAGTGCGCCACCGCCGATGCCGTCACTGGTGGTGCGCCTTCGCCGATGCCGTCTTACCGGTAGTGCGCCACCTGCCGATGCCGTCTACGGTGTGCGCCTACTCTGCCGATGCCGTATTACCGGTAGTGCGCCACTCCGCCGATGCCGTCTGACTGGTGGTGCTGCCTTCTCTGCCGATGCCGTCTTACCGGTAGTGCTGCCTACTCTGCCGATGCCGTCTTACTGGTAGTGCTGCCTACTCTGCCGATGCCGTCTGACTGGTGGTGCTGCCTTCTCTGCCGATGCCGTCTTACCGGTAGTGCTGCCTACTCTGCCGATGCCGGCTTACTGGTGGTGCTGCCTTCTCTGCCGATGCCGTCTTACTGGTAGTGCTGCCTTCTCTGCCGATGCCGTCTTACCGGTGTGCTGCCACCTGCCGATGCCGCTTACTGGTGGTGCTGCCTCCGCCGATGCCGTCTTACTGGTAGTGCGCCTACTCTGCCGATGCCGTCTTACCGGTAGTGCTGCCTACCTGCCGATGCCGGCTTACCGGTGGTGCTGCCTCTCTGCCGATGCCGTCTTACTGGTAGTGCGCCTTCTCTGCCGATGCCGTCTTACCGGTAGTGCTGCCTACTCTGCCGATGCCGTCTTACTGGTAGTGCTGCCTACTCTGCCGATGCCGTCTTACTGGTAGTGCTGCCTACTCTGCCGATGCCGTCTTACTGGTAGTGCTGCCTTCTCTGCCGATGCCGTCTTACCGGTAGTGCTGCCTACTCTGCCGATGCCGTCTTACTGGTAGTGCTGCCTACTCTGCCGATGCCGTCTACTGGTGGTGCTGCCTCTCTGCCGATGCCGTCTTACCGGGTGCGCCACGCCGATGCCGCACTGGTGGTGCGCCTCTCGCCGATGCCGTCTTACCGGTAGTGCGCCTACTCTGCCGATGCCGTCTTACTGGTGTGCGCCTACCTGCCGATGCCGTCTGACTGGTGGTGCTGCCTTCTCGCCGATGCCGTCTTACCGGTGTGCGCCACTCTGCCGATGCCGTTGACTGGTGGTGCTGCCTTCTCTGCCGATGCCGTCTTACCGGTAGTGCTGCCTACTCTGCCGATGCCGGCTTACTGGTAGTGCTGCCTTCTCTGCCGATGCCGTCTTACTGGTAGTGCTGCCTACTCTGCCGATGCCGTCTTACTGGTGGTGCGCCGCCATGCGTCTACCGGTAGTGCTGCCTACTCTGCCGATGCCGTCTTACTGGTAGTGCTGCCTACTCTGCCGATGCCGTCTTACTGGTGGTGCTGCCTACTCTGCCGATGCCGTCTTACTCACTGGTGGTGCTGCCTACTCTGCCGATGCCGTCTTACTGGTAGTGCTGCCTACCTGCCGATGCCGTATTACCGGTAGTGCTGCCTACTCTGCCGATGCCGTCTTACTGGTAGTGCTGCCTACTCTGCCGATGCCGTCTTACTGGTAGTGCTGCCTACTCTGCCGATGCCGTCTTACTGGTGGTGCTGCCTACTCTGCCGATGCCGTCTTACTCACTGGTGGTGCTGCCTACTCTGCCGATGCCGTCTTACTGGTAGTGCTGCCTACTCTGCCGATGCCGTCTTACTGGTAGTGCTGCCTACTCTGCCGATGCCGTCTTACCGGTAGTGCTGCCTACTCTGCCGATGCCGTCTTACTGGTGGTGCTGCCTACTCTGCCGATGCCGTCTTACTGGTAGTGCTGCCTACTCTGCCGATGCCGTCTTACTGGTGGTGCTGCCTTCTCTGCCGATGCCGTCTTACCGGTAGTGCTGCCTACTCTGCCGATGCCGTCTTACTGGTAGTGCTGCCTACTCTGCCGATGCCGTCTGACTGGTGGTGCTGCCTCTCTGCCGATGCCGTCTTACTGGTAATGCTGCCTACTCTGCCGATGCCGTCTTACTCACTGGTGGTGCTGCCTACTCTGCCGATGCCGTCTGACTGGTGGTGCTGCCTTCTCTGCCGATGCCGTCTTACTGGTAATGCTGCCTACTCTGCCGATGCCGTCTTACTGGTAATGCTGCCTACTCTGCCGATGCCGTCTTACTCACTGGTGGTGCTGCCTACTCTGCCGATGCCGTCTTACTGGTGGTGCTACCTACTCTGCCGATGCCGTCTTACTGGTAATGCTGCCTACTCTGCCGATGCCGTCTTACTGGTGGTGCTGCCTACTCTGCCTATTGCCGTTTACCTACTGATGGTGCAGTGTTGTCACCAAAACACCGTCTCACTCACTGGCAATACCGTCCTATTGAGTGGTAATGCCGTCCTCAGTGGTGAAGGGCGCTATATAACCACTAAGGTTGGTGCGCCCTTAAGCCCCAATAATCTATCAATCAATCAATCCTCAGTGGTGAAGATGTCCCTCTCACTGGGGGCGTTATCCTACTCACTGGTAATGCCATCCCACTAGCAGTGCTGTTCCACTGACTGATAATGTTGTCTCTCACTGGAGGTGGCGTCCTCTCGGACGACGCCATCCTACTCCCTGATTCTGCCGTTCTACTTGCTAGGGATGCCCTATAGGCGGTGCTGTCCCACTCACTGGTGGTGATGACGCGGGGCTCGAACTCCTCCTCCTCCCAGGTGCGCACCTCGGCCAGGTAACGCTCGGCCAGGTAGGTGAACACCTGGCTGACGTTCAGGTCCTCTTTGACCGAGCTCCGGTACAGACGAACTTTCAACTCGCGGGCCAGCGCCTCTGCCTCCTCGCTGCCGACAAACGAACGTCCGCTCAGTATGAAATCCCAAGAGTGAACACCACGGGCTCATTTATCACCCGGGAAACAAACACATCTTCTCGGTGACAGAATTATTGCTTCCGTAAAGCAATCGCCAAGTGTTTCCCACCAGGATACAGCTCCCTCCCTATTGGGTAGATTTGGAATGTCACCGCCTGTACCAATTTTTGCTGGCCTACGCCATTAAAATTAAAGAAAAACTGCTGTCTTGCGTCCGAACAATACCAAGCCTATTATTGACCATTTGGGAACCGCTTATATGATGATAACCACCAAGAGTGGGTCTAGGATTTTCTTAGGGGGAGGGAAAGGGTGTACATTTGTACTTATATTTGCTCTGGGAACGGATGCATCCCACCCAAATCGGTCGCAGGGGTGCCTCGCAGTGCAGTTAAGGTCGGCTCATGTAAGGGTGGGGGTGGCATCTCCGGCCCTAACGACCACACCATTTCATGGACGGACTGCTGTATCGAGGACTCACGCGTCAATGGCGGCCCGCTCGATGAGGTCGATTTTGTTCTGGACCAGCACCATCGGGATCGAGCCGCACTCGTCTTCAACCTGAAAACACGGACGAGAGTGACGATTCCCCATGTGGATTACCTTTGTATTACTCACACTTCCACACCATTGAGGTAGCTTTTAAAGTGTTGTGATGAGTTTGAAGTGATTAAAAACTATGGAAGCAAATGGTAAGGATGAGGAAATGGGGGATAAAGAACAAGAGATTGTACTCGGAAGGGCCGCTGCCCTTAAGGATGCGGACAAGGACGGCTTAAAACAAAAATCACAATCGCACACACACTTCGAGCTTGTAAGCCAAAATGATAGGAGGTTACAAATGTTCGATCCTTTGGTTTCTATTCATTTTGTCTTCGATTTATAAACTCCCATCCTTGTGTTCCACCTTGATCGAGGCATAATCGATCATAAACAATATTTTCTGCTTGGGAGATTACTCCACTTAGGATGGCATACACAGTCACTAGCATTTCCTTATCGAAGGTGGTCGATGGCATGGCACTGAACACGGAGAAATGACGTTTCAATCCACCATTATTAATTTATGTTCAACCGCCTCTAGCCAAACAGAGCCACCCTAAAACAATACCGCGCGAGCAGCCGCCTACCGAACGTGATGAATGGTTTCACCGTGCCTGGAGCAACCATTTATAAACTCATCATTAACGCTGTCACGTGGATAGCAGGAACAAGTGTCTTCCCATTGTCGTCGGCGGGCAGTGAACAATGCGACGTGACATTCACTTTATAGGGTAGTCGACAGCTTTTGGTCCGAAATCCAGTCCATGAACACAATCGTTACACCATCTGTGCAGCGGGAGAATTCAAAGAAAGAGGTCCATTGTCTACACGAACATTATCAGGACATCGCAAACGAACAATCACACGTAGAGAAGTTCTGAGTTGTCAGCGCATTTAGGCAGGGACAAACTGCGACGGGAGAGGGCTACATTAGCAATGACGCAAATGTTTTAAACGTAAATTCGAACAGGTTATGCGTGTTCTGTATCGGCCTTGTTATAACTTTGTTGACGTTAACGCAAAAACAAGTACGTGGGTCTCCCACGGATTCACTCCTCCCCCCACCACCTCAGGCCAATCCACCCAGGGATTCACTCTTCGCCCCACCCGCCACCTCAAGCCAATCCGCCCAGGGATTCACTCTTCGCCCCCCCGCCACCTCAAGCCAATCCACCCAGGGGTTCACTCCTCGCTCCACCCCCCACCTCCAGCCAATCCACCCACGAATTCACTCCTCGCCCCACCCCCTACCTCAAGCCAATCCATCCAGGAATTTGCTCCTCGCTCCACCCGCCACCTCAAACCAACCCACCCAGGATTCACTCTTCGCCCCACCCGCCACTTCAAGCCAATCCACCCAAGAATTCCTCCTCGCCCCCACCTCAAGCCAATCCACCAAGGGATTCACTCCTCACCCCACCCGCCACCTCAAGCCAATCCACTCAGGGATTCCCTCCTCGCCCCCTCCCCACCTCAAGCCAATCCACTCAGGGATTCCCTTCTCGCCCCCTCCCCACCTCAAGCCAATCCACCCAGGGATTCACTCCTCGCCCCCCGCCACCTCAAGCCAAACCACCCAGGGATTCACTCCTTCCCCCCACCCACCTCAAGCCAAGCCACCCAGGAATTCATTCCTCGCCCCACCCGCCACCTCAAGCCAAACCACCAAAGGATTCACCCCCCCCACCCACCTCAAGCCAAGCCATCCAGGAATTCATTCCTCGCCCCACCCGCCACCTCAAGCTATGCCAATATGTGCTCTCTGTATCTCACAGTGGCTTCAATGGAAAGTTTTGAGTGGCAAGAACATTATTTCGATTGTTTAAGGACTCGCATTGTACATTGTGGAAACGGGGTTCCATATTTGCAGAACACAATCACCCCGTGACACCATTGGCGTCTGTAAGTTTCCCATGGGCCCCCTTAGAGAGCAGGTCCTCAGCAGGGCTGCTGGTCACGGTAGGCAGGTAGCGTCAGTGCTGGGAGCGCTCATCACCGACAGCGCTGCACGGCCCGCACGGGCGCGGTTCGCACCCTCAATGGGAGGCACGCACGTAAAGACAAATCGGCAGATACATCAGCCAGCTGCTGGCGCCCGGCAGTAGCGCATGCATGATGTGGCCGTACGGGACGCAGCACCCGGTTCGCGGTTTCGCCGGGCTTTCGTCAGTGTGAGCACACAGATTCCGTCATAGGTCCTGGTGCCTAAACCCTACCAGAATTGAAATAGTGTCTGACTGTTGCAGTTCAGGTGAAAACAGGGCTGCTGTACCTTTACTATTTTTCATCTCACACAGAATACAAATCTCTGGAAATACTTAAGTTATTTTAAGCACAAAATCAGTGTTTGGAAATATTCAGGTTATTTCAAACTCACGGCCCGTAGGTATTTAACTCAAAATGTGCTCTAACAGCCGCTGATCCTGAAAACCTCGGTTTTCCGATGGATATTATCTTCGATATACTTTGTGTGTTGTATGCTACCTTTACAAGATCATGAGTTTGGTCACTAATTCAGGATTTGAATATTTATCAGCACGTTATACCGTTAACACTCGCCCCACCGGGGCATCGATGCCCCTAAGGTTTTTCAGAATAACAGGAAAACGACGAGGCTCAGCACCGTGATTGAGGGCTCTTCTTCTCACCCCATCATTTTCCCACCATCCCTGAATTTTTTTACCCCGGGTCACACAAGGTCAGGTCACCAGCCGAGGTCAACCAAGGTCACCTCATTTCAACTTTTCAGCTCTATAAGAGCTACATTTCTAAGCCGATCGATTTGAAACTTCCTACACTTCATGACCCCTCCAGGGTCTACGCAATGTAAGTCCGGGATTTTTCGATTTCGTGACCTGAGGTCGGGTCACGAGCAGTGGTGGATCTAGCCGGTCGGTTTGGGAGGGGCAAACCAGTCAAAGGTCGAAAAGGAAAAAAAAGTCACGCCATAAAAGCTGCGCTACAATATCACTTCCCGGTAAAATTTTAGATTTTTTTGTTTTTTTGAAGGAGGGCTTGAGTCGGAGTCCACAAGCGAATGGACTGTCCGAACCCCGACCCCACCACCCGAAACAACCCCCAAGAAGGGTGATTAGAGCCAAAGTTAACGTCCCACAAAGCACAGGACGGCCGCCCCGCCAGGTCACCCCCATCAGTCAGTTGCCAGCCGACCGACGTCGGGTAAACATAGCGCCGGAACGTCTCAGGGAACCGATCCCAAGCCGGACATGCACGCCACTGCATGCTCGAGTAGCGGCCGGAGCCCAACGCTCACCAACTGAGCACCGGGGCGACAAAGCAAAAAATAACGTCACGGGTTGAAAAATACGGGCTAGAAATACTTTTTCCAGTCCGAGGCCCAATATTTACACTGAACTTAACTGGTTCTCTTTGAAGTTGAGAGTTAAAGCACCAGAATCTTGCTTATAGACTAAAAAGGAGTCGGGGAAAAAAGGCGGTCGATCACTTTGGGTGGGGGGGGCAAAAACATACTTTTGCCCCGAGCTTTTCCGTTTGGGGGGGGCAAATGCCATTTTCCCCCCTTGGATCCGCCACTGGTCACGAGGTGACCTCTCCCATTGAAAAAGCATGGGGAAAAGCTGTCTTATGATCTAAAAGTTACAGAAATGATTGAAAATGCTGAGATTGCTCAGAAAAGCGTTCTTGGACATCCTTTTACAGATCCCATGGGCGATATTTTCCCTTTGACCTATCTGAGGTCATCACAGGTCACCAGAGGTCAAAAACAGTATTTTGACGATAACTTTTGACCTAATCATGCTAGAGCGCTGAATCAAACGTTATCGTGTATGTCTCGTCACTGGCTTTCATTTGATACACGGCAAGGTCACTTTCAAACCTTTCGTGACCTCAGGTCATATTAGGTCACGAGGTGACCTCTGGGAGGTCAAACCACTGGCTCTAGGTCATTTTTTCCACATAGCGGAGAAAACCCAGGCATTTTCCTATTAAATGTACTTTACCAGATTTCAATAGCTCTAATGGCATGAGAGCTTTGCCCAGATTTCTTAAGAAATGCATGTTTTAGTGGAAATAGCCTATCGTGACCTAACTTGAACTCTGGAGGTCAAACCATTGACCTGGGCGCTTAAACATGTAGATAAAATCCTACTGAATTCACAGGAGCTTTCTAATGCACTTTGCAGATTTGCGCTAACCTGCATATTTTCGGAGTTCGAGGAGAGTCATCGATGGCCCCGGTGGGGCGAATGTGGCGCCGGACCCCCGGTGGAGGGCGGGTTAAAGGTCGCTATTCCTCGCTAAAAATGCGTGCAACTGACATCCCTACATTTTGGACAGCAATCTCTTACCACCTTCTTGCAGGATTAAACATGATATTGATTCAGGTTTAAAGGTGATCAACCCCTCGATCGTTTCCTTGAAGCATATCCAAAAAACACCTGCAAAGATACCAAAACGTGCCGAAAGATCGCACGTCGCACAAAGATTGAACACGCTCGTCATTCCAATTCAATTTAGGGTGAGAGCCTATATCTAATTGTTAGACAAAACAGTTTGCCGTAGGATAGTCAGCCTTGACTTTCTATTTGTTTTAGCTTTAGAGTGCTCACTTAAATTTGTGCTCTAAGTCTTAAGAAGTTTAATTTCTGTGATAATATCTTTATTTTATTTTAAAAAAACTAGGCACTGTCAGGTACTGACTGTGCACCGAGCTTGTCTGAAATATTGCCAGTTCCAGAAGAAAACCACAAGTGACTGTTTTGTTTCATTTCTTTTTCCTTAGGCTCATGGTTGAATCCCAAGGGGCCACTTTCCCCCTTGACTGACCCTCGGCGCCCCATGAAAGGTCGATGGCGCCCCCTCCCCTGAAATGTCGCTCCCCTCCTCCACCCGTCAGGGTGCGAGTATCGGTGTTCTCACGATAGGATTTGGCGGCCACCTGATTGATTTTTTCGTCCAAAAGTGGCGCTCCCAGGTCCGAATGGCACCCCCTCGACCATGTGGCCCGCCCTTCATCGAAATCCTGGAACTGCCTATGTTTAGGCTTGTGTTTACTTCCTGTTGCTTATATACAAGGGGTAATATCAAGATGGGCCTCATGATCGATTTGTGCCTGCTGAGTTCATGTGGCGCCTCAATCCTCACCCTGTTGGTATTGTGGGGATCAGAAAGACTCATGCAGAATGCCTGCCCGGGATTGGAACCTAGCTAAGCAGCGTAGAAGTCGAGCATGCTTCCCCGATGCAGCTGCATCTTCTAATTTCAAACTGTGTCACGAACGACTTCCTAACCTTGTCATGCAGGGCATTTTTAAGGAAAAGTCAGTGGGAGGGGGGGCATTTCTTGTGCTGGCCATTATAGTGTCTTCAGGGGATCAAAACCTCATTTTGAGGGGGTTTAATAAGACTTAGACGCGTTAGTGTTAAAATATGTTCCAATTTTTGTGTTATTCCATGTTATTCCAGGTAATAAATTCTGCCCAGGGCTGCCAATTTTTTCGCGGAAAAGGTAAAACCGAGTTAGAAAAAGAGTCAAAGAGGGGCAAAATTTTATTTTCACCAAAGTAGGCAAATAAATACCACAAAAGTTAGATTTGAGGCTAAAACAACCACTAGCGGTCGTCATAAGCCCACAGAAAAAGCGACTTGTATCACTATTTAAAACTAATTGTTGACAGTTTGATATTTACTTGACGCAATATTTTCTAGCACACTACTCATTTAAAGGGAATGTGGCACCTTCATAACGTGATTTTAACGGAGATAGCCAAGTTGTAAAGCAAGTCGGAAAACCCGGTAATCAATATATCATTTGTTTTAGAACTCGAGATTTCTGTAGAAAAAAACTAAAACCTACCTGAAATGCACCCATCATGTACCCTTAGCAGCAGGCCACAGTTGTTATGGTTGTTGGTGTGACGACATACGCTGACGTCACGGTGAGCATCAGCCAATCGAAGTCCTTGAAGCGTATTGAATATGGTAGTGGTTGTCAGATCATGACATCATGCACTGGCAGATATTTATTTCTTTCCCTAGAGGAGCATTTTAAAAATGAAAATATTCAGCTTATTTTACATTTTTCAGAGAAATCATGGACGCCTCCTTGATTTTCGGCTAAAATTTCCTATAATTACACTAAATTCTAGGATTCGACCAAGGTGCCACATTCCCTTTAATAGGAAGCCAGGGGTGCCCTTCCAAACCCGCGTGACTATCAAATGATTTTATCCACATAACCAGAACATTTGTTAACATCAATAATCATCTTGGCCGCACCTCTCCCCGCTAAAATGTATTGCTTTCTCCCCAACTATGCATTTTTTGCTCTTGAACAGTGGCGGAACTAGGATTTTGGTAAGTGAGGAGTGCGGAGCCTCACTTTGCCATCGAATTTCCACCCAAAGGGCACATGTAGTATCGCCTACTTCGCGTCCGGTTTTCGGTGGCCATCATTCCTGTGGATCGTGTTTTTCACAAAGTTCTGTCCCTCCCTCCCACCATCATATCATTTTTTCTGCTGCTCTGCTGCTTTTTCGGTGTCAGAATATCGTATTCAAGAGCGGATGGAGTCAAAAGAAGCCATATTTATAGGACAAGGGACAAACCAGAAACAGCTTAGGTGACAGCTGCTAGAAAAAGGGGTAAAAAGGCCAGATTCCAAGAAAGGGCCAACCGAAAAAAAATCGTGGGGCCAAACGCAAAAAAGGCCCAATTCGAGATATTTGGTCACAAAATGGCCAACCTGGCAGCCATGAAGCTGCCGCAATGTATTCCAAATGAAAAGGTTATTTTCTTATTTTGCTTTATGAGTGTGGCAAGGTAAGTAAATTCCTAAAGTATCGAACACGAGTGGTTTATAGGCTAAATCAAGATAAGTTTTATGGACATACCTACTATGATGCGTGGCTGTTGCTGTCAAAATTATTTAGGGAATGTAGTACAAAAACCAGTTAATAATTTTTTAGGCTTATCGACGCACTGTCAGGGTCATATGGCGTCACCAGCTCTTTCCTTGTTGGAAAGGTTTCTCGGGAGACAGTTCGATGATTTCAACGAAGGGCTGTGGCTGAATATTTAATCGGTCCCAATTTTTAACATCTAGGAATCGATAAGAAAGGACAGCTAATAACTTATCGACTTTGCAGAACAAATTGATGCAGCAATCTCACTATAAATTTCACGTATGCTACAAGCCTCGGAAAAGGGGGACCAGAGGGCCTGCCCCCCCAAATTTTGACCAGAAATTTCCTGATCTCAGTCAAAATGGGAGAAAACCGGAAATTTGTATAACCAGCCGTTGCGGAAGGCAACGAGGACCTCAAATTTGAACAGCTTTTGGTACTAACGTGGAAAGTTTGCTGTCAGCATCAGGTTGAAGTTTGGCTGGCCCTTTCGCTTTTTTACCGGTGGTGACGTTTATGTATGCTACCACCACAATAATAAATAAAAAGACGAAGCACTTCACACCGCCACACCAGCAACCAGTCTTACGCGCTTTGACTACACCGTGTCCCGACTAATTCACGAACGAGCTCTAAGCGCTCACAACTAACCGCGTGTGAAATGAGAGTATCATACAATCTCGCGACACTGGCTGGGGTCTGGGCTTCCGGTCTGATAGAGCATGATGTTTGATTGGTTGTAGGCCAGCGTTCATCTCCAGCGTTGTGATTATTTGATGCTGAGGCTGCTTTGCCGGGATTTCCCGTAACTACGCGCTTTCTTTCGTCTTCGCACGATGGAGGAGACAGCCACGGATGGAAATTGTGTAACACAACTTTTGTAGACTGCCAATTTCGCACCAGGAATAAAACTAAATTATTATTATAGGGTTGTGTTCTGTCTTATTTTCATTAGGTGAGTTTTCATTTGTTGCAGTTTAAGTAATTTCCTGTTTTTTTCACTGGGGGGCCAATTTCCGGGCACTGGGGGCATTTCGGCCGACTGTGGGGGGGGGCAAATGCCCCCAGTTAACATGTTAAAAAATGGCCTGTTGTCATGGCTTGGTTTGACGCAATCTCCGCTTATCCCTGCTGGGCCGTAGCTAAGCTGCTGAATCACACATGGCACAGCAACTTCACGGATCATACGCGTCGGAGCAGGGAGGCCTAGAGGCGGCCTGGCCTTAGTTCTCATCGGATTATCTCCCGATTTCTTCTAAAGTAGGAATAAATCAAAATATTTAACTAGTAAAAAGGAGCAAAGAGTCAAAACCTGGTGAGTTTTTTATACTAGAGTGAAATGTGTGCTGCCAGTGGGAGGTTGAATATTGGCTGCCCCCCCCCCTCATTTTTGCGGGTGGCGACGCTGGCGTCAGGGAGGGCCACCAGACGCAGCTGGCGAGCGGGTCCGGCGACCGCGAGGCCCAACACCCGCGGCGGACCGGGCCAGCGTTGGGTCATTGTCGGGTCAGGCCCGGGGTCAGGCCGGGGTCGGCCGGGTCACTGTCCCATTACAGTCACGCCAGCGTCGTCTGACAGATTGGGTCCGCCGAACGCCCTGAGAAGGTACCGCTGGTATTTTCGGCAGAGCCATCAGTCAAGGACGCTGCTCTCCAGAGACCGGACCAGCCGATTGGGGGTTTTCTAATCCGATCTTATCATGGCTGAGCCGGTCGGTAGGCAACGGATTGGGCCGTAAGTATGGTATTGCATATCTGGGTATGTACTCAAAGGCCGTGGAAATGCAGGGCTCTACACGCAACTTTTCATTATAACTTACAAATGACGCTTGGTCCCTTTCAATATATGAAGACAGAGATGGACATTTTCAATAATTGTACTGCATTATCGATATAGTTTAGGTCGGTCAAACCCGAGAGTCTATGCGACTGGAAGGTAAGGGATTTCAGTTTTAAGAGCAGTGAGACCACGAGCGTTTAGCAAGGTAATTCGACGCGGGGCCAACGCAGTGAGGGACGAAATACCGTCCTGTCACCCCGCTGATGACGCGTGCATGACGCGCTTGGTCTTTCTATTCATTATGAAAGCTCAAAACTGTGTCATTGCCAAACATCAATGATGAGAGCGAACACCTTGAAAACGCAGGCGTTATAACATGGGGGCAGCGGAGTATGTCTTCATGTGTGTAAGAAACGCCGACAGAAATGGCGGTGACAAGACGAAAGAGCACACATCAGGGACTTCCATTCTTGTTGAACCCCAGGCCATTGTTTTGCTGATACCTTTCAGCAACAAGCGCACGCTATCAGCTTTGGCTGTAAGTGGCAGCTGTCTAAATTCCATGCTTGCTCCTGCCATTTAAATATGACGTCATGTAATTATATTGCGCCTCCCGATCGCTTAATTAATAGTTTACCCTCTGGGATATCTTTCCAAATAAATTGTTGTATTGAAGCTCTGTGAATTATGATGACCCCTCTTGAATTTAATTGTTGTGCAGGGGTAAGGTCTTGTTGAAATATCGCTTTAAGTTTTACGGGTACTTTTCGAAGCTTGGGGACGCTTTTCAGACTTTATGGGGTGCTCGCACACCCCTAAAGGTATACAAAGTTACATCCCTGGTTGAAATGTATGTACGTAGTTACGGCTCAACGGATTTCGGCAAGGATCTACGAAGGTCCTGAAAGCTCTTGTAGGCTAAACGGGAAGCCTCCGAGGGAAATAATGGGAATAACACAAACAATTCTTGAAAATAAAAGTAAAGGTCCCGATTTTGATCTGATATGACGTCGTCATCCACTTCGAGCATTTTGGGTAGTTTCTAAAACATATATAGAAACAACACGTATGTGCATCAATATGTAAATGTACCATATGTAATCCATATTTTGACCCACTTCAGCGTAGTTGTATAACAGAAGACATGTCACAATAATTGGATCATCAACATAAACAAACATGAGATACTCTTAATATAGAACTTACCTTCTTTTTCCAGTGTTTGATGGCCAGGAAGGAGGCTCGGTCGACTGTGGAGAAGGTCAGCACGCAGGCCTGTGCACCGCGGTAGTAGGCCTTGGTGATGGCGTCGAACTCCTCCTGGCCGGCGGTGTCCCAGAGCATCAGTCGCACCGGGTCCTCATACACCCTGAAACATCCCAGAGCATCAGTCGCACCGGGTCCTCGTACACCCTGAAATACGTACAACATCCCAGAGCATCAGTCGTACCGGGTCCTCGTACACCCTGAAACACGTACAACATCCCAGAGCATCAGTCGCACCGGTTCCTCGTACACCCTGAAATACGTACAACATCCCAGAGCATCAGTCGCACCGGGTCCTCGTACACCCTGAAATACGTACAACATCCCAGAGCATCAGTCGCACCGGGTCCTCGTACACCCTGAAACACGGACAACATCCCAGAGCATCAGTCGCACCGGGTCCTCGTACACCCTGAAACACTTACAACATCCCAGAGCATCAGTCGCACCGGGTCCTCGTACACCCTGAAACACTTACAACATCCCAGAGCATCAGTCGCACCGGGTCCTCGTACACCCTGAAACACTTACAACATCCCAGAGCATCAGTCGCAACGGGTCCTCGTACACCCTGAAACACTTACAACATCGCAGAGCATCAGTCGCAACGGGACCTCGTACACCCTGAAACACGTACAACATCCCAGAGCATCAGTCGCACCGGGTCCTCGTACACCCTGAAACACGTACAACATCCCAGACCATCAGTCGCACCGGGTCCTCGTACACCCTGAAACACGGACAACATCCCAGAGCATCAGTCGCACCGGGTCCTCGTACACCCTGAAACACGGACAACATCCCAGAGCATCAGTCGCACCGGGTCCTCGTACACCCTGAAACACGTACAACATCCCAGAGCATCAGTCGCACCGGGTCCTCGTACACCCTGAAACACGGACAACATCCCAGAGCATCAGTCGCACCGGGTCCTCGTACACCCTGAAACACGGACAACATCCCAGAGCATCAGTCGCACCGGGTCCTCGTACACCCTGAAACACGGACAACATCCCAGAGCATCAGTCGCACCGGGTCCTCGTACACCCTGAAACACGTACAACATCCCAGAGCATCAGTCGCACCGGGTCCTCGTACACCCTGAAACACGTACAACATCCCAGAGCATCAGTCGCAACGGGACCTCGTACGCCCTGAAACACTTACAACATCCCAGAGCATCAGTCGCACCGGGTCCTCGTACACCCTGAAACACGGACAACATCCCAGAGCATCAGTCGCACCGGGTCCTCGTACACCCTGAAACACGTACAACATCCCAGAGCATCAGTCGCACCGGGTCCTCGTACACCCTGAAACACGTACAACATCCCAGAGCATCAGTCGCAACGGGACCTCGTACGCCCTGAAACACGTACAACATCCCAGAGCATCAGTCGCAACGGGACCTCGTACACCCTGAAACACTTACAACATCCCAGAGCATCAGTCGCACCGGGTCCTCGTACACCCTGAAACACTTACAACATCCCAGAGCATCAGTCGCAACGGGACCTCGTACGCCCTGAAACACTTACAATATCCCAGAGCATCAGTCGCACCGGGTCCTCGTACACCCTGAAACACTTACAACATCCCAGAGCATCAGTCGCACCGGGTCCTCGTACACCCTGAAACACGTACAACATCCCAGAGCATCAGTCGCACCGGGTCCTCGTACACCCTGAAACACGGACAACATCCCAGAGCATCAGTCGCACCGGGTCCCCGTACACTCTGAAAGCGTATAAAAGCATCTTGCTGGAGACCGCTGATGAAATCAAATACACGGCTAAGAAGCCGTGGTTGTGTTGTCAAACTATGAACTAGCGTCCAAGAAATTCATAAATATATGGTGTTTGGCACAGTCTCTGCGAGACAGAGGTGCGATTTTGTATCTTTGGAGTGCTCGCAGACTTCCAATTAAATCAGAGATAACATTAAAACATCTTTGGAATTGTTCTATGCTCATCTCAAGGAATGCAAGTAGGGCTAAAATCCTTTAAGGGGGTTGGGGCAGTGCAAAAACATCATTCATGATTTTTTTCATGCGTCCGTAGTTCACGATTTTTTATTTGAACTCCCCTCACGATTAGCATGCGCAATGGAGGGGGCCCCAGAGGCCTCATCGATTTTTCCAGGATTATCAGGAGAACTGTTCGCCGAAAAAAACGTTCCTCTCTGACATTTAGGAGGATTGATGATCGCATGGATTGGTGGGTTAATTTAGAATTTTGGCCGCTATTTTTTACTGAGAGGCTTTCCAAGCTTAACCTATATTTTGAGATCGTCACAAACGTCCGGTCGCACCAGTTCACCATATAGATAAAGATAAGATAAGACCATATTATCGGCATTGTACGTTAAGGTCATCTCAGGTGATAACTAAGTCCGAGGTCGAAGGTCACATGGGCAAGATCTAAGGTCACAGGGTTCAGAGCACGGGTCAAAGTCATACCAGAATTTTTAAGAAAAGCACGAGTGGTGTTAGTTAAATCATGACGGAAATAGATGGAGTTTTTCACTAAGAAAAATACAAGATAAATAAATCGAAGCCTTCAGCTACATCATTCTGGCCCTCGTCAGCGGGCGTAAAATCCAGCCGAGTAGAAAAGGATATAAGCCTTCTTCGCCTTTCTACTCGAATTGATCTTACGCCCACGGACGAATGCTAGAACAGCATAGCCGAAAACTTCGTTTTTTGTGGAAAAGTCCATTTTAACACCGTTTTTATTTCTAAAATCATGGATCCCAGTACTTTCGGTCAAATTACATTTCCCAGTATGATGTTTATCATGCAATGACCTTACAGTTAATGCTACTCAATGTTAACACGCGCCCTGCTGGGGTCCCTGGCATGACACGCCCCGCTGGGGGGGCGTATTTCGCCCCCTCCCGCTCCGTATCTCGTTTCCCAGGAAACCTAAAGAAAAAATTACGGACGGCGTTCGAAAGCTCTTGACGGGACAAAGAGAAATTATACACAGTATTTTTATTTCAGGTCAATATTGAGGTCAGAATAGATCAAGAAGGTTCAATAGGCTTACAACCGGCTTACAAAAGTACGTTTCCCCCTCTAGATTTTTAGTTGCAGAGCTACAGCAACAGTTCATGCATCATGGGATTTCTCTCATCGTGGCAAACCGAATGATGTATAATATGACCTTGCTAGGTCAAATTGTGAAAATGATCTGACATCGAGCTAGGTCAGGGTCACGGAGTGACCTGGTATGGTCATGTTGCATATTGATCGACTCCCCGTAACAATATAAGCACAATGCAAGAAAAATAGGAGCTTTGTCTCAATTCACTTAGAAGTGGCAAAACAATCACTGTATGCTCCTGTGACCTGACATGACCTTTGAGAGGTCAGATGGTCAAAAACTCAACTTTATGGTCAAGATCGTGGTAACAACACACGGCTTGAGGATTTCCAGCTTTAACTATCGACTGTTTACTGAAAACGAGCAATTCCTATTTTTCACCGGAGACATGGGGTGACCAAAAAATTGACCCCACCTTAGGTCCACAATATCGAAATTCCGAGATAGCAGCTTTGTAGACCATAATGACCTCATTATATTGTAAAAGTTTCAAACTGATCGGTTGGCAGATGTTCCTTAGGTGCCGCTTCAAACTCGTGATTTTAGGTTTTGAGGTCGGGTCACTGGACCTTGGATAGCTCCTTGACCTGACATGACCTGGCCTAAAAAGTTGGTCAGAGGCTTAAAATTAATCAGGGATAAGGTAGTGTAAGTTTCGTTTTTCTGGGTCTCTTCATTTTTGTTTTATCTGGAGAAAACCAGGAGCGGGAGGGGTGAATTTCGCCCCCTCCCCAGTGGGTCGCGTGTTAATGTCCAGCTCACAAGTCCAAGGTCATAACCCCTATTTCCCGTCCAACGGTTGCTGCAGTGCCAGTTATACTCGTGCATTATGCGGAATCGATCATATTATGAATGGGAGGTCAATGACCTTAAGTGACTTTGAGCCCAAGATTTTCCAGATCACTGTGTGAAACCTTCTATCCATGACCTCATTCCGCTTCCATTTATTCACAACTTGTTCGGCACAATTGTGGCATTTCCCAATAGGTCCCCGACACGGCTCAGATTTATCTTTTTACATAGTTTTACATTGAATAGATTGACCTAGCTTAATGTCAGGTGGCTATAATGTAGATCACCAATGCCTCCAAAAACCTCCAAAAGGGGCATTTCTTAAACCTCTGGATTTTTAGACTCCATGGACACCTACCAGGCCCCATCCAGTCGGCGGTTGTGCCAGACCCTTATCCATGAGTGCGCTTGTAAAAAGCATGCTCCTGCTACAAGAGGCTAAGCATAGAATGCTAAAAATACCAATCAACTGTCATAGAATTGTTCTGCATCAATTAAGCATGGATACATTTCATAAGTCGCCAAAGTGGAAATGTCTCGCGGAATAATTAAGATCAGAGGCAAATGCTCTGAGGACGCTGCCGATCCCCCTGCTCGCAGTATTTTGCTTCTACTGCCTCCTGCAGAAAACTCCTGCACGGCAAATCGGGATCAAACCCTGCAGAAAATAACGATTCGCACGTGTCCGGGAAATTTTCGCGAATAGCAATGGTGCATAATGGTATAGGTAAGAGTTTTTAACACCAACTCCATCTCTGAATTTCCCAAATAAGCCCAGGCAGCCCTTTTTCTGGCAGTTTCGGGTCCGCATCCCACTCATTCACGGTGCAGTGAAGGTGCTATTATTTTTACAATCATTTCCAAGATCCAACAGAATGACCATCCCCTTGAATTGGAGAAAGTAGTATTCAGCTTTCGTGCCTGCTTCCCCCTCCCGAGTAAGATAACGAAAAAAATACCCAAAGTGCAGCATTGAAAAAAGGTAAAAGACGGAAGAGTAAAAGTCATCAACTCTGCGATCCTAGAATGCTGGAGCGCAGAGTTCTGCGCGCAGTGGCACTGTTCCCCTAAGCATCCCTTATGCCTGGTTTGCCACCATGCCGGAACACGTATCGTTCCACAAACCATTCTTGGCGGCTTTGCCATATCTCCTCAGGCATCAGCCATTGAACTCTGCCAGTGCCAAAGGCCAATGCTAAAAACATAGTGATTTTTTTATTTAAGAAAATTGGCGCAAATCAAAGTGTTGGGGAGGGACAAACGCCTCACTCATTGTCCATCCCTGCTGGGTGGTATGGTGTTCAAGGCTAGAAATTCCTGGAGACTCGGGGGTTCTAAGATACACTGACTTAGAGGTCAATTGTCTTGATTAGAGGAAAGTACGCATGACAACAGTGCTGAATGATCAAAAGCAATAAACAAGTGGGTTTTATGTCAACGAATAAGCACCTCCTGATACGTTAGTTTTATCTCTAGTGCATTTATAATTATTATTTCTGAGTGAAACCGATACAAACTGCATGGGTAGTAAATGAGACTAATTCCGGAGTTGTAATTGTCTGAGCACTGATTTTATGTGAGGCATTTTTTAAAAAGAAATATTAGGTTTTGTTTGGGGTCTTTACAATACTTCGAAAAACACTAAAACAAACATTTATTGTATGGAATTCGATAATTTTGTTCTCAGAACGTCTTCAGATCGATTTTAATGAAATGACGGTAGTCAGTAATATCTCGGTTCAAGTTTCAAAATTCACATTCATGAGCAGTCATGAGTAAAAAAACTTACACGTGATTGGGTTCCGACCAAACTCCCACTGTACATTCAGATTCAACGACCATTGTCGTCTAAAAGCTACATGGGAAGGATGTACCAGGAAGTGCTATTTTTATGAAGAGAAGGCTGTAGTATCCGGATATGAATGGATTCTGCTATTTTTCGGTTAGGATGGTCTTTTGGTTTTTCTCAAATCTGTGTGGATAGCGGTTGGTCAGGGAGTGTCATGCTGCTATGTTCCTGAGAGAAATAGTCGCCTAAAGGTGTTTCTGGTGTCGAGTTTAGAGCATCACGTCTATGCTCGTTGAATCTCAGTCGAAATGGTCGCTTGGCTTCTCTCACATATTGACAGAGTGTTGTGGGAATGACCTAGGACCTTAAAAAGATGATACAGATGACAATAAAAGCGCTAAAAGACTGGTAGCCTAAAACGCCAAAGTCCAGAAACTAAAACATCTAAACCCTAAAAAGCCCAAAAAGGTTACGTGGAGGTAAAGATAAGAAAAAAAGCGTGGGATGAGGTAAATGCAACGTTTCGGTCTGAGACCGTCGTCAGGGGAGGGGTGAAAGGTGGAGATGGCTAGAGGCCTGAGGTAACCTTTTTCCAAATACCGAATAACTGGAGGCCTAAGGTAAACTTTTGGTCGAAGCAAAAAGTGTCGGCAGGCCCAATACCCTCCTGCCGAAGGAGAAAGGGAACATCGTGTGTGGTGTGTTTATATGTCTGAGCATGCGTCTGAGTGGCTGTCCCCGTATGTCGAATTTACCGCAAGAGTGGCCAGGAAGATGTTTGGGTGTTGAGAGTAGGTCTGTAGCAAGATACCTTTACTTAAAGGTACATTCAAGAGGGATTCCTCCACGCCCGAGTGACGTCACACAGGCGTGGAGGAATTCCTTTACCATTGAGCCGTATGTTAAATTACTGCTAATGGCACTTCCCGCTTACGAATTTGTGAGAATACACGGTAATCAAATTTATCTTAAATGTAATTAATAAGCATTTTGTTTTTGGATTGTGGGCCTCTTTTTACAAAAATTTGGATCTTTAATTGTTTAATTTTCCCATGTTATATGCTACGAGGTGTGACGTCACATCCGGTGGTCTGTCCTTGCTGTTGGAGGGGGTTGGGTCTGTAGCGCCGAATGAGGAATTATTCTGCGATTTTTCTGTTTGGGCCATCACTGGCGTATTGTAGAATTTTGATGCTCAAGTTGTCTGCAGTCAGCTCATCATTCGGATGCGTGGTTAATCTGTGTTGTCCGAAAGGTGTTTCCTGCCTCTTATTTCTAGCGTCACCTAAGTGTTCGTTAAATCTTAGTCTAACGGCCCTCTGGCTCTCACCGATATAAAATGACTTGCCTGGTTCGCAAAGCTTACAATCTATCCTATAAATTACATTTTTGGCATGACACTTCCCATGGATACCTGCATGACAGGCGTGGCAGAAACGGCCTCCTCGGCAGGGCACTGCACTGGTTCCAGCGCGGATCTGACCAAAAGATCCTTCAGGGACGTGCCGCTTCTCCACGCCACCCGCATGGGAAGGCCAGAATTTCGAACGATCCGCTTGACCTGGTCACCGAGAGCGTCGTCAACGAAAGGTAGAACAAGAGGCGCATCATTACCCCGTTTTTTTGGCCTGGGGCGTGGATTTAGAGCTTCGACCTGCAGCTTTTTTAGGAGATGGTTCGGGTACCCATTTTTTTAGAAGAGGTCGAAAATATTTTTGAGGCTCCTCTTACGAGGGCTTCCGGGTGAAGATCTACGAAGTGCCCGAAGAAACTGAGATCGGATGACAGATTTTTTGAGCGAGCAAGGTTGAGCCGAGTCATAAGGGAGGATGATTGGAGCTGCCATCGGTTTGAAGAAAAGTTCAGTTGTGTATGCCCTGGACGTGGAAACCGTGATGAGCGTATCCAAAAAAGGGATGGAACCAGACGTGCCGGTGTGCTCGATGGTGAATTTTATGCTGGTATGAAACAAATTGATAAAATCGAAGTAAGAGTCTAGAGAGTCCTCGCCATGCGTCCAAATCCTCAATACATCATATATATATTGCATGTAGGCGACTGGCTGATCACGTGTGCTAGGCTAAAATCAAAGACTCCAGCCAGTTCATGAAGATGATGGCCAGTGGGGGAGCTACTCTGCTTCCCATAGCGATGCCTTGCGTCTGCCTATAAAAGTTATCATTAAACCTGAGGTAGTTATTGGTGAGACAATGGTCAAGCAGAACTCGGATGTCTGGGATGCTGAGCCCGTATGTGTTGATGCTCCTATGTCTCTCAAGAAGGCTCTCAACCTCATCCAAAGCTTCCCCAACATGAATGTTTCCATACAAGATGGTGACATCCACGTCTCAGTTTCTTCGGGCACTTCGTAGATCTTCACCCGGAAACCCTCGTAAGAGGAGCCTCAAAAAGATTTTCGACCTCTTCTCAAAAAATGGGTACCCGAACCATCTCCTAAGAAAGCTGCAGGTCGAAGCTCTAAATCCACGCCCAAGGCCACAAAACCGGGGTAATGATGCGCCTCTTGTTCTACCTTTCGTTGACGACGCTCTCGGTGACCAGGTCAAGCGGATCGTTCGAAATTCTGACCTTCCCATGCGGGTGGCGTGGAGAAGCGGTACGTCCCTGAAGGATATTTTGGTCAGATCCGCGCTGGAACCAGTGCAGTGCCCTGGGGGAGGCCGTTTCTGCCACGCCTGTCATGCAGGTATCCATGGGAAGTGTCATGCCAAAAATGTAATTTATAGGATAGATTGTAAGCTTTGCGAACCAGGCAAGTCATTTTATATCGGTGAGAGCCAGAGGGCCGTTAGACTAAGATTTAACGAACACTTAGGTGACGCTAGAAATAAGAGGCAGGAAACACCTTTTGGACAACACAGATTAACCACGCATTCGAATGATGAGCTGACAGCAGACAACTTGAGCATCAAAATTCTAAAATACGCCAGTGATGGCCCAAACAGAAAAATCGCAGAATCATTCCTCATTCGGCGCTACAGACCTACTCTCAACACCCAAACATCTTCCTGGCCACTCTTGCGGTAAATTCGACATACGGGGACACCCATTCAGACGCATGCTCAGACATATAAACACACCACACACGATGTTCCCTTTCTCCTTCGGCAAGAGGGTATTGGGACTGCCGACACTTTTTGCTTCGACCAAAAGTTTACCTTAGGCCTTCAGTCACTCGGTATGTGGAAAAAGGTTACCTCAGGCCTCTAGCCACCTCCACCTTTCACCCCTCGCCTAACGACGGTCTCAGACCGAAACGTTGCATTTACCTCATCCCACGCTTTTTTCTTATCTTTACCTTCACGTAGCCTTTTTGGGGCTTCTTAGGGCTTAGACGTTTTAGTTTCTGGACTTTGGCGTTTTATGCTACCAGTCTTTTAGCGCTTTTACTGTCATCTGTATCATCTTTTTAGGGTCCTAGGTCATTCCCACAACACTCTGCGGTTTATGGCACCCTATCTCCAGCAGGCCTTCCGAGAACATATTGACAGGACTTATTATTTTTAGTGCATAGTTTACAGGTGGCTAGGTAAACTATTCTGGGGGTGGTGCATTTTACCTTAACCCGGATTCGCAGGCACGGCAAGTGTTTGTGCCTAAAGGGCACTGGGGTGCTGAGAGACTAATTGTGGCCAAAAAGACAAACGAAACTAATTTTAGGCAGATCTAAAGTCTCGGACAAAGCGGGCCAAACTGAGCGAGACAAAGTCCGGCTAAAAACAGTGACTGCTTGACACAGCACGCCATACATTCAGCACGCCTATAAATCTGCCTAAAATTAAGCATTGCGCTTATGGCCCTTATCATTTCACGGACGTCACAACAGGTTGTTTTATTGTTTTCCTCCGTCGCCCAGGCATTTACGGCGCCCGGAAAGTTGTGGTTAGCGTGATTGTTGTGTGAAAGCGCGGTAAGCTGGTGGTGTCACGTTGTCACCGGGGAGCCATCGCCGGCGTTCAGTGCGCAGTAGTGAAGCCAGCTCAACCACACAGCACACATGTCATGACGGGGCCGTGTCACACGCTTGTCTTAGATGATTGATTATGTGATGCTATGTCTTAGATGTGGTTTAAATGATTATGCATGCAAGATGAAGCCGAGATCAGGAATCAGCATGACGAAATGGACACAGTGACCTCCATTATCAATGACTGAAGGTTTGATCATAGTATTAGCGTCACATATAAGTAAGACTTCATTATGCTTGGACCCTTGCCTGCGACCAAAGTTCCTCCACCATGCATGATGTTGTGGATAGCGCTAGTCACCAAATGTGTTAATCTCAGTCCTGTTCTTTTAACTAGGAACGCAGCCGCGGGCTACTCGGGTGTGGTTTGGATTCAAGTCGGACCCGTCCCTGACCTGGCCGCATGGATGCCCTGGACGCTCGTTCTGCCTCTCATGGCACGTTTCGGCGTTTCCTCGCATCACACCACTCTTCACACGGACTGTTATTACCCATGGCCGATCGCATTTAGCGACCGACTGATTCTGGGGCGGTCATCCCCAATGAAAGGGACAGGCAATTACTCAGCAAAAACGGCGTTTCTCGGGCCCTCCACGCCGCACCACCGTAGGTCGCTGAAAAGAGAAGACGACCGCTTTGTCTTCACGCGCACAAAAACGCCCGGCTGGCGTGATGGTAAACGCCCTGGTATTTTGATCGTCGGGGGCTGCTTTCATTGCTCTCAGTATCCACTACAAAACCGACTTGGCAGTAGCGGCGAAGGGCCGAATTTCAGGCAGGGGGAAACGGTGCGTTGTGGACTTCTCATCAAGTCTTTTTTCAGTCAACGACATAGGGTTAGTACCTTCGCCCCGTTGGGAGTGTTTGAGCACCCCCTCGTGTTTTTCCGTCGGCACGAAAAATAGAACGGCGGCGCAAAGCGCCGCCGTACTTGGCACACCTTATACGTGATCAATTCCGCAACTTCCCTAAAAATTTTTAAATTGTGTCATCTCAGGTCAGGTCACCAGTGCAGGTCAATTGACCTCACCTCCAAAAATTTTTAAGGTGGCATAAGTAAGAAATGCTTAAATCTATCGGACTGAAACTTATACCAGATAATGGGCCTATCGAGTGTTACAACATGCATTCCGCGAGTTTTCAGATCGATGACTAAGGTCAAATACGGACCATGAGCTCTCCATTGGAAATACATGGGAAAAAAGAAATTGGGCTGTATTTGTAGAGATGATAGATAGATAGATAGATAACAGGTGAGAATACCTTCAAATTCTCTAAATCGTAGTATACTGGGCCCATTTCCAGGTCCATCTTGCAATCTTTGACCTGTAACCTCTGAGAGGTCATCTGGGGCTATTTAAGCAGTTTTAAGACTTACGAGTAGGTCAATAACTGCATGAAACGGTGATACAGCTTTTATTTTGATATAATTGTGTTTGGATTGCTATAGCTAGTCAATTGATATGCATACTAACTATGCTAGGCTAAAAAGTGACCTTGGCCTGACCTTAGGTCAGGTCATTTGTGTGTTTTTGACCTAGTATGGTCATATTATACATCATTCGATTTGCCTTGACAAGAGGAAGCGAATGTTGCCCAAAAAATGATAAATCTCCTCTGTCAGACCCTAGAGCCCAAAAAATTCAAAATCCCACTTTCCTTGACCAGTTATGACCTCAATATTGACCTGGGCCAAAAAGTGACTTATATAGTTTCTCAATGAGTTTGTGTGGGCTATCCACCAGCCTTCGTGTTTTTTTCGCTATCCCGCATAGGGACCTAGTTCGAGGGGGTGTTCAAACACCCCCCACCAGGTCGAAGGTGGCTCGGAGGCTCACCGGGGCGCGGGTTAAACTGTCTTATTTCAGGGACATGGTGCCCCGGTGCCCCTAGTTCCAACCACTATGTGACTTGGCACGGTGAAGGTATTTCTTAATATTTTGAATGGTGTTGTGAAAATCATTCCTGCTTGTGGCATCTTCGTCATTCTATGTGCCTGATTGGCAAAACAAATAGGTAAAACATGTCCAAGCTTACAGTCAAAGGTGGGTGTCGCAAGTATTTTGTTTTAAGCCACTACCGCTACTTCCGCGACCTTGGTCCGGTAAAACCGCTGTGATCACTAGCGCTACTTTTTAAAAAAATCGCGAAACCACTGCCCACTATTTTCTATTAATATGTGCTACTAAAGAGGTACAAAAAAACGATTTCCATTGCTTTTTTAATGCACTTCAGTGAAAACAATTTCTTACCTATATGTTACATCCAAAATTAGCAGTTTTCCTGAAAACGTGAAAACGCAATCATATAACAGAACAAGGTATTCAATTCCCCGTTGTTTTCTGGTCGACAAACTCCATCTATTATGTTTGAGGTTTGGCAGCCCTCTTAGCAGGCTGTCGGTGGCGCCCTCGAATTGTTTTGAGTTTCCTACCCGCTACTCCACTGCTCTCCGGTTAAGGAATCCGCTACCGGTACTCCGCTATCACTTGGAGGGTCCGCAAGTAGCGGAGTGGCGGACTTAAGCAGCGGACCACCCTGCCCTGCTTACAGTATATACTGTATATAGATGTATAGGTATCTACGTCAATGGTGGGTACTGGCATTGTCATTATTAATTTTCTTGCCACTGCATCCGAATAAAACATGTAATCGGGAATGCAGAAACCAATCTTCTATCACCTGAGCTAATTTAGGAGGATTTTCTGTCGTTCGAGGGGAGCATTTCTGCAAATAAAAAACTTACATTGGATTGCTGAGCAGCAGGAGGACGGGCATCTCCTAACACGGCCTCAAAGTGTGGGGAAATACAGACACCGCCTACCGTCAACGCGTTTAAAATAATGCCATCCTACGTCAGCGGCAGCCCCGGCTCACCATCCAGCTGTCCTTTGTCAAGGTCAACTCAGGGGTCATTTGCAAGTCTGCTGGTGCGTGGTTAGGGTCGGGCCGAGAGGCGGCCGTTCCGGTCGGGTGGTGCTCGGTCCTCGACCGGACCGCTCTCGGGCCGTCTGCACGTCCGGCAGAGGGCAGCACTCAACTCACCGCCGCCGTCTGACCCAGGCAGCGGGGCGCGCAGGGACGAAACGCTGCGACAGACGGGGCGACAGGGGTCCGGCAGAGGGCTAGGAGCGAGACCGGATTAAATACGGCTGAAAGGTACCAATCTGGAAGTGAACAGGCAAACTTCACATATTCCAAAAGTAACTGGCAACAGGGAAGTCGCGGACCGGCGTAACATGGTTTAAGTGCAGCATTGCCGTTATCGAATGCAAGGTCGTGCGGTTTGTCTTTGAGTCAGCTCATGCATTCATACAATTATGTGACGACTTGCAGCACCACTGCGATTTCCATATGACTCGCGGGTTCGGACGAAGGCCCCTCTCCCCCGGAAGACAATACCTCTGAATAACGCGCCGGACACTGCCAGTGTGCATTGTACCTGGACACAATACCGTTCCTAAGGCTGCATCTGAACAGAGTCAACCAATGCGAGACTCTGAAGCTCGAGCCTCGAGCCATTCTCTGAATAACTTGGGGCTATAAAGGATTGTGCCGGAGTTCATTGTCAATAACATTATTGGCGAACTTGTCTCTGCAGATAGCAAGCCCTGAATTTCAAAGCTGGGTTTGATCTTTGACTCTGAACTTCTTTTCGAGTTCTTTGAATTATGATACTGGCTCGAAGTTGTCTTTTCACCGTTTGGAAGTTGGGAGATAAAGTCATTGCATCAGCATAAAACGATTACGAACACTCTCAAACACAGGTGGATCCAAGATTTCCGATCTTAGGGCGTGGGTGGGGGGCGCTATTTTCGGGTGGAAAAATCTATAATGTGGGCGCCAAATCCTATCGGTGCCAACATGATCATGGAGGGTGGGGTGGGGGTCACATCTCAGGAAGGCTACGACCCAGGGGGCGCCGTGACCATTTCAGGAGCGTCCAGGGTCTATCAGGGGGCAGTGTTCCAAATCCCACGGTGCTGGGTGAAGAGTGACACCCAGGCAGGATGAATTTTCCTCACACTTCTGAATCTATACCCAATTTTCCACCCACTTCCAAATTCCCTTGTCCCCTGGATCCGCCTATGCCCCAAAACTGCTATGGCAAGATAGCAGCAGCATACACCACCTCACCTCAACTCATCATTTCGGGGTGAAGGGGGAAGGCATATGTGGAATAGAAATATCACAATAATAAACCACCCCGAATGTTTCGACACAAAGAATGACGTCACTCAAAATCACCGGAAATTAACATGATAAACCAAACATCGACTCGGGCGAGGGGGGGCGGTAACGACGCACCAGCTGCCAATGTTATACAACGTACTGCATGCCCTGCGGCACCCTATTTGCATAGGCGGCGAAAGCGGGGGAGGCATTCCCTCTCAAAAAAGTGTCCGAGCTCGACGGATACATCTGGCCTTTCTCCCGCCTATCAATGTCGACTTACGCCTATGTTCTTACATTGGTTCCGTGCGAACTGGTTTGCTACTGCTCTCTCAGACGGCTTCAAGTTCTGGCTCCCCTCCCCTCCCCCTTGCCCGATCATCGCCAAGCTAGAGTCTTCCCCTCCCCACCCTGAGTGAAATGTATGTGGCGATGCCCGTGCCTATTTACTTTTCCGAGCGGTGGCCACTCTTCTCGGGTTGTGGTACACTGCTTGAACTGTTCCTCTCCATCACCGGGGCATGATATATACCGTGCCCATTTATAAACACGGGAGGGGCCACCGGCAATAAACACCTCATGACTCATGTTTCGGCTGGGCTGCAAGCAAAATCAACATGCATGCACATTCCATTCCAGTCATTCAGTCATTGCACATTCCATTCCGCAATCCAGTCATTCAGGGCATCGAAATTTCGGTATCATGCATGTTTTTTGTGAAAGATACCGACTCCGCCAGTGATGGATATAAGCCTAAAGGAAGTGAAAGCTTTAGTCACGTCACAATAAATTTACACTGAGCCAGAGAGCCATCATACATGTGCGGTACATGTCTATGTCTATGTGCAGTCTATATGACACGTTTGAGTCATCAAACAATATACACATCCACTAACATAATCACGTGGACAAATAAAAGGGTCACTTAGAAATTTTAGCGCAGCCATGCTTCCAGTGATGAAGTGTGCTCTTTTTGCCTTTCCATCCACATACTATGCGGCTGTGATCTTGAGGTGCAGAGTAACGAAAATGCAGAGAATACCGTCATTTTGTCTTAACCGTGATAGGAAAAATGCCGTAAATCCGTATCGCTCAGGCAATCACTCCTAAAATTCTGGACTGTAAAACTTCTGAAACATATTGAAACTACCACTGTGGCAATCGCACGGCACGTTTTATGTAGTTTCGTCTACCGGACAGTATAACATCATATATGGATATGGTTCGTTTGGACTTACTCCAAAAAGTGTTTTTGGGGTCGGAACTCGGACCTTTGGTTTGTATTTATAGAGCGTCGTCAGCGGGCCAAATCTGATCAAGCCGAAACGTTTAACCCGGCACCGTCTGGGCTCTTTTTGCACCCTCCGCCGCCTGGGGACCGGACCCCCTCCCCTACGATCTCGGGAACCGGAGGTGATACAGTCGAAACTTGATCAAATCTAACCTTGATCAGATTCGACCCGATGACGCTCTGTAAATACAGACAGACCGAAAGCTCCGACCCCAAAAACACTTTGTAGAGTAAGTCCGAAGGAACCATATCCGATTATCCGTGCTCCACACCATGCCTTTTCAAGGAAATCGTGTACATATGTCCCCGGGATTAGACCGAACAAAACCGAGCGCTTGCTGCTGAGCCCCGTTCCTAAAGAGCAATGGTGTGTAAAGAACGACAGAAAAATGCGTCGAGATTGACAGTGTCTGCGAGCTGACAATTCCCACGGGCGCTGGACACACGGTGAAACTTTGGTTGGGTGGACAGTGAGCGGAAGTGGTGATTACTACTGCCGTAGATAACAGTAGGTCTTCTGTTAACTACGCTGCTGCCGCGGCAGCTTTCAGATGAACGAAAGTGGGAGTAGTGCTGACTACTTAAACCTGTATGTTGGCAACGTCCCAACACCATTACATTCTTGCAATGATACTGCGCAGAAAGGTTGAAAATTTTACTCCAGATAAATGCTTGGAAGTAGAAGTGAATGAAATTATTTAAGTTCAGAGGTTAACGCCAGATTGAAACTAGTACTATACCTACTATAACTGCCCATCGCCACATACAGCAGCTTTGAGATACGTTCCGTGCCGAGTTAGGTGATCGCAGCAGCAGTGGCACTCACTCTATCAGTCGCTCCAGGAAGTCGACCCCGATGGTCTTCTTGTATTCTTTGGTGAAGGTTCCGCGGCAGTAGCGCTGAATCATGCTCGACTTCCCTACCGCGCCGTTCCCCACGATCACCACCTGAAAAGCACGCCACGTTCAGTGCCACCGCCGCTGGTGTAAGGGTACTTCATAGGGGAGAGCCAGCTGAAGGCTAAACATCTTATCCCGGATATCAGAGTCAACGCTTTTAGAACGTGTATGTATGTCTCCAAATATATACAGACACAGTCACTGTTTTGAAGCAGTTCCTAAATAAAGCGCTATGTGGGATAAAACAATTCTTAAAACGCGCATTGACGGGGTCTGAGCCATCTTCGCTTTGACGGGGGTACCTACCCCCCTAAGGATCTCGAGAACCACGCTAGGTAGCGAAAAACGGTAAACGGCGTTGGGTAGCTCATTCATTTCTGTATAGAAAATATTTGTACCATTTTTGTCAGGTCACATTTAAGGTCACTAAAGATGTCCTAAGGTCACTAGACGTGCCATCATAGGGATAAGATGTAAATGAAGTTTTTCGGCGATTACACCTGAATAAGTAAAGATACAGCAAAAACAGTTTAGACCATTGGAATCCTTGCAGCATGCCGAATCGATAGATATATACCATGTTCATGTGAAGATAATGGGGAATACACTGAAAGCGGACTAATGTCATAGAGGGAGGGTTCCGAATTTCCTCTTGCAAGTTTGGGGTCAACGTCATGGAAGGGTTCTGACCAGTGATGTAACAATATGACATTACCCCAATAATGTACAATATAAACGGCACTTTACCAGCCTTTGGGCGGCAAATGAAAGTTTGACCTCTGAAAAACCTTTGACCTTGACTTATGACACTGACATTAGGCAACTTAAGCAATGAAGTCATATAATACTATATGGCTTGCTGAGAAATGTGATCCGACCGAAACACTGGGGTCAATGACATTGAAAATGTTTTCATGACCTTGAGCAGTGACCTTTGAACGTGACCTTGACATACAACCCCGATTCAATGGCGTTATTACGCCACCACTCGATCTGCAGTGTAGGCGAACTGGTACGCCACCGCGCGATTGCAACGATATCAAAATTAATTATTTATTTATTTATTTTACTTCTTCAGGACACTCCACAATAGACATGTGGCTATTCTTAGCCTGGCATCACTGATTTCATAACACATTCCATGCACAAAAAACAAGCATAATAGACACTATTAAAGATTAAGATACACTATGGTAAAAAAAATCGGCGCAAAAAAACACACATATTGCAGTTCGGATCCGGCGGAACTAACTCTTTAACCAGTGGGCGAGTGGTTTTTTGAAGCCAGCTATCCGCAGTTCAGGGAGATTCGGCGGCAGAGCATTACACAACATGGGGGCCCTGTATATGAACTGCCGCCGGCCAGCCTCTGTTCGTATCCTCGGCAAGTGTAACTGTTGAGATTGACGTGTTTGTCGAGTATGGATGTCAGTGTTGTGTTGAAGGGATGAGGATAGCACTATCGGTCGTTTAGTTCCGATGATGTTGTGGGCAAGGGTGAGAGTGTGATATTTTGCCATCTGTCTGGAACTGAGCCAGCCTGGACCTCCCAATACGTCCGATATATGATCAAACTTTCGGCGACCGGATGCTACTTTTGCGCTGAAGTTTATATTTTTTAAATTTTTCGATGGTTTTTGTTCGAACAGTTGCCATAAACTGAAATACAGTATCGAACTTGCGAAAGAACCAGGCTGTGAACAATGCTTGAGATGATGCGTTTGGGGAGGTGGTGGCTTGTGTGAATTAATGCTATTAAAAGACCGAAACACTTTTGCATGAGATGGTTTACGTGTGTGTCCCACGAGAGATGATTGTCGAATATGATACCCAGGTTACGGACGGACTGAACTGGGCTGATGAATTGAGCACGAAATTGGATCTGAATAAAGGAAAAAATATAGGTCTGACTCAGGGGCGCCGCCACGGAATTTTCGCAGGGGGACAGACCCGGGCTGGTGCTGACCGGGGAGGCGAATTTTGGGCATATTCGGTAACTGACAGCATTAATGACCATTGACCCAAAAATTTGGGGGACGTCCTCCCTGGTTGGCCAACAGGGGGACGCGTCCCCCCGTCCCCCTCGCTTTCGGCACCCATGGTCTGACTTAAGAAACCAATGAGTCAAAAATGTTTGACCGATTTTCCGAATACTTCCACCACTTGACGCGCTTATAAAACCTCTCAAGTGAAGCCAACTAGCGTATTCCGGCCGCGAACGGTTCTCCGGCCACCTCGGAAAAATAGGCGGGGTGGGGGGACCTAAGGACCACTTCCACTGCGCGCGTTAAAAACAGGAGTTCACGGTAACGAGGTCTGGGAATAAGGCTCAATGAACGTCGAGACTTATCGTATTCTGAGGCCTGGACTCTTTGAAGGAAGGCACGGAACAGGTTTTCAGATTTGGGCTTATTCCAGAGCATTAGAATTACATTTAGGATCGAATACAGCGTCATTCTAGAAATTAAATGGGTAGATGGGGATTTGTTTTTACGTCACTCATGCAGTATACTCTAAAACTTGTACGGTTTTAGTGGATGTTCACTGCCTGTGGAGTGTCAGCAAATGTCGAGCGAGTGACACCTTCATACCGGCCGAAAGTTTGCGATAACTGAGCAGATCTATCAAAATATTTCTGATCTCCCTCTTACATGATACCGAATTTGTTTATTTATGAGTGTACCTGCAAGGTCGGTACATTCAGCCTGTATATGACTCATGGTGTTCGCCTAAATCAAACGCAGTAGTTCCAAATAATTTCCATATATTTTACGCAATTCGGAGCTCACATTATAACATTTAACTTTCCAAAAACTATGTGTACCTTGCTTTAAACTGTGCGGCTAAATTGAGTGATCTGATCGTTTTAAAAGAAAGCGATAGCTCTCTTACGTGAGTTTGGAGTGCAGCCAAGTAATTTACTACCGGACATTGAAAAGCGCACTGGCTAGCTGCAAACCAGGCTGACAACATAACAACAAGATTATCTGTATGAGCACTCTGTGACTGTCGCGAGTACCCAGTGCAGCCTATTACGGAGTGTAACGAGTTGTAAGCTATGGCTTGGCCTGCACTCTGAAATTACGTACCTACTCAGCCTTGAAGGCCTCGGCTGCACGTGTAGGTACTGCCAGCTCATGCTCACTCGGGAAGTACTGCAAACTACCAATGGAAGAGCTGCATACGCTGCGTGTTTCCTAAGATAATCAATTACTATTTTGATACCTGTATACATATTTTCTGTGCATACAACAGTTCAAAATAAGGCAAGGTCACGCCTTCCGGTTCACGCCAAAAGGCAGGATACTTCCTCAAACCTCGCTCTACTGAGCGGGCACTGGCTCTGGCACTAGCGGGCACTGGCACTCACCGTGACGCCAGCGCCGTCGTCACGCCAACAGCCGACAACTTGGGCCGCCTGGCTGGGGTAGATTTGGGGTACATTTCAGGTAGGTTTTAAGCTTTCCTCCACGGAAATTTTGAGTTTCAAAACCAATTATATATTGAGTACTGGGTTTTCCGGCAAGCTTTACAACTTGGCCATCTCAGTTAAAGTCACGATATAAAGGTGCCACATTCCCTTTAACCCTCGCACCGGTGGGAGGGGAGTGTGTTTGAACACCCCCTCAGGGTTCTCCAGCAGCACGAAAAAACGGCGGCGCAAAGCGCCGTTGTAATCGGCACATCTTATCCTTGATTAATTCCGCAACTTTTCCCAAAATTTTAAGGTTGGGTCATCTCAGGTCAGGTCACCAGTGCAAGTCAAGTAACCTCACCTGAAAAAATGTTTAGGGCGGCATAAGTAAGAAACGGGAGAATCTACAGGATTGAAACGTATACAACATACTGGGCCCACTGGGTACTACAACATACGTTCCGGGATTTTTCATATCGATGACCTTAGATCAAGTACGGACCATGACCTGTCCATTAGAAATATATGGGAAAAACAGAAATTGGGCTGTATTTGAGTAGATACATCTGAGAATACCGTCATATTCTCCAAATCGTAGTATCCTGAGCCCCTTTCCAGGTTCATGTTGAAAATTTTTACATCTGAGAGGTTATCTGTAGCCAATTAACCTTCGCCCGGGTGGGGGTCTTTTTAGACCCCCCTCGGGTTTTTCCGAAGTGACCAAAAAACGGCGGCGCGCAGCGCCGCCAAACTTGGCATAGCTGTTCCTTCATCATTTTTACATCTTTCCTGAAAATTTTGGCTCAAGGTCATATCAGGTCAGGTCACCAGGTCAGGTGAAGTGACCTCACCTCAAAAAATACTTAGGACGGCATAACTAAAAGAAGGGTTAATCGATCAAGATGAAACTCATACCACATCTTGGGCCCACCAGGAGCTACAACATTTGTTCCGGGATTTTTGATATTGGTGACCTAAGGTCATGTGCAGAGCATGACCTCCCCATTGACAATGCATGGGAAAATCACGAAATGAGCTTTTCTCAGTATGTATGGATGGAATCAACTTCAAACATCGGTTGCGACTTGCTCTTAGCCCATTTCTGAAGCTGATACCAAAATTTTTACTTGTGACCTTTAAAAGGTCACCTTAGGTCAAATAAGCATTTTTGGTGTTTTTCTCTATAAATTTTGAATAAACTAAGATAGAGCTATTATTTTGTCACCAAAGTGTTTGTATAGTCACTGGAAGTCAAATGATATACATCATGACTATACCAGGTCAAGTTGGGTCAGACCGTTGACCTGGGTCAGGTCAAATTCTTAAATTTGACCTGGCATAGCAATATCATATATCATTCGATTCGTATTGACGAGAGGATTGCAATGGTGCATAAACTATGGCTGTATCTTGTTTGGTTTGGAAGCTGTTAGCGAAAAAGTAAACGCCCTTATGCATGGGTGGCTATGGACATTCCCAAGAATATGCCCAATATTTAGTGACCTGTAGCTCCTTAGGCTTTGACCTGACACGAAAATGAATGCCACTGTAATGAAAGCGCATCTCAAGAGCTTTCGAATGGTGTTAGAAAAATGTTTCTAGCTATCATAGTTTCTGAGATATAGGAGGTTTTCTTAGTACACCTCATATTAGCGATTTTGACCTATTTTGACCTCTGGTGACCTTGGTATTGACCTGACAAGAAAAATGACCGAAGTATTTTCGATATCATTTTCGAAGAGCTTTCGATTGCCGTTTTGCGCTTTTTCTAGCTCTCTTAGTTTTTGAGATCGTGGGGGTCTTTTTTAGCCCCCCCACCATGGCGAAGGTGGCTCGTACCCGCCACCGGGGCAAGGGTTAAGCAGTTTTCAGACTTAGGCCAATAGCTTTGCATGAAAAAATGATACAGCTCTTATTTTGATATTATTGCGTTTGGATTGCTATCGCGAGTCGATTGATAGGCATATTGGCTATGCTAGGTCAAAAAGTGAACTTGACCTGACCCGAGGTCAGGTAAATTTTGTGTTTTGACAAAGTATGGTCATATTATTCATCATTCGATTTGCTGTGACGAGAGGAAGCGAATGGTGCCTGAAAAATGATTTTAGCTCATCTCTGTCAGACGCCAGAGCTAAAAAACTCTTATCAAAATACCACTTTCTTTGACCGGCGAGGACTTCCATATTGACCTGAGCCAAAAAGTGACCTAAATAGTTTCTGCATGAATTTGTATGAGCTATCCACCAGCCTTCACGTTTTTCCTTATCCCGCATAGGGGCCGAGTTCGAGAGGGGTGTTCAAACACCACCCACCAGGGCGAAGGTGGCTCAGGAGGCCCAGCAGGGCGCGGGTTAAGACAGAGCTTAGTGGCCCAGTGTACCTAATCTCCCCAAGTAACATGACCCTTTCGATAGCGTTCCCAACATTCACTCAGAAGTACCTATAGTGAAAAACTGGCCCGTTGAAGTCAAAATGTTGAATTCTAGGGAGCATGGCAATATGGATAGTGACCGTGTCAGGCTGGATATAAATATAATGAAGGCACACAGTATATTCTCGTTGGGATTTTTTCTGGATGTGGGCAGCAGCTGTCATGGCAGGTACTAACTTATGCCCCGTTTACTCGATCTTTTTCAGTCAAAATCGGATGCTGGAGTGACCCAGGTCCCCTACTGGCCCTTGCCGCCCTGTAGAGATGTGAGATGATTTCGCGTGGGGCCGATGAGAGCAGTTTCATTAGAGGCAATTACCGACGCCAGAAGTAGCTATCTCCGACAGCTCCTCAGTCACCAAGTTGTCCGACAACTTCAGGTCCTACCGTACTCTGCTGACCGTGAAACTCTCCGACCCAGTAAGAACCACTGCCGTCAGGTGGAAAACAACCTGAGACTATCAGCTAGGTCGTAAATCGTCGAGTCCAGGAAGGAGGGTGGCCTGAAAGTCGCCCATTATGGATCAATGCCAAGGAAGCACCAAACACTCACAAGCTACACATAACGTAATTTCACTGCGATGTAATGATGAAATATATGTTATGTTATGTTATGTTATGTTAACAGGGCCAGATCCATGGGATGGGGGCACCGTTCCCCCCTCCTTATTTTGGCCGCGGTGTCCCCTGTCTTTATTGGGTGTCCAGGAATGGCAAAAGTTCGCGGTGCCGGCAAATTCTGGTAATTTAAGAAGTTGGCCCTGGAATAGGCACCTTTTCCGGCGCCCTCCCGATAACAGGATGCCTTTTCAGCTCTCGGCCACTCTTTTCATTGTTGGTCGCCTCTTCACTTTCAACTGCTGATTCCCGCCCGACTAATTGGATACCAATTATCGGGGGTGGGGTAGAGAGTTCCTGGGCTGGTGATGACCACGGGGAGTCGAAGTTTGCACTTATTGACTGTCACTGAAAACGCACAAAATGCAGGAAATCTAGGTCGGGTCCCTCAATTGTTTGGAAGAGTGCCCTCTTAGGTCGCCACTAGAGAGTGACGCATCCCCTTTGCCCGCTTCCGACGCCCATGAAGTTGGCCCAATTACCCGTTCCCAGCTCAGCCACCCGGCCCAGTGGAAAAGACCTATATACTTGATCGATACCTCCAAACGCCCAAAAATCGCGTCGGAACGGCTCCCTCGGTATGAAAAAGGTGCCCATCCCCCCAAGCCTCGAATCCCCTTCCGAAATCATAGACCCATCACTGGCTATCGTATAGCCCCACCTGGGAGTACAGTGTTCGCTGTCACGACTGCTGCCGTCAGTCTGCTGCAAGTGACTGAGACGGAGGCGAATCCTGTGGGCTGCGGGGGCCGCGCGGGGTCAGTGACCCGGCCGGGCCATCGGCGCCGCTCCCCGTCTCCGACCGGCGATCGGAGCGGTGCTATGGCACGCTTTTTTGTGCGCATGCCCGGCCAGCCGGACGATCGGCGATATAAACAGCCGGGCGGTGCTGACTATAGATGAATGTAACCATATGGGTAGACAGAGCCGGCCCGGGCAGCGAAGCGCGGATGAATATTGATGGGCGTGGCCGTATAAAAGAGCGCGATCATCAGTCACTCATGCGGAAAGAGATACCTACAGGTTTTGAGGGAGAACGAACGCAGGAAACTCATCACCTGATATGTTCCGATCCTTATCCATAACAAGGTGTCGACATGAGAAATAACAAATATGTGTTGTTCTCAGGAATTGCTAACATGACCCAGGCTGATTCTAGCAATTAGGATGGACTAGATAGAGGGTGCACCGAGCAATAACGGCAAAAATGACAGGCAGGTACAAAATCCTCGTCTCTTTAGCCAGTTCACTGTGCAGCTTTATCACCGTGCACGAATCATGGGTGCACTGTTTGTAATCCAAGGACTTGTATTACCGCGTGTGTGAAGACACGGTCCTCTAAAAAGCCCAGGACAAACTCTCTTCTCGGTTGGAGCCACTTTCCTCTGCCAGATCAGTCGATGTGAGTGAATAAGCGGGTGTAGTCCTGGCAGAGGCAATTATCCGTGGAGCCGAGAAAGGAGATCACCTCCGAGGGGTGACGTGACACCTGACGCCATACATCAAGACGTCACCTCCAATCCCGCGAGAAAATAGCAGGCTTTATAACAGCCAGGTAATAATTATGTGATCGGTCATCACTGCCCAGCTCTTTTAACCGATTTTATTCGGACAAGTATGTATGTAGGCGTTTGCCACCAAATACTGCATCAAGTGACGGGTTCTGGTCCCTGTAAATACAATTATTTGAAGCAATTTCTATCGAAGTATGAGGATAAACAGGAAAAATATATAACCAACCAGACCAAAACATTCCAACCAGAAATTTTAACAAAGGCAGTCAATGAGAAGGTGCAATGTCTTTAAATGCTTGTGAAATACCAGATTTCCGTAACAAATACTGCTGCCAAACACCTGCGCAAACTGGTGCGTATCCACAGCTGCACATTCCGCACACGTGCGCGAGAATATAAAGCGGACCTTCCACGAGCTGCTGGAGCTATTCTCAGCATGAGACAAGTTATACCCCTCCAGGTAGTATCCCACCTTCCTTTACCCTCATCCATCCTAATCCTTACCGTCTCCTTTCATAGTCATCATCACTTCAAGTTCATTACGACGGCGCTTGAAAAGCCACCGTATGTGTGGAAGTGTTCGTAACTAATACAATACTATGTTCAACAGATCAGCCCAATCGCTGACCATCCACGGATTAGCAACAACTGGTGTCAAGTAGGTCCTACCTTATTGAGGGCAAACAACCGTGACGCTCCATCCCTCCCTGCCCCCCCCCCCCCTCTCTCTCTCTCTCTTCCAGATTCTTCTATTCTATGTATTAATTACCCTTTTCGTTGTTCGCTTCGCTGGTCCTCAGCGATGCCACCTCCTACCCAAAGTCAGCGACTGACCTCTGACTTCCGGCTACTACAACAGCCGCTAGAGTTCAAGAAACTCAGGCCATCTACCGTCCTCACTATTCATCACAGTTCGATAACCAGTAGAGGCCCTCGCCATTGGTTATGGCATCTATTCAGCCATTATCAGATAGCCGTCACGCAACGATGGCCACCATCAATGCTGGATAAAGATTCAACACAATGAAGCGCACTTCTTTTCTGAAAACTAAATGTACGCTTCCTCCTCTTAAAGTTTTTTTTCGTCTTTGAGTAAGCTATCAGCTTGAGGATCTACTTCATATTAACATTATCGAATTTTCATGGTTCATAATTCGCTGCATAAGACAATACTGCAAGCGCTCGACGAAAATCGTGACACCATAACGCCAGTTGTCATGGCAACAAATTACTTTGGGCCATGCTAGCCTGACTTTTTCAGTGGTGGGATCAGTGACCACTGTGGCGTCACCGCCCATTGCAATGCCTGGCACGCCCATGACGGAGGGTCCATGCACGGAGGCAGTCAGCCGGAACGGAAATGGTGCAGCTCAGGCGAGCCTGGCGCAGAGGTCGATGATGGCTGTTGATCCCGGCCCAGTGACGTCAGGCGGCCTGCGTTCATCTCTCCGACTGTATCAACCGAACTCAATGGAGATTCGGCGCTATCAGCTTTTTAACAACACATATTCTGTCGCTCAGTTAACTACTCAAAGAGGCAGATACATAGGTTTTAGCGACAGTTTCTTCGCCAGCTCGAGCAACCAACCCAAGAAATAAATTATCCATAAAGAAAAGAATGTGCATGAAGATAAAACCCGTCGGACTAACGGTATCCAAGGAAAAGTGAGCTTCAACCGAACTTGAAAATGACAGGTTTCGGTGAGACCTGACGGTAGGACGGCCATTTTCGACGCTGGCCTTTGTTGACAGTCGGCCAGTCAGCCGCGGCGGGATGACGCCTGCTGACGGCGTCACCCCTGTCCCGCACAGCGTCACCACAATGGCCTGCTAACTACCGTGCACCAGTGCAGCAGCGGCGCGTCACAGGCGCGACGTCGCGCGTGACGGCGGCGTGACGCTCGGCCACGAGATGGCGACGTCGGCGTGAAGATGCGGCCAGCCCGGCCCCGATCAGCGTGAATAGTCGCGTCGGCGTGAAGATGCGGCCAGCCCGGCCCCGATCAGCGTGAATAGCATGCATAAAATCTAAAGCTCCTGCAACGATTTTAATCTAACCGCTTCAATCGCTATACAATAGTGTACTCACTTACTCCTTTAAACTTAAGACTTGTCACTCTTTCTTTGCACTTAACACTCTCTCAACATTATCACCTATGTGATCTATGAATTCAACTGATTTTTTTTGTCCGCCTATATGACGCCCTACAGAGTGACCAGATCAGGCTGGCAGTTTGTCACCACGGCCTGGTCAGGCCCTGATGTGGTGGTCCAACAGAGGTGCCACTCTGCGGTCGACCGGCGCGCCGGTATTGTCTCGCCGGTCAGCTGCGCCACTACCGCCGCACTGAGCCGGTCCGTTAGCGACGCAGAGGCACCGCAGCGGCGCCGCACAGGACTCAAACCACCAGTCAACCAACGGAGGTGCACAGGACTCAGACCACCAGTCAACCAAAGGCGGTGCACAGGACTCAGACCACCAGTCAACCCACGGCGGTGCACAGGACTCAGACCACCATTCAATCGACGTCGGTGCACAGGACTCAGACCACATTCTATCGACGGCGGTGCACAGGACTCAGACCACCAGTCAACCCACGGCGGTGCGTTGGGAGGAGACAGATTCCTAAGCAGGCTGTTCGAACAGCACGTTCAGCAGCAATTCTGTTATAATTATTTCATGGCCGTACCTAAATATTCACCCACTTTTACGGGTGAAACACGCGATACAAGTATCCTTAACATTACACAAGTACTTAACATTACACAAGTACTTAACATTACACAAGTATCCTAACATTATAACGACATTAGTTGGTTTCATAATCGTGCTGTTTCACTGGTGAACAGCATTATAATTGTGCTATGTTTATTACTATTTTGCCGCCATTTTGTTATCATGTAGCATTATGTTTATTATTGATTATATGCAACACCACTATGCTATTATTGTGTTCCAGGCATGCTCTGCTATCAGACCCCGCCCTGCACTTAAGATGGCGCATGGGCTGCACTCTGATGTGCCTGAGGCGGGGTGCCAGCAGGCATCCGATACCCAAAATGCCACATCTTCTGAGCAACACCCTTCTGCGTAGGTCATTTTCTCTTCTCCCCCTTACATTTCGCTTGTTTCAATCCAGCTCACCACTTTTAACAGATTGCCAAACCTCTGCTCTTGTTCCTTAGGGTCATTTCATGTGACACCTCTGCATGCGTTAATAGGTCTCATATGTCACAACAATCAGATCCAGCCCAGAAAGATGGCTGCGTTGCTGCCGCTGAGAGGGCATTGGCGGACGCAGGGGGGGGCCATTCCGGCCATGCCCCCCCAAGCGCTGGAGGGGGGCCAAACTATCTTTTGCCCCCCAAACGCCGGAAAATTTTTCGAAAAACGGTGTTTACACTAGGTCTGTAGAGCAAAAAAATATTCGCTCCCACCCCCCCCCAGAGCGATTTTCTACTTTGAGACTTAGCTTATACTAGGTCTGTCGAGCACTGAAAAAAGGTGTTTACACTAGGTCTGTAGAGCAAAAAATATTCGCTCCCACCCCCCCCAGAAAGAGAGGCAGACATGGGTTTGCCCCCCCCCCCCCAAAAAAAAAAAAACTCGGGTCTGCATCCGCCCTTGTGAGAGGGAAACCTGGGCGTTAAGCCTAGAATACGACACCTCCACCTGCTACATCAGCGGAGGGAGCGGGACAGCAGTGTGACAGTTTTTGGTGGCCGGGGTCACAGGCCCGTGATCCAGTGCTCTGTTACACCCAGCGCCCCCTGCTGGTCGGCCCGTTCGAGTTTGCTGACGACGGGCTTTCACCGTGTACACTGACGCACCGGCCCTGACGGCCGCCTTTTCCGTGGGCTTGTCAGCATGCAGTTCCAATAACTTACCCAGACTTGAAAAGGTGTGCGTTTCACCCTTCTTTACTGTTTGCTAATCAGTCAGCTAATGTGACTTTTCAAGAGATCGGGGCTGTTATTCTTGTTTGATTGGGGATATTTATGTCTGGAACAGCTAAATTGTATCGCCAGACAACAGTAAAGATAGGATTTTGGTATGAGGCACGCATAACTCACAGCAAAACCATGCGTGCACAATGCTAATACCGGGACTACTACAGAGGGGACGGGGATGCATTTGGAGTTCGCCGGGGCTTCCGCCGGGAGAATATTTTACAAAAAAGGAGAATGTAAATAACAAGCAGCAAATAGAATACACAGTGACACAAATAGGCTCGAGCATCAAGGAACTTTGAAACGCGACCACACCTAGCATTCCCATATATCCGTTATCCCCTCCCCCCACCCAGTGGCAGATCTAACCGGTAGGTTCGGGGGAATCAAAGTGGAAACGCAAAAAAAACGTCACGTTGTGAAAGATTTGGCCACAATTTAACTACCTGGTAGATTTGAGGGGGTAAGCCCCAAATCGAAAATAGGCGATGGTAGCCCCAAAAAAATGCGAGGCAGGTCCTTATAACGGCGAGATGGGCCTCCAACTTAGTGGAGAATGTTTCATAGGGCTATATTCGTATAGAAAACATCCGAACCATTCATACTGTGCCGATGTTTGACATAGAAGACAGCGGTGTTGGTGTTTGAGGCCCCGGCCAGCTCAGAGCGTCCATGAGCTGCTCCGGGGTGTGCTTTCCGAACAGCATAAAAACCTCGAAGATTGCGAGAGAACAGTGGCGGATCTGGGATCCGACTTTTGAAGCGGGATTCTTCGCCCGAGCCCCCTGGACCTGGCAGTGTGAAGGAGGTCCTGATACGATGTACGCCAGGGCAAAGGAGCATGGAGCTGTTGGAGGGAAGTCTCCAAAGATATGTATTCGAGGGTCCACAAGTCAGAAAAAGAGGCCAACGAAATTGCCTGGGTGGTCCCTAAAAAATAAATTATCCCCAAAACTCTGCAACTCCTGCCTTAGTGTGCCAATGAAAGAACGCCCCTTCTCCCCCCCTTCCACAGATAGGGGACCCACTCCAGTGCATGTACCCTTGAACTAATATATCGCCTCACTCACAACTTAGCCTATAGGCGCAGGAACTTTTTCCAAGTTGGGGAGGCAAAGGTTGTCACCGCTGGTGGGGTTAAATACGATTCGGCCTATAAGTTGATTTGTTAACAGAAAAGGTCCGGAATCGGCTCAAAGTTGGGTGGTTGCTGTCCCCCAGGCCGAAAGTTAGAGGATCAGCTACCCCCTGCCCCCTCCCCGTTCCTGTACCTATGCTTTAACCCCGTGGCGGAGCTCCCGCCCAGGTACCAACATTTCAAGAACAGATGAGGCAGAGCCATTTTACGCATCTGGAAAGAGGCCAAGTGTTGGAGCCCGATCTGAGACTTATGTTATGAGACATCAAGACGTCACACATGACGGACCATAGAGACCTTACCTTCACGTTGTGGTTCAAAATGACTATGCTTTACTCTTCAACCGGACTTTGAAATCACTAAATGACACATGATGCGGCCCTCGTGGGTTTTAGTCAAAGACTGCACGTATAATCCATCATGCACGCATACCACAAAATTATATCGCTACAAACCACCACAAATCACGCATGATCGCTCGACAGTCCCCAGTACATCACCCTCGCCGGATTCGCCACACTGCGGCGAACAATGGCGCACAAGTGAGTCAAACGAGCCGCACCGCCGCCATATGGTGCTCAGACAATTACACACTCAGGCCGTGTCAAACGTTTGCTCTTCTGCGGTCATCGCCGGCCGTTTGGTGTGGTTTGGTATCGATGGTGTCTGATACGCGCGTCACGGTCGGCGTCGTGTCGTGATGGATGATATCGAGCGCGAGAGAGAGAGAGAGAGAGAGAGAGAAGAGACAGAGAGAGAGAGAGAGAAGAGACAGAGAGAGAGAGAGAGCGTGCGTGCGTGCGTGTGTGTACAAGAGAGAGATAGATAGATGGAGGGAGATTAAAAAACGTGGAATCCCCCTTTACAAAATGCGTCGTCCCTCTTTACCAAATGAAACCGTCGTCTCATACCCCCTCTCGCTTTCGTTGAATCCCTAACGTTACCAGAATCGCTCCCTTTGTCCCTCCCTCCCCCACCAGCTCCTCCCTCTCTCTTTCCAGCACCCCTCTGCAGTTAAGTGCCAAGAGTTGGTATTTCACATGCAGATACCGTATCCTCCAACACACAAGCCCACACCCGAGGGTTCAGTACTCGGCCGCTGCCGCTGAGACGGTAGTAGTGCGGAGGCGCTGGGATGGCGAGGAGAGAGGCGGGAGAGCGCGGAGGCGCCACAGACGGCGCACCGGCGTAAGGAGCATCGCCCGCGCCGGCCCGCGGACGGCAAAGGAAGAATGGAGCCCGCGGCACTGGCCGCTCAGCGCCCGTCAAAAATACCCATCATCTGCCTCTAGATCCAATCGAGGTGTGAAGATATCACACAAAGGCGCTGACAGCGAAAAATCATCACATTTTAGCTATTAGCGTAAGCTTTCTGTGAGCTAGTCTGTGGTAACAGTTCCACTAAGAGTTTGTCAACGATAATTTTTGCCACCAATTAGGGTCGAATACAATCAACATAGCGCAAGTTTAGTCCATTTTCTCCCCAATAAGATAGCCCATTTTTCAACTCATATCTCTGAACACATAGTGAAATGCACAATTAGCTAATTTTCAGGGTTCGATAGACAGCTGTGCTTAAGGGGAATGTGGCACCTTCACAACGTGATTTTAACTGAGATAGCCAAGTTGTAAAGCAGGTCGGAAAACCCGGTACTTCATATTTCATTTGTCTTGGAACTCGATATTTCTGTAGAAAAAAGCTAAAACCACCTGACACCAGTCCCCTCAGCCCCCGTCACCGGCGGCCATTGTTGTGAGCTACTGGTGTGACGACATATGCTGACGTCACGATGAGCATCAGCCAATCGAAGCCCTTGAAGCGTTTCAAGTATGGTAGTGGTTGCCAGATCGTGACATCATCCACAGTCTGATATTTATTTCTTTTTCTAGAGGAGTATTTTTAAAAACCAAATATTGAGCTTATTGTACATTTTCAGAGAAATCATGAGTGGTTTCATTATTTTTGACTAAAAGTACGCCTAATTACACTAAATTCCAGGATTCGACCAAGGTGCCACATTCCCTTTAATAGCCCATGAATTGACGCACCTAATAATCAATTTATGCATACTCCGCCTAGTGCGCTACATTCTTTTTCAGACTGGGAGCGGACTGCGGACTGGTCCTGCGTGGTCATAGCTGGTTCTGCGATGACACGTGCACCCCCTTCCCCATCACCCCCACTGCCGCTCTGGGAACGCCGCAACCAAGCTAGCCATGTTCGCAAGAGCTCTCAGTCACGAATTTGAGCATCGTCGTCATGCCTATGGGCTCGTGCCTGGAGGATTCTTATAGCGTATTGGGAATGGGTTCGTCGAAATGACTCGCGGGTAATGGACGCTTCTTGGTAACTGCAGCACCCTGTTGAGCTCTCACCGACTTGACATTTGTCCATCCTGAATCTGTGCTTCTTTATTAAAAGCTCTTACAAAATGTTTCGGTGGCGCCATGAAGAGAAACTGGGCAGGTCTTCGCGCAGAATTGTATTTTTTCAAGTAAAAGTTTTTGCCTCAGATTTTCTTCAGCGTATTTTTCGTACGGGCACATATTCTTGGCCCTCACCCCCGAGGATGTGTTTGAGCACCCCCTTGGGTTTTGCCGGAGGGACCAAAAAACGGCGGTGCGAGGCGCCGGTTTACTTGGGACACCTTATCCTTGATCAATTATACAGCTTTTTCCTAAATGTTAATGTCAGGTTACCAGTACAGGTCAAGTGAATTCACCTACAAAAAAGTTTAAGATATCATAATAACAGAATAAATATATCCACTTGAAACTCATGTCACGTAATGGACCCCCGAGTGCTAAAATATATCCCAGGATTTATAATCTTCTGGATCTAGGTTTATATACGGATCATGCCCTCTCCATTGGAAATGCATGGGAAAACGGGAAATGGGCGAAAATGGCTTTATTTGTGCATATACAGCTGATACAGCTTAGAATAAGTTCATTTTCTCTAAATCCTAGAATCCTAGGCCCCTTTCCAGGTTCATGTTGTAAGTTTGGACTTGTGACCTCTGAGATGTCATCTGGGGCTACCTAAGCAGGTTTTCAGAATTGGGTCAATAACGTTGCAGAAAATAATGGCAAAGCTTTTATTTTGATACCATTACGTTTGGGTTATCATTGCAAGTCGATTGATATGTGTATTGGCAATGATAACCTGAGATCAGATGATAACCTTGACCTGACTTTAGGTCAGGGCATTTTATGTTTTGACCAAGTATAGTCATATCATACATCGTTCGATTCGTCGTAACGAGAGGAAGCAAATGGTGACAAAAACATATTCTAACTCAACTCTATCAGGCGCTAGAGCCAAGAAATTTTTCTATAACATGCCACCTTCTTTGACCTGTCATGATCTCAATATTGACCTGAGCCAAAAAGTGACTGATGTAGTTTCTTCGTGAATTTTATGAGCTATTCACCAGCGTTCGCGTTTTTTTCGCTATCTCACTTAGAAGCCGAGTTCAAGGTGGGTCCTCCACCAGAGCGAATGTGGCTCGGAGGCCCACCGGGGCGGGTGTTAATATTGTATTGTTTCGTTTGTACTGTCTTTATGTGTTAATTTTTTGTACATGTTTTGTATCGGATAACATTATGGCAGGTTTTTTCTTCTTCGACTTATAAATCTATTATCCATATCTGCCACCAATTTTCAACACATTTTAACAAAAAAATACCAGTAACTAAAGCAAAACACTAAAAAATCAATAAAGATATGGCCATATGGCGAAGAACTTTAGCATCGACAAATTGGGTCCATTTGCAGCCATAGTCAATCATGGCCGCCTTCCTGTCGTGCAAAATAGCTTGAAAAGAGTTTTTTACAGGCTTACCTGATCGTGCATTCTTCTGGTACCCCGAAGAATTAAATGAACTGGTGCAGCTACTTTTCACATATAACGCTCGTTCTCGAAACTGGCTACCTGGTGCCCATGTTGCAGTTTGATTGGTTTCGGGTATTTCAATAACAACATCACCAGTTGCAGCAAGGCCAAAAAGAGTCGTAATAATTGCAAATGTAAGCATAACACAGAATGTCCCAAGAGTTTGCTTGTGGATATCTTGAGCGCCTCCGAATTCCAAAACACAATATGTCATCCCGATGAAATTTTGTTGGGTAAGTGTGTTCTCAGCACAGCTATCATCAGGGTTGCGATTGCTGAGATTGCTCCAGCTGACATGTTTGGGGTAAAGCTGTATGGTCACCAAACATGCGTGGAGAAGAGACCTAACATTATCCAAGAGAAGGAGAGGAGGTAGTCAGCGCCTTTCTCGGACCCAGGAGAGGCAAAAAAGTTAGAGGTACCAAACCGTGAAAGAGTGGGAACGCTTAATCTGTGAAAATTCATTATCAAAAAGGCAGCTTGCGCCCAAAAATTGTGGAATTATTTAGAACTTGCACATTCATTAGAGCTTCCATCTGTTCTAAATTTGCGAAGATTTGCGATCAATACTTTGTGTTCAGTGGCATTCTCGGGAATGCCCTGGAATCATAGCACAATTCCAGGCTCATTGGACCATGAACAATTCAAACAGCCAGCTCCAATAAAACAAACAGATAAACAAACCGCCACCCGAGCGTGTGTCTTAGCTATGCTGGAGGCAGCAGTATTCCCGCACCTCCACTCTTTACGTTCGCTTTGTTTAAGCGTGAGGAGAGCGTGAGTGGCCTGGGAAGTACCCCAATCGCCAGGCCGACAAGGCCTCGGACGGACTCCTGCCCTCCGTGTTTATAGCTGGGCTATAAAGAGTTTAAATTTGTCATCACGCTGGAGTATTATGACCATCGCTTCCTGCCACTGGCATTACTTCAACCGGACCAGAGCCTCTTGGCTGCATTAGGCCACCGACTGGCGTCGATTTCACTGATACGACGCTGAAGCAGTAACCGGTCCTGAGTTGTGCGAGTCCAGAGCACACTGCACTGCAACAGGCTCATCGCAGCCTCACCACCGCCACCACGCACCAAAAACACGGCGCCACCACAGCCAAGTCTTTCCGGTCATGGTGTCATCATGGCAGCCCAAGCACCGTCGGTGGGCTGCCCAGTCAAACAGTTGACGGACGCAGTAGCATTAACTCAAACCGTTGACGGTTCTGAATTTGAGCCCGAAGGATTTCGTGCTTGGTTGTATATGCTGCAACCAGTTGTGACCTAGTGAAAACATCCTGAAAATCCATTAAAAAACACCTTGCCGTGATAAAATTCATTTTACCTTACTCAAGACCTGTGCAAGCAGGTGGCCCAAATAGAAACCAGCGCTACCTGAGACGTCGTCTCCTACCACTGCTAGCAGGAAATGAGCGTTTTTCTACAGAATTTGTTGTTTATATTTTGAGATGCTCATCCTGAAATGTATCCCTGTTAAACAAGCATTTTGAAGTTGCAAATAAAACAAAACAATTATAGAATAAATAAATAAAAATTTACCTTACCGCTATTGGATTTACATGCACAATTTTTGGAGTTAAATCATTCAGAAATGTATTGAAAATATGCTGAGCAATACCAGCTATAGAGCCCGTGTAAAATCACGATATGTGGCGGGGATCGTTAGAACACTGAACTAACCACGGGGCCCGGACGGCACAGAAAGGAGACGAGACATTTTACATCTACGCAGAAGTTAAAATGAATAACCCGATCCAAGCTCTCAGGCACAAGAAATGTTGAATAAGGCTTATATTATGGCCGACTTCAAGACATTTCAATACTGCAGGCTTATTTGATAACTAATTTGAACGAAAGCGCACCCAGGTACAATACGAGCACCAAAGGACTTAGCGCAGACCAAAAACAAATCCATAGCCTGATCAACTTGTTTTCAATAACTGTGCAGTTCATCGAGCAAAAGAAAACGGCACCAGAGAAGTTACCAATAGCAGAGCCACGCCAGCCGACCACAGTGCCTGAGTCGGTGCAGTGGTGCGGCGGAGGTCTGAGCGCGCCCGGCCAGTGCTGCAGTGGTGCGGCGGAGGTCTGAGCGCGCCCGGCCAGTGGTGCCGTTTGTCTCTGTGTTTTGACAAGAGATGGCGCAGTGGTGCGGCGGAGGTCTGAGCGCGCCCGGCCAGCGGTGCCGTTTGTCTCTGTGTTTTGACAAGAGATGGCGAAAGACAGCATGGCAGGCCCGCCTATTGTCTTCCCAGCATTCAATGCATTCCCTTCTCGGTCTCCGAATTCCACACCGACAGAATTTTTCTTTCCTCCAACATGACAGTCTGGTCCGCGCCGGGTCAACTATATTTTCATAGAGATTCGAGTTCAAAAGTACAAAACCATCGACAAACTATCGGATAAGTAAAACCAAGTTGGGAGATATGTTTTCTATCCTAAAATTAAAACATTGTGTACGTCACATAAGAAAAATAGATATAGATGAGGACTGCTTTCACTGTAAAAGTTCGTTTCATATATCACATGCGGTATTGTCACATGGAAGCATGGTTTTGCACAGGTGGCCAGGCATGGTTTTGTGCAGATGGCGAAGCATGGTTTTGTGCAGATGGCAAAGCATGGTTTTGCACAGGTGACCAGGCATGGTTTTGTGCAGATGGCGAAGCATGGTTTTGCACAGGTGGCCAGGTATGGTTTTGTGCAGATGGCGAAGCATGGTTTAAGTGTTTTGTGCAGATGGCGAAGCATGGTTCTGCACAGGTGGCCAGGCATGGTTTTGTGCAGATGGCGAAGCATGGTTTTGCACAGGTGGCCAGGCTGGTTTGGCAGATGGAAGCATGGTTTGAAGGTGCAGGCATGTTTGTGCAGATGGCGAAGCATGGTTTTCAGTGACGCTGGTTTGCACAGGTGACCAGGCATGGTTTTGCGCAGGTGCCAGGCAGGTTTGAGGGTAGGCATGGTTTTGCCAGGTGCCAGGCTGTTTTGCAGGTGGCAGGCATGGTTTGCGAGGTGGCAGGCATGGTTTGCGCAGGTGGCCAGGCTGGTTTTGCAGGTGGCCAGGCATGGTTTTGCGCAGGTGGCCAGGCATGGTTTTGCGCAGGTGGCCAGGCATGGTTTTGCGCAGGCTCGCCCACTCGACAATATCACAATTGCTTGTGCTCTGAAAACCAGAGCAGAATGACAATTAGCTGCCAACGAAGAGTTGGAGTGCCTGGAATATCAGACGTGGCGAAATGGCATTCGCCCGTCACGAAACGACCACTGAGTGAAAGTGGTCTAAATATTCAGCCGCATTTGATTAGCGATAGGAGATCGGTTACGACCAACCGAGACTTCGACATCGGATCTTATGCTCAGCAAACTGATGGATCAGATGACAGCATGCTGACTGCGAGAGGCGTTCAAAGCACAATAAAACAGGCCGACACCACTGACAGCCTCATGCCCGAGCAGAGCCCGAACAGAACCTTAATTTTGTGCGCTGATTAAAGGTCATGCGTAAAAAACCGAATTTAAAGATTCGTTAAAGAGGAATATATATTAGAAGATACTGCGTGAAGAGCTCATTATGACCGCACAGATACCAACTGGGGCTTAGGGATGCACCAACTCATGCATTCATCATGTGGTGGTGTCGGTATGTAAGCTTCCTACTTTATATATGGGCGTGTACCTCTGCGATGGTGTCGGTATGTAAGTTTCCTACTTTATGTATTGGGCGTATACCTCTGCCATGGTGTCGGTATGTAAGTTTCCTACTTCATGTAAGTGTGTATGTACCTCTGCGATGGTGTCGGTATGTAAGTGTGTACCTGTGCGATGGTGTCGATATGTCAACACACAAACCACACCTGATTGACGAAGTTTCGAAAGGCACTTTGATTTTCTGTTGTGGAAAAATTTGTAACATGAACCGAAACGTTCAAAGTAGCCATTGCGTAGACTTTTCTCCACAGTTAATGTATTCTGCATTACTTCTTGGTCAGCTGCAAGATTGCAGAGAAAAGAATCTTGAAACACAAAACTCAGTGCAGCAACTCATCCTTACCAGGGTTACCAGGGTACACCATATATAAAACTTCGAAGAGGGAGCATGGTGAAGCATATCACAGGGGACAGCAATACAATTTTATTAAAAATTATGAAATGTCTTGACATTAAAAACTATGAAAGGAAAACATGGAAAGCCCAACAGTTTTTTTCGAACTTGTCTATTTCATAAGATTCTTCCTGCCGGGAAATGCTCAAACTGTAGCAAATATGGCCATATCATGACTCAAATATATTAACTGAACACATGAGTTGCACTCAATTTTTATCGTAACATATATGGACTTGCTATTTTACAAGAAACAAAGCCGCAACCAAGCATTGCCCCCTGGGTTTGGAAGGACAGTATGATCATGCTTTGGATGTTGCAGCACACGTGCAAACAAGAAGACTGGCGCAAAATATGTATGTATGTACATTGTAATACATGCCTTGAAACGCCTCCTTCGTGCAATATAAAGTAAATGAGTGGAGATACTTATTCCGAGAATGAGAGGACACCTCAAATTTTTTTTGAACAGGAAAGGTAAGCAACGAGAAAAGTCACTGATTATTATCGAGAAAAATAAAGCTTAACACGCGCCCCGCTGGGGGGGCGTATTTCGTCCCTCCCCCTCCGTATCTCATTTCCCAGGAAAGCTAAAGAAAGATTACGGAGGGCGTTCGAAAGCTCTTGACGAGACAAAGAGAAATTATAGGAAGTATTTTCATGTCAGGTCAATATAGAGGCCAGCATAGGTCATAGAAGTTTCCATAGGCTTACAACAGGGCAGTGTCCGTTTCCCACTCTAGATTTTTACTCAGCGAAGCTAGAGCAAATATTTAGGCATCATTCGATTTTTTCATCGTGGCAAATCGAATGATGTATAATATGACCTTGCTAGGTCAAATTGTGAAAATGGCCTGACGGTGAGCTAGGTCAGGGTCGCAGGGTGACCTGGCATGGTCATGGTGCATATCAATCGACTAGACGTGACTATATATGCACACTGTAAGCAAAATAGGACTTTTATCTCAATTCAGCGAAAAGTTACTAGCAAAGCAATCATTGTATGTTCCTGTGACCTGACATGACGTTTGAGAGATCAGATGGTCAAAAAATCAACTTCATGGTGAAGATCGTGGTAAGAATACACGATTTGAGAATTTTCAGCTTCATCTATCCAGCATTTACTGAAAACAAGCCGTTTGTATTTTTCACCATGGACATAATGGGGTGACCAAAAATTGACCCCACCTTAGGCCAACAATATCGAAATTCCAAGATAGCAGATTTGCAGACCCTAATGACCTAATCATATTGTAAAAGTTTCAAACCGATTGGTTGGCTGATGCTCCTTAGGTCCAACTGCCAACTGCCATCCTCCAACTGCCAACTGCCAAGGTCATATGGCGTCGCCAAATCTTTCCATGTTGGAAGGGTTTCTCGGGAGCCAGCTTTCTCCTGTTCAGGGAAGCCGCCGGGCCTTGAACCCGGGTCGGACTTTTCAAGTAGATGCAGTTTAGAATGCCTTCCTATTCTCCAAATCGTAGTATCCTAGGCCACTTTCCAGGTTCGTTTGCAAGTTTGGACCGTGACCTTTTAGGTCATCTGGGACTATTTAAGCAGGTTTTCAGACTTGGGTCCATAATTTTGCAAGAAATTAGGATAAAGCTGTTATTTTGATACCATTACGTCTGGATTATTATTGCGAGTCGATTTATATGCACGTTAACTCTGCTAGACCAGATGGTCACTTTGGCTGCAAAGTCCCAAAAACTGGTTCAGCATCAGGGTGCTGAGTGTAAAATTATTATTGGAAAATATAGTTCGCGAATGGAAAATGCAAAGGCAGCAATATTTTGACACTAAAACACTTATTCAAACCTTTCGTTACCGTCTAGGAAGACTTTGACATCCGAATTCTTTTACCACCATACCTTTATGCACCAGGATTATTGAACTGTGCTAAAAAAGCTCAAGTTGAAAAACGGCTGGAAAATTGAGCACAAATAATACAAAAATGAGGGAATAATTTAGTCTGTCCGGTTGTCACTTTCCACCCAGGACCCTGGAGTTTGGAACACTGTCTTGACCTGACCTTAGGTCACGCCATTTTTATGTTTTGACCTAGCATTGTTCGATTATACACTTTTCGATTCGCCGTAACGAGAGGAACCCAATGGTACCTAAAACTTGATTCTAACTCAATTCTGTCAGACGCTGGAGCCCAGAAACTCTTTTCCAGCCTGTCACCTTCTTTGACGTGTCACCTCAATTTTGACCTAGGGTGTTGTGGGAATGACCTAGGACCCTAAAAAGATGATACAGATGACAGTAAAAGCGCTAAAAGACTGGCAGCCTAAAACGCCAAAGTCCAGAAACTAAAACGTCTAAGCCCTAAAAAGCCCAAAAAGGCTACGTCAAGGTAAAGATAAGAAGAAAAAAGCGTGGGATGAGGTAAATGCAACGTTTCGGTCTTGGACCGTCGTCAGGCCAAAAAGTGACGGAAGTCATTTCTGAATAATTTGTTCATGAACTATTCACTAGCTTTCGTGTTTTCGCCTTTTTATGTATGGAGATCAGTTAATCCAAGCGTCAAATAGACAAATTATGCTCGGCACTTATGTAGAAGTCACCATGTTTGCATTTATCTAGTTGAACATTTCATAAGCCCAAAGTAAGATTTATTTGCACGCCAAAACCATTCACACAGGCAGTGCGATCAGTTATTGTTAACTAGATTAGATCATGATTTAGTGACTTTCTATTGCATGCAGAGCGTAGTTCTTGCCGTTGGGCTTTTTTGCTACTTTCATGATAGTTGTGTCATCAGGGGCGGACGCAGACCCGAGTTTTCGGGGGCCAAACCCATGTCTGCCTCTCCTCCTGGGGGGTGGGGGGATGGGAGCGAAAAATTTTTTGCTCTACAGACCTAGTGTAAACACCTTTTTCAAAAAATTATACGACGTTTGTGGGGGCCAAAAATAGTTTGCCCCCCTCCAGCGCTTTGGGGGGCCATGACCGGAATGCTCCCCCTGCGTCCGCCAATGTGTGTCATCTAGGGCTGAAAGAATCCTTGTTCTTGTTACAGGTTGCAACATGAATTTGTATTTCAACATTTTAGACATGGATTAACAACAGAAAACACAAGAAATGACGACTTCAACATATTACGCTTGTGAAATTATCATGCGTGGGAAAGATTTTAGGGCGGAAAAGAAAAGATAGCGAACTTTGTCATCACTTGCTCTTCACGATCATTTTTCACGTGGCAACCTACTGCGGGCAGCTGGTTCGACTTGCCCCGGAAACGGGGTGGCTTGCATCAGCTTCAGAGCTATTTTTGGTAGATCACCATTGTCATATACATCACTGCGCATAAAAACAAAGCACATCACACTGTGCTAAAAATAATTTTCTTTCAAATGACAGTCTTCTCCAATATTTAACATCTTTAATATATATATATATATATATATATATATATATATATATATATATATATATATATAAAATGCATGTTTGATTAAATTTTAAGGCAAAATTTATTTTACCAACTACCTGGAAAAATGTTTTAAGGGTCTAATAAGTTGGCTTTGTTGGCTCGCGTCTTCTCTCAGGCTGGTCACGTATAGTGAAATTTAAAGCACTGCTCACAACTTTGTAGGTATAGGTGTATATATATATATATATATATATATATATATATATATATATATATATATATTGAATAGTTAGGAAGCTAGTTATTTATCTAAATATATATTGTTAAAAGTCTTGATACAGCAGCTTTTTGCGTTGATGAGCTTTCTTGAGAGTTTCTCGATGTTTCATTGTTTGTTTCCTTTCCTCTGGATGAAGATTATTAAGGACCGATCCGAAAGACATTAAGTAAGGTAAGAATAAGGTATTTCATGGTTCCATTTCGTTTATATATATATATATATATATATATATTTATATATATATATAGCGCGACGTTTCAAAAGTTACACACTTTTATCCTCAAAGGCATTTAAATTGTAAAGTCTATGTGTGTTATGGTAGAAAAGGTGAAGATTGAATGCGTGATTCTTTTTACTGATGTCTTCCAAGTTTGAAATATGCTTCCTTCAAAATGTTCACATGTTTTCCATACTGCGAGTTCATGTGATTTCGGTAGTAGAGATGGTGTGTTACTGTTTTTGCTTGGTCTGATGTTTTGCTGGTGTATTTGTTGTCTAGTTGTCTTTTGATTTCTGCGTGTACGTCTTGGTTAGAATATCCGTTATTTACTAGAATTTGTTTCAGCCTAATAAATTACAGAATGCATTTAGACGTGTGATGAACTGGTTTTAATGGCTCTTCTTACGAATGACTCGGATGACGCTGGTTTTATATCGTGTTGGGCATTCGCTCTTGCGTGCGTTGAAGGTTTGGCCGGTGTTGGTAGGCTTCCGGTAGACGCTCGTGATAAACCCATTGTTTGTCAATGGGTATGTTCTTTTCGAAAGAACATACCCATGTTCTTCTCGAAAGAATATTCTTTCGCAAAAGAACATAACCCACCAGACTTGAAGTTTTAGAAACCATTCTGATTAGACAAAAACAACCATCAATAAACCTTCAGACACACGCACGAGGTATACTCACATTATATGAAGGTAGCAGATTGAGAGTGTGATTCGTGATATGTGTTAGTTCATGATTCGTGTAAATACCTATTGTGTTAGTAGTTAGTTTGAACCTTATTCAAAACTAATATTTGCGATCTGCTACAACTGAAAGTGCCGTGTGGAAAACATGTAACATTTTGAAGGAATCATTTTCAAACTTGGAAGAGATCATAATATGATTCATCACCTTTTCACCAAACCATAGACTACATTTAAATGCTTGAGGATAAAAGTGTATAACTTTTGAAACGTCGCGCTATATATATATATATATATATATATATATAAACGAAATGGAACCATGAAATACCTTATTCTTACCTTACTTATGTCTTTCGGATCGGTCCTTAATAATCTTCATCCAGAGGAAAGGAAACAAACAAGAAACATCGAAAAACTCTCAAGAAAGCTCATCAACGCAAAAGCTGCTGTGACTTTTAACAATATATATATATATATATATATATATATATATATATATATATATATATATATATATATATATATATATATATATATATATATATATATAAACAACTGATGACAATAATATAAAAATTGATTCAACCAGCCCTGTTCTCCCCTATTAACATCATGCTTCAAAACATTTCACTAGTTGAAAATCATAGCCACTAATGCGGCATGATAGACAGTGATAACACCAAATATGCCACATAAACTCACTCCGCATCATAACGGGCCACACAATAATTTTTGCATATGGCGTAGGTTTTTCAGGCGAAGTGCTAAACCGGTTGGGTGCCAAATCCGGATGTCAATAAATCAGCGATCGTGACAATTTTTGTGGTTCCGCAAGCGGTGTAGGCAGGGCAACACGCGTCCCCAAGGTTAGAGACCTGACAGCCGAGTCACAGAAAATGGCTGCATCTTCTGCATGCGATGATTGCCGCATCAGGCGTAATGTATCGCAGAGCAGCATGATTTTGGTTCCTGGCCACGAATAGTTGACAAATGAGAGGAACAAAGCCCCATCAACTCCGGCAAACCCATGTCTGTCTCTCTTTCCTGTAGGGAGGTGCGATTTGGGTGCTCGATAGACCTAGTATAAGCTACCTCTCCAAGTACATGATCGCTCTCGTGGGGGAGGGGGAGGGGGTGGGGTTGAGCGCGGATTTAATTGCTCGACAGACCTAGTGTAAGCACCTTTTTCCAAAATTTATCCGGCCTTTGGGGGCCAAAAGATAGTTTGGCCCCACTTCCAGCACTTTGGGGGTCCATGGCTGGAATGCCCCCTCCTGCGTCCGCCAATGGGGCTACTGACGTTAGAAGGCCTGGCATTTTATGCAGGGTGCTGTTTCCTGGCCCGTTCCTTACGCAACACTGCAGTTGCAGCTGTTGCTTCACCGCCTTCAAAGACGCCGAGCTGGTGGCATCCAAAGGCGGAGCACCATTTCGTTGGCACACTTCACTGTTCGACATCAAGATCATCGAGATCGAGAATATTTTTGCTCCTGTGGTCACAATTCAGCAGAGAAATACAGTTCACTGGCAGACCTCGTCGCAAGCCAAAGTACAGCTCATAGCACTGGAAATTCACCAGCCATATCCGAGCAGAGTCCAGAGTCCCGTAAGAACCCCCTCTACCATGGAAAGATTGGAAACAAGCTCAAAAGATGAAAACACTAACCAAAATATGCATATATATATATATATATATATATATATTAGGGTGGTCCTTAAAAACAAAAGTTGGAATTGTTTTGTTCCTAACCCGGGAATTGGTTACCATTCAAGTGGAAATCACCCTCAAAAAAAATTATGGAATTCGGCTCGTAGGAAGATGTTGCACACATGACCCGAAGTTTTCCCTCTGTGACTCGTTCGACTGGTCATGGTGTTATTGGAACATACTCCATTTCCTCCTCCTATTTTCACAATGTTTTGCTTCGGTTTGCTTTCGAATTCAATTCTACTTGTCACAAATTGAGTTCTGAACATATTTTCCTTTCTTTCCCAGGTTGATATGGCGACAAGGAGCAAAGATTTTCTTGTGGTTCCCCAAACGGAGTTAATTGGCTCCAAACTCCCTTCCAACAGGGAGGTTCTCGGAGTCGTTCTCCACCGTCTACGGCTCAAAAAGACGACTCTCCGCGATGTCACGTTGGCCGTGACCCCCATGGTGGCTCAGTTTTGGGATATGGCGCGGATCCCAATGATCCGAAAAAGACAACATTGTCACCAAGATTGAGAAGCTCCATCGGGAGTACGAGCTCCTCAAGAAAGGTCGCTATCGGCGATCGGAGGCTCAAATCTCGAAAGAAAAGGATTTTGAGGTACGTCTCGACAACCTCTTCGACGTGGCACACGGGAATGCGCTGACCATGATGACCAACCAGGAGGACAAAGAGTTCCTCCTCGCCCAACGGGAGCCAGGACGTCGAGGAAGGATGGGCGGCGTCGATTCCGTCCTTGCTGCTCAGGAGGCGAGGCGATCTCTTCGCTTGGAAAAGGCCGCTGCTTTCTCCGCCCGCAAACAAGAAGAGGCTGCCGCTTCCTCATCTGTGGCGCAGCTCGAGTCCTCGCCGTCGTCCAGCTCCAACACTTCAGCTGTTGCCTCAGATGAAGAATACGGAGCAGTTGGAGGAGCGAGTCCTGCGAAGCGGGCGAAACGGGCCACGAAGAACATCGTCTCTCCAGCACTGGCGGCCACGCTGGATCGAACCAAGCTGACCGATCGTTCCGCGACATACGTGCTGACTGAAGCTGCACGTTCCCTAGACCAGAACGTCGAAGAGCTCAACATCAACCGCTCATCCATCCGACGCCAACGCTTGAAACATCGTGCGGCCATGGCCTCAAAGATCAGAGAGGAGTTTCGGTCAGGAACTCCGCTGGTGGTCCACTGGGATGGTAAGCTCATGATGGACCTGACCACGAAAGAACATGTGGACCGTCTCCCGATCATCATTTCCGGGATTGGAGGCGCCCAACTGCTCGCCGTCGCCAAGTTGGACAGTGGCACGGGAGAGAGCATGGCGGCAGCGGTGGTCTCGGCCCTGGAAACGTGGGGAGTCGCGGATCAGGTGGTCGGGATGTCCTTCGACACCACGGCATCCAACACCGGCCGCAGAAACGTGGCTTGTGTCCTTATCGAACAGAAAATGGGGAAAAGACCTGCTGCATTTCGCCTGTCGTCACCATATCCTGGAGCTGGTGGTACATACTGTGTTCGTCCGTGTTCTTGGGTGTTCTTCATCGCCCGAGCTTCTGCTCTTCAAACGCTTCCAAACCTCATGGGAGAGCATCGACCGAGAGGACTTCGGCACGGGAATCATGGTGGAGGAAGTGGCGACTGTTCTAGAGGACGTCAAGGATGAGGCTCTTCGATGGACTCATGAAGTCCTTCAAGAGCGTGAGGGGCTTCGCGATGACTACCGGGAATTGGTCGAACTTGTCGTCATTTTCCTCGGTGGTGCCCCTCCCGGTGGAATTCGATTCCGTGCTCCTGGAGCAATGCACCATGCCAGATGGATGTCAAAAGTCCTCTACTCCTTCAAGATTTGGATGTTCCGGGGCCAGTTCCGCTTGACGAAGAAGGAGGAGCGTGGACTCCAGCGGATGTGCCTCTTCGTCGTCCGAGTCTACGCAAAGGCCTGGATTGAGGCTTCTTTCTCGGCTCAAGCCCCTCGACTCGACCTCGAACTCATCAAGGCCCTCGGCACCTACGACAAGATCGACCCTGAGATCGGAGACGTCGCGCTGTCGAAACTGTCCAGCCATCTGTGGTACGTGTCAGAAGAACTGGTTGGCCTGTCCTTCTTCGACTCCGACGTGTCCTGCGAGACCAAGAACGCCATGGTTATGGCCCTACGAAGAGGGGAAATGGACGGAGAGGACTCGGCTCCGAAAAGAGTCACGCTTCCGAAGAAGTCGGTCCGAGATCTCCACCTGGAAGACTTCGTCAGTGGACGTACGCTCCACTTCTTCCGGAAGCTACACCTGGATGAAGCCTTCCTCGATCTGCCACCGGACTCGTGGCAGATGGACGAGGGGTTCCAGCGGTCCTCTCAGATCGTCCGGAACCTCGCTGTGGTGAATGACCACGCGGAAAGAGGAGTTGCGCTCATCCAGGAGTTCAACGGATCCCTCACAAAGGATGAGGAGCAGCTTCAGTTCCTCCTTCAAGTGGTGGCGGACCACCGGAAGGCCTTCCCGGACCCGCGGAAGCGCACCCTTGCCCAAACCAGGCCACAGTGAGGAGCCCGGCAAGCACGATACCCCCGCCTTCGAGCGGCTAATACCTCAACTGAGGGGGGACCTGGAGCCAGGGCCAGGGGTGATATTGGAGGAGGCGTGTGCAACATCTTTTCGTGAACCGATTCGGCTGAAAATTTACTCACATGGTATTCTCATAACATAGAACATATTTCCGGGTTAGGAACATAAACTTTCTCAAAATTAAATTTTACATATGCACTAGGGACCACCCTAATATATATATATATATATATATATATATATATATATATATATATATATATATACCGAGACAATTGAGAACCAATCTGGTCCAAATCCCAAATTTTTCCCGGCAAATTCAGGCGAACTCGTCTGCACACCTTAATTGTCAATCCAAATGCGATTCAAATAAAAAGACGACGGAATGGACCAAAAACAGGATTCCGAGCTCATATCCAGATCTAAAACCACCCGAATCTCCCGCGAATCCAATCTAGCCGAATCCGCTAACAGTGCGAGCATACATTTGGATATGCATGCTCCAGCAAACTCTAAAAGAGACCCGGGTTAGTTATCATGTTTATAGAGCCACACCACCTCCTCATGTCGTAGCAATATCACTACATCCACCAACACATATCCAATCTGAGCTTGCCGCCGAACTACGCGTTCAGCACCGGGAACTCACCTTGACCGCCACCTCCAGTTCGTCGTCCCTCATGTCGGCGCCTGGGGTCTCCCGGGAGTCCCTGCCGCGCCTGGTTGGTCGCAGTTGCGGCGCGCTGGGCCGCCTGTCTCCCGGGCCGCACCAGGCTCACGTGCGATTCTGCTGTGTCGCAGGATCAGCAGCACAGCTGTTCTCACACCGGGCTGCTGGGGTACCACAAGTCCCGGCTGTTTGGCTCACTTCAGTTGTGCGCTGTTCTCGTACTACCTGCAGCAAAAGAACACGCTGATCAGTGGTTTTGGTCAGTGGTTTTCTCCCGCTGAGTTGATTAGGGTATTTTCATGTTTGGCATAAAACCACTGATTTAGATATGGTTGGACCTGGTGAAACCATAAGCCATCCCCTTTCTGGTAACTGATCTTTCATAGATTTGTCTAAGTTGAAGACGCATCTTTTGTGCTGGTATGAAGCTCCAGTCATGAAGATTTGATATAAAGCTTCAAGCTATAATTGGTTGAGAGGGATCTATCAATCAATGAGATCCTCTTTAGCCCACCTCAGTGTCTCAGGCATTTCCATGTAATATTGTGGCAGACACAAGGTTCAGATTTGCGCCAGCGCTATACTAGACTGCTAGCATCACTGCCGAAAACCAAGAGCCTGGGACCTCAGCTATCCTCACCGCCGCTCACGTGACCCAGGTTCACATGCTTCTCACACGATACACCGATGGGAGGAGACGAGAAGATGAATGGAGTAGAGATCAGGAGTCTGAGAGACAACGGCCAAGTGAAGCTCAGGCGAGGGCTTCAGGAATGGAGGCTGGAGCCGGTGTGTCAGGTTTATGGTGGAGATCCATTCCTGTTGGATCCACTCCTGTGGGATCCACTCCCGACAGATGCACTTGCCTATGTGCAGGGACGACTGGCTGACTGGACCTTTAAAGAGCACTCTTAGGGGTCCCAATGGGTCAGGCACCGAAGACGGAAAACATTATCTCACATTGGGGAAGAAATGCATGTAAGTCCATGCTATCCGTGATGTCATGTAACTTCGGTCATTTTTAAGATAGTGTGTTCAAAATTTGTGCTTTATAGCAGACCTTAACAAGATGAAGCCACCAACATTTACGTTCGAAGGGAAAATGTTGCAATGCGCCGAAGTCAAAATAATGGAATTCTCAGCTTTAAATGCTGCGGTATTTTGGCCTGTGAAAGGAACCGGCTAAGATCATTCGTCATCTGAGCAATTCCGTGCATCAACTCACCAGTAGCTTGGAAAATAAAAAAAACAATATACGATCAGTACCTGAAAGACTTGCAAGCTTCACATCAACAGCGGACAAGTACTTTGGATCGATCCCTACATGGGCTAATATTCGAAGTGGATTTTGAGGCAGTTTTTCTTTAGTTTCCTCCAGAATAACTTGAGTTACATATTAGCAAGCGTAAAAAAGTACAGGCAACGTACTGAAGTCAACGATGGCCCTTCTGTCCGATGGAAAATTAAAAACAGACGTTTCTGATGGCAATGACTGGTGAGGACAAACCTATCAATGAGCAGCTATATAGGACCTGTTCTTAATAAGTAAGCAAATCAGCTCTTTTGCAGATTGCTTTTTCTCAAGAACGGTTTCTAATGTTATAATATTCGAGCACGCAGTACTCGAAGGTACAAACTTGCACTGCGGTATGGAACAAATTCCAGGCCCTTCCGAAAACTGTTCAATACTGCAGAAGCTCAATGTAAGGCAACCAGACAGCATTGCAATTATTTCTTGTTGTTCAAACATAGATCTAGACCATCAATTTATATATGTATACATATAAGAAGACTCTCAGGTACTTATGAAAGGCAGCTGACATTTCTAGGACAGTGAAGACACTCCAGATACCAGCAGAGCTGCAGCCACTGATCTACCTGACAGTGACAGCCTGCTCCTGAGCAGCAGGGTGGGGAGGCTGGGGCCGGGTCACACGGACCCTCCCGGGCGGCGTGACCCGGCTTGGCTGCTGGGCGCCCAAGTCTGGTGACGCAACCACCGGGTAATCACGCAACTGGAGACGCGCCGCCTCCAGACCGCCCCCCACCTCCCACCAGGGGGCCTCACGCTATGGAACAGTAATCACCTCCAAAATTGTCGCCCAGCTAACGGATAGGTAGCCTGCCTACGGTTTTGGACTCCAATCATGCTTACTTATAGATCATAGATCAGATCACGCTTAACTCCAGAGCGTTGATAAGATTACAGCTTAACTAATTCTAAGATATGCATCATTTTCACCGTAACCAGATAGGTGGTCTTAGCAAAATGGAGATGGTTCTGGAAAACTGGAATTGTGCCCCGAAACCTGCTCGAGGTAAGAATCAGAAGATTCTGAATAGCACTACTGAAAAAATCAATACTTATAGACCTTCACTTCATGAGGCAGCATAGGCTGAAAGCAAGAATTATTCTCCAGACAACTGCGACAGGTTCGGCTTTTCTCAGTATGCAGGGAAAATGCAGCCGAGTGCAGGGTGCAGTGCCACTGCTCTGGCCCCTGTCATCGGCCGATCACGGCCGAGCCCAGGCGACCGACGGTTCCAGGCAGAAGCTCTGCCAGCGGAGACTAATCACCCAGCTATCTCGCCCTCCGACCCAAGTTCCCTCCACTCGGGAAATAATTACGAAGTTGGCTGTTTAGCTTGATTTTCTTATTACAGCGCTAGCTGTAGTTGCTGAAGTCTGATGATCTTTTTCCATATCGGCCAAATCGTGCTGCAATGTCGTTAAATTAACGATGTACCTATATTCGTTTACCATAGTGGGTCTGAAATGTCTAGGCTCACAAGCACAGGTCTAAAAATCTGCCAACTCACCAACAATGTTGGAGACAAAAGTAGCTCAGGTCGGTGACAGAATAGGCAAGATTGTGCACACCTCAGCGTCAGAAGTTGATGTTCAGTCTGCCAAAAGGCCTGGCCTTAGTCTGCCTACGCTATTTAAGATTTATAAGGGCTCAGAAGTTCTGACAAATAATTATCTTTTGGTGTCAAAGCCCAATATTCTCGGTTATAGAATTTTGGTTTCAAATTCCGTTGGTAACGCTTAGGCACTTTTTCCGATCTCTGCTCACAGGCAGAGGAATATAGGTATATTCCCAGATTATTTCTAAAGTTAGACATGTGGGCCCACGTACAATTCTAGTGATGTCCCTACCTATCCTGTTTTTAAATGTCACTGGCTTGTTTTGTAAGGAGCACGTAATCATTGTAATTGGCACAAAACATAACTTTATGAAAGGAGAACTCCTAGACACAGGCATGATGCTACCGAGGCGAGCTCGGCCTGAGCTTTCAGGCACGAGCAGGGGGAAATAAATCTAGAAACTTTCAGAAACTCATTCTCTACCAAGATTTCGAGTGTTTCGATTGAGGTAAGAAGTCATGGCGGTGTCGTAGCCGAAGGCTGAAGACTTCTAGACCTGGCTAACTGCACACACGCGACTATACACACGCGGTATAGAGTCATACACCACGTGCGTATCTCCAGCCTGAAAAGCCTGGAGGACAGGTGCTCCAGTTCACTGGTGTCATCTGCGAGCTCTTCCACGTGCCTACAACACCGGGGCTGAGGGCTCACTCTGCGACCTGGGAGATGGCCAATTCCCATTCCCAAGATATGGGCGCATTTGCATAGAATGGCCCCGCGCCCGGAACGAGACCGGGGAGGCACACTCACGGTACGACTGAGACGCCAGCTCTGTGGATATCTTGGGAGCAGGAATTTCAGCTACCCGTCGAAGCATATATGTGTGTATCTTGATGTCTCGTGATCGAATGGGATCCTGGCAGTGGTGGTGGAAGAGGGTGCTGTATCGGAACTAATGAGAATATATATCCTTTCCTAGCAACGTACCATTTCTATTTCAAGATTACTAGGAGAAGAACACCCACAAAGGTTGGCTAGCAGTCACATAGGACCAGAAAAATGTAATCGATCACAGGTGTCCCCTAAAATGGTGACAAACCAGGTCTCTTTCCAGAGCTTAGCACAACCAAAAATATGTTACTCAGAAATAAAAATAGTATATTAGAGCGCAACCGAAGTGTAGTTTATAACAAAGTTGTTGTCAAAGGTAGTTGTACCTTTTTCGTTTAAATTTTTAGGTCAGGACACCTTTTAGGTCATAAGAGACCAGAGAAGGCCTCGTAAGAAAATTGGGGGCGGGTTTGGGTTGGTTGTTTTCCAACTCACGTCAAAAAAAACTCTGGGGGAGGTCTAAAATACAGAGTCTTACGACACACATTTTAACTGGCATTCAGCAAATTATGAGATGAGATGAAATCATTTTGTTCTTCAGTGGATGGCATCTCTGTTGGAGCAGTAAGCCACCACTGACAGGAGGAGCAGGGCAGGAGCGGGCCGCCATTGTTGCCAGGACGCGCTCGGCGGCCCAGCCAGGCGGCTGAAGACGACGACAGCGGCCGCCGGTCGCGGCGCACAGCCAATCCATCGCCGTCACGTCCGCCAGATACCATCTCCATCGTCACCGACGCTTTGTTTGGTCGGAAAAATCAATTCCAGCCCATTATGTTGGCGCGTAGAAAGCGTGCACCACTATCTCGCCTCGCCATCTATGGCGGCGCTGTGTAAAATCCCGGCAGACCAGGTCCGCAGCCGGAGAGCCGCCGGGTCTCGGACAGCCTGTAGTGTCCTTTAATTTAGGTCTCCAGAGCTTTAGACAGCTCCTGCTCAAACACAGTGCAGATAGAAGCAGCTTTCAACATACAGTTATATAGGCAGACTCAACACACTCAGTAGCAATCCAAAATAGAGGCTCCGACAACCATGCAGCCATACAGGCTAAAATGTACTCAATACAACATGTTTTGGGTTTTCCAAAGGTGAAAGCTGCGAGGCCTGGCCACGAAAGGGCGGGATCCAGGGAGGGGGAGGGGCAATCCAGTCGTTCCCCCTCCCAAAGTGAAACAGAGGGGGACCAAACCCCCTATTGCCCCCTTCTCCATAGCCAACTGGTGTTTCATGATTGATCAGTTGGGGAGAATGTGTCCGTCAGTAAGAACAGTTTCAAGCGTTTTTCCCGTCGGCAAGGTACTTATCTAAACGTGAAAGAAATCCCCTCTGAAACAAAAGAAAAAAAAAGCGCACCACCCTTGCCGCCGATATTTTTCCCTCACCAACATATGTTTGCCCCTTTCACCGCAAAACTGGGGGCACCAAGCTCTGCGTAAAGAAATGTGTCTGATCTGTCACCAGAACAGATTTCAGTAAGATTAGTCCATGCTCTCAATGATAGCCGGGATGAAAGGCTGGGGTATCGTGATTTCTATCAGCTCGATGTCAGCCTTGATGGTCATTAGGGGGCCCTTTTGGCAACTTTTTCTTTAAAGTCTCGGGATCAGTCAGTTTCTGATGTTCTCGGACCCGCTGATTTCGAATTTGACCCTGAAATTTTGAAATTCGAATTTTTCAGCCCGCCCCTGCGCCTTCAAGTTTTTGAAAAACAGAGAAAATGCAGGTTTTTTCATCCCCAAGCAGCAATCACTGAGAATAGCAAAAGAAAATGAAATTGATCAGCTAGCACAGTTTCTTAGCTACAGTTCTGCGCAAACTGCATGTTCAGAGGGTTCCCTATGTCTAATTTATTGCGCTTCAAATATTGCGATTTTATGCCTCACTGTGTATTATGTATACTGTGCCGCACGGCACCTGTATCATTACGTTTAGATAATTATTACGGGTCGATTGATATGAATATTGACCATGTTAGACCGGATAGTGACCTTGACCTGACCTCAGGTCAGGTCATTTTTGTGTTTTGACCTAGTATAGTCATATTATACCGCATTCGATTTGCCATAACGAGAGGAAGCGAATGGTGCCTAAAAATGATTCTAACTCAACTCTGTCAGACGGTAGAGCACCGAAACTCTTCTCTAACATGCCACCTTCTTTGACCTGTCATAACCTCAATATTGAACTGAGCCAAAAAGTGACTGATGTAGTTTCTTCATGAATTTGTATGAACGTTTGTATCGACCAGCGTTCGCGTTTTTCGCTATCCCGTATAGAAGCCGAGTTCAAGGGGGATGTGTCTGAACATCCCCTCCCCCACCATGGCGAAGGTGGCTCGGAGGCCCTCCTTCTAACACCTGCCCAGTGTTAGAAGGAGTGTGCCACTTTTTCAAATTTGAACTAAAGGAATTGTTCATGGGTAAAATAAATCGCGCAGTCGGGAAACCATAATTTGTTTCTAACTTAAATTACTAAGAGCGAAAATATAGCATTTTTCTTACAACTGATGATGTCATAAAAACACCATGTTTTCGGGATTTGCAAATAGTACCCTTGACCACAGGTGCAACATATACGCACTTTGAGCTGGTCCCACCGTCAATATCATAAATCCAATCCTAATTTTTCCTTACCAACTCAAAACCAAGGGAAGCGATGGGAAGAATATTAATTTCGGCTATTTGTAAACTGAAAAATCTCCTTTATCTCTTTGGAATTAATCGCCATGTGTGAAGTGGTAAATCAACAAGTACATCAGCCAAGGGTGGTTCATTTTCTAGCCTGACATTTTCAAAAGCAGTAGGGTTTTAGGATTCAGACCAACTAAATTGTTGCAACCCGGTGGAAAGGGATTCCTTCTTGCTTGGAACTGGGTCCTTAGTGCGCTTTATTTTGAACTATCAATGGTGCGGAAATTTAATGCGTGGAGCTATGGGTGAACGAAACATGCCAGAAGTGATTTCTCGACAAGCTCTATCAAACCGCTATCTCAATTTCAAGCACATTATAAAAGCGATCTTTTATAATAAACCTTTTAACCTTTTATACTTTAACCTTTTAACCTTTAAAGGGAATGTGGCACCTTCACAACGTGATTTTAACTGAGATAGCCAAGTTGTAAAGCAGGTCGGAAAACCCGGTACTCCATATTTCATTTGTCTTGGAACTCGATATTTCCGTAGAAAAAGCTAAAACCTACCTGACACCAGCCCCCTCAGCCCCCCGTCACCGGCGGCCATTGTTGTGAGCTACTGGTGTGACGACATATGCTGACGTCACGATGAGCATCAGCCAATCGAAGCCCTTGGAGCGTTTCAAGTATGGTAGTGGTTGCCAGATCGTGACATCATCCACAGGCTGATATTTATTTCTTTTTCTAGAGGAGTATTTTTAAAAACCAAATATTGAGCTTATTGTACATTTTTCAGAGAAATCATGAGTGGTTTCATTATTTTTTACTAAAAGTACGCCTAATAACACTAAATTCGAGGATTCGACCAAGGTGCCACATTCCCTGTAATAAACCTTTTATAAACCTTTTAACCCTCGCCCCGGTGGAGGGGGGTGTTTGAACAATCCCTTTGGGTTTTTCCGGTGGCACGAAAAAATGGTGGAGCGAAGTGCCGCCGTACTTGGCACACCTTATCCTTGATCAATTCAGTAACTTTCCCCAAAATTTTAAGGTTGGGTCATCACAGGTGCAGCTCAAGTGACCTCACCTCTAAAAATGTTTAAGGTGGCATATGTAAGAGATGGGTGAATCTATCAAATTGATACGCATACCACGTAATCGGCCCACCTAGTGCTACAACATATATATATATATATATATAATATATAATAAAAATAAATAATATATATATATATATATATATATAATATATATAATATATTCCGGGATTTTTCATATCGATGACCTAGGGTCAGGTACGGGTCATGACCTCTCCATTGGGAATACATGGGGAAAACAGGAAATGGACTGTATTTGTATAGATAAAGCTGAGAATACCTTCGTATTCCCCAAATGGTAGCATCCTGGGCCCCTTTCCAGGTTCATGTTGCAATTTTTGACCTGTGACCTCTGAGAGGTCATCTGGGGCTACTTAAGCAGTTTTCCGACTTAACACCGGGCAGCCACCCAACGGGGGGGACCCCCCCAAGATCCGAGAACCACGGTGGGCAAAAGGTAAAGGCGTACCCCACCACTCCCATCGAAAACATAACCATTTTTGGTCAGGTCACATTTAAGGTCACGGGGTCAAAATCCCGTCAAGGATACATGTAAAATCAGTTTTCGGGCATTACATCGAACAAGTAAAGAAGACAAAACGACTGAACTATGAATCCCAGCAAGCCGAATCAAATATATATTTGACCTCTAGGTCAAATCAAGATACCACCGAGGTCAGGTCAGGGTCAAATATAAAAATGCAATCATAGAACCCAAAGCCCAGGCGAGTCTAATGCACAAAAAAATGCCATCACCATCCGTACGAGTTATTCCGAAAACCATTTTCCCATGTATTTCCAAAAGAGGCATGCCTCACCGACCTAGGTCATCGATATCAAAATACCGAACATATGTTAGAGAACTCGGTGGGGCCATTATGGAAGAGTTCAATCAGAAAGTCACCCTGCTCCGACATGCTATCTAAACTTTTTAGGTCGGGTCACTGACCGTACGGTGACCGACCGAATGACCAACCTTAAAATTTCACAGGTTGTAAAAAGGAAAAGGTATGCCAACGGCGGCACGCGCCGCCGTTTTCCACTATCTCCGAAAAACCCGAGGGGCGGCCCCCCCCCGCAATGCGCGTGTTAACTTTGCATGAAATAATGATACAGCTTATATTTTGATATAATTGCGTTTGGATTGCTATAGCGAGCCGATTGATACGCATATTGAATATGCTGGGTTAAAAGGGACCTTGAAGTGACCTGAGGTCAGGTCATTTGTGTTTTGACCTAGTATGGTCATATTATACATCAATTAATTTTCCGTGACGAGAGGAAGCGAATGGTGCCTAAAAATTATTCTAACTCAAGTCTATCAGATGCTAGAGCCCAAAAACTCTAATCAACATACCATCTTCTTTGACCTGTCATGACCTCAACATTAACCTGAGCCATAAAGTGACTAATATAGTTTCATAATGAATTTGTATGAGCTATCCACCAGCGACCGCGTTTTTCGCTATCCCACATAGGGGTCGAGTTCAAACATCAAACATAGGGGGAGGGTGGTGTTCAAACATCCCCCACCAGAGCGAAGATGGCTCGGAGGCCCACCGGGGCGCGGGTTAAGGAGACTGTCACCGAAACGAATCAGGAGATGAAGATTTAGAGGAAAATTTCTGTCCAAGAAAAGCATTAAGAGATTGAGTTAATGTTTCCGTTGTGCGGTTTTATTGCATACCCCACAATAAAATTGTTAATGTGTTATGTAATATGCAGGTAAGCAGTAGTTTTCCTTCAAATTCATCTGAAAAGAGAAACTTTTTTGGGTGGGTAGCACTTTATGAGCCCTTTATAATAAGAGTTAGCGATAGTGGAATGGCGAAGAAGCGTGTAACTGTTTTGCGATTTTGAAAAAGTAGCACTAAAAGGGGAGCGATTCCAGCTAGCTAAGATAGCGGAAATGGCGGGAGCGGCTGAAAAATTTGGTAGCGGCTCCCACCTCTGGAGCTGAGAGTAAAAATACAAATATAAAAAGTTTTGGTTTGGGAATTGACAGTTTTACATTTCAGCGAGCGGTTTATCAGTGAAACCACTCCCCGGTTCCTCACTGTTTAGCCGGTGGCGACACAACCGTGGCAGGGCGTAACGTATTCTCAAATGTAACACCAACAATGTGGCGGTTAAGCAGCACACAACTATCCACATAAGAGGAACTTCCTATCATCACAGACGTGTTGGTTTCAGCTCCTTAGAATAAAATATCGCAAGAGTTGGGGATAGCTCTGCTGCCTTGACAGGACACATGCTATTTCTAGCATTTATTGATTGCTAAACACCCTCCATTCACGTTGCTCGGAGAGCACGGCTATCCCAGCTTTCTATGACCCTAAAGACGGCACCTGGAGAGGACGGCGCCGTCTCCATTTCGTCGTTCATGGTTGATGGCTGCTGATGATGGATCTGATGGTGGGCGTTCGGCCGTCACCGTCCAAGTAACGAGAACACGCCAGCCGGGGTCACGACAGGCCGGCCGCCACAGCATCAACAGGCCGGCCGCCACAGCATCAACAGACCGGCAGGCCACAGCATCAACAGGCCGGCCGCCACAGCATCAACAGACCGGCCGCCACAGCATCAACAGACCGGCCGGCCGCCACAGCATCAACAGGCCGGCCGGCCGCCACAGCATCAACAGACCGGCCGACCACCACAGCATCAACAGGCCGGCCGGCCGCCACAGCATCAACAGGCCGGCCGCCACAGCATCAACAGACCGGCCGGCCGCCACAGCATCAACAGGCCGGCCGGCCGCCACAGCATCAACAGACCGGCCGACCACCACAGCATCAACAGACCGGCCGACCGCCACAGCATCAACAGGCCGGCCGGCCGCCACAGCATCAACAGACCGGCCGACCACCACAGCATCAACAGACCGGCCGACCGCCACAGCAATAACCCTTGCCCCGGTGGTGGGTACGAACCACCTTCGCCCTGGTGGAGGGGGGTTAAAAAAGACCCCCACGATCTCAAAAACTAAGAGAGCTAGAAAAAGCGCAAATGGCAATCGAAAGCTCTTCAAAAATGATATCGAAAAAACTTCAGTCATTTTTCTCGTCAGGTCAATATCAAGGTCACCAGAGGTCAAAATAGGTCAAAATCGCTAATATGAGGTGTACTAAGAAAACCTCATATCTCAGAAACTATGATAGCTAGAAACATATTTTTATACCATTCGAAAGCTCTTGAGATGTTCTTTTATTACTGTGGCAATGATTTTTGACTCAGGTCAAAGCCTAGGGAGCTACAGGTCACTGAATATTGGGAATGTTCTTGGGAATGTCCATAGCCACCTATGCATAAGGGCGTTTTTTCGCTAATACCTTCCAAACCAAGAAAGATACAGCCATATTTGATACACCATTGCAATCCTCTCGTCAATACAAATCGAATGATATATAATATTGCTATGCCAGGTCAAATTTAAAAATGTTACCTGGCCCAGGTCAACGGTCTGACCCAACATGACCTGGTATAGTCATGATGTATATCATTTGACTTGCAGTGACTATACAAACACTTTGGTGACAAAATAAAATTTATATCTTTGTTTATTAAAAATGTATAGAGTAAAACACAAAAAATGCTTATTTCACCTAAGATGACCTTTTAAAGGTCACAAGTCAAAATTTTCGCATCCACTTCAGAAATGGGCTAAGAGCAGGTCGTAACCGATGTTTGAAGTTGATTCCATTCATACGTACTGAGAAAAGCTCATCTCGTGATTTTCCCCATGTATTTACAATGGGGAGGTCATGCTCTGCACATGACCTTAGGTCACCAATATCAAAAATCCCGGAACATGTGTTGTAGCTCCTGGTGGGCCCAATATGTGGTATGATGTTCAACTTTAAATCATTAACGATTAGCCCTCCTTTTAGTAGTGCAGTCCCAAGCATTTTTTTAGGTGAGGTTACTTCACCTGGCCTGGTGACCTGACCTGATATGACCTTGAGCTAAAATTTTCAGGAGAGATATAAAATGATGAAGGAACACCTAGACTAAGTTTGGTGGCGCTGCGCACCGCCGTTTTTTGGTCACTTCGGAAAAACCCGAGGGGGGTCTAAAAGACCCCCACCCGGGCGAAGGTTAACAGACCGGCAGGCCACCACAGCATCAACAGGCCGGCCGGCCGCCACAGCATCAACAGGCCGGCAGGCCGCCACAGCATCAACAGGCCGGCCGGCCGATCAACAGGCCAGCCGCATCAACAGGCCGGCCGGCCGCCACAGCATCAACAGGCCGGCCGGACACCACACATCAACAGACCAGCCAACCATCACAGCGTCAACAGGCCGGCCGGCCGCCACAGCATCAACAGGCGGGCAGGCCACCACAGCATCAACAGGCCAGCAGGCCACCGCAGCATCAACAGGTCAGCCGGTCGCCACAGCATCAACAGGCCGGTCTGCCGCCACAGCATCAACAGGCCGTCCGGCCGCCACAGCATCAACAGGCCAGCCGGCCGCCACAGCATCAACAGAGCGGCCGGCCGCCACAGCATCAACAGACCGGCCGGCCGCCACAAAGCTGCCCACCACATCAACAGGCCGGCCGGCCGCCACAGCATCAACAGGCCGGCCGGCCGCCACAGCAACAGGCCGTCCAACCGCCACATCAACAAACCGGCCGACCACCACATCAACAGGCTGTCCGACCACCACAGTATCAACAGGCCGGCAGGCCACCACAGCATCAACAGGCCGGCCACCACAGCATCAACAGGCCGGCCGGCCACGACGGTATCAACAGGACGCGCCCATGACATGACGTCACATCGGACGCCGTTGTCGACATCTATGGAGTTAAGGATAACAATGAAATAAATATATCAAAGATAAACGTTCTTCTTTACAAAATCAATTTTTCTGATTTTAATGCCGGGAGGAATAATTCCATGGAAATTGGGGATACAAATTGGTATTTCTGATTTTATTATCCCCATTTTCAAAAGACAGACTTGCCCATTAAGTGATTATTAACTAAGAATATTCAAAACTAGCTTTGGGGAGCTTCCCCGAATCAGACAGGACGCAGAGTGTGGCTGGCCGCCTTGGGAGTCGAACCCACGCGAATCCCTGCAATACCCGGTCTGCAGATGCACGACAAAGTTAAAACGGCACCGGACGACCTGAAGATTATCTCAAAACACTTCAGATACTGCGCACATCTATATGTAAGTAACAAGTCCGCGTGAATCACCACTATGTTATGGTTCATCCACGGCAATTCACGCTCGGCTTAACAATATACCGATACGTCAAAATAGTTTTGCGTCGTTGACCGTGTAATCGGATGGGACGTTACGTCACAATCTGAAACCCCCGCCGGGTAGTCTCCAGAGACTGGCAGCATGACGTCCGACCCTTCACCTTTACCTCCTTCGCCAGATGGTCTCATGTCGCCTCAGAAAACGGTCCCTCGCTACACCACCTGTTGGCTCTGTTGTGGCAGAAATTGTTCAGCTAAATAAGAAATAGTGGAATAAAATTTTCAACGGGTTTGACATCCGGTACGAAATATCGCGCTCAAAACACGTTTTTGGTGGCCTAAAATTAATGTGACATGATTGACCAGGAATTTTCAGCGGTATTGTACGCTCTCAAGGAATTTATTTTCACAGGTTTCAGTCGCCCGGAAAGGTATTTCATAGTCTGGTACCCTACACCGGGGCAGAAGCTGCGGCAAGATAACCTATACCCGAAACAATAGCCAGACGTTTTGGAATCCGTGTAAGCTCTCTGGTGGAGCTCAGTCCGACTCAGAGCCTGTACTATCGGGGCAGATCAGCAGAATTGACCTGATCCCGAGCTCTTCTCTCACCGAAGGCCAGGCTCGGTCTGGCTGGCGGTGACATATGGACCGTTCAAGGCCCCACCTGGGCTCTATTTGGCCAGCCGCTGGTGGTCCCGACGTTTCGACACCACGGATGGATGAGGGCAAACGCTATCGCGCGGGGAGAAATCCTTCAGAATCGGCGGCGCCGTGCAGGTGGTCTTACGGCGGCGCACAGACGGCAAACCCTGACACACAAATGGTCGACACGTCTCCCGGGCTGTATGCAGAGTGACGAGGACATCGCTGGACTGCTGTTTCTACCGGCAAACAAACGTATTACAACACCAATCCGATATGCGTGGGCTGTTAGAGGAAAAATCCGACGAATCAAAAAAGCGCGGTTCCGAAAACGTTGTACCAGGCTAGAGGATCTGTTGAAATTATCTCATTCTCTAACCTTCCACTTATTATTGTTAGATAATACTCGAAACATTCTTAGTAAAACTGGCACATTTTGTTTATTAGCTATCAACTGGATATTCCTGAAATCCTATCGGTTCTCCTCTCTTACCCTGGATGTGTACAATATATTACCACGGAGACAATATACAGTATCAAGTAGGCCGATGGCATGCGAGGTGAAAGATGGCTCGATTCCCTCCCTGCGTTTATACGCCGCGCGCAGCAGTTCTAAAGGCTTCTTTAGGCTTCCTAAGTCTTCCTGTACGGAGGTCGAACCTGACATGGTTTGTGGACCATATTCGTAACTAGACCCCGCTCGTCAGAGGGCTGAGGCGTCCAGCTACTTCACAGTTGGAGGGCGGGTAAATCGGGCCGGACCGACGCCCTATGATTTGGCTCCGGTATGAATTATGCAGTGGGCGTGGATTGCGAAAGCGGCGAGGCTGTGCGTCGTCCGGCGCGCCGACCGACGGGTGCGATATCGGGACTGGGCTGGCGGGCGGGGCGACGACGACGGCGACGGCGGGGCCCCCTCCACGTCCACCCCCCACGTCCGAGAACTGACACCGGGCCCCACGTCCGAGAACTGACACCGGGCCCCCCACGTCCGAGAACTGACACCGGGCCCCCACGTCCCGAGCCCCCACGTCCGGGAGACACCGGGCCCCTCCCACGTCCGAGAACTGACACCGGGCCCCCCCCACGTCCGAGAACTGACACCGGGCCTCCCACGTCCGCGAACTGACACCGGGCCCCCCCACGTCCGAGAACTGACACCGGGCCTCCCACGTCCGAGAACTGACACCGGGCCTCTCACGTCCGAGAACTGACACCGGGCCCCTCCCACGTCCGAGAACTGACACCGGGCCTCTCCACGTCCGAGAACTGACACCGGGCCTCCCACGTCCGAGAACTGACACCGGGCCTCCCACGTCCGAGAACTGACACCGGGCCCTCCCACGTCCGGAGAACTGACACCGGGCCTCTCCCACGTCCGGAGAACTGACACCGGGCCTCCCACGTCCGAGAACTGACACCGGGCCCCTCCCACGTCCGAGAACTGACACCGGGCCTCTCACGTCCGGAGAACTGACACCGGGCCCTCCCACGTCCGAGAACTGACACCGGGCCTCTCACGTCCGAGAACTGACACCGGGCCTCCACGTCCGAGAACTGACACCCTCCCACGTCCGAGAACTGACACCGGGCCCCCTCCACGTCCGAGAACTGACACCGGGCCCCTCCCACGTCCGAGAACTGACACCGGGCCCTCCACGTCCGGAGAACTGACACCGGGCCTCCTCACGTCCGAGAACTGACACCGGGCCTCTCACGTCCGAGAACTGACACCGGGCCTCCCACGTCCGAGAACTGACACCGAACCCCTCCCACGTCCGAGAACTGACACCGGGCCTCTCACGTCCGAGAACTGACACCGGGGCCCCCTCCCACGTCCGAGAACTGACACCGAACCCCCTCCCACGTCCGAGAACTGACACCGGGCCTCTCACGTCCGAGAACTGACACCGGGCCCCTCCCACGTCCGAGAACTGACACCGGGCCCCCTCCACGTCCGAGAACTGACACCGGGCCCCTCCCACGTCCGGAGAACTGACACCGGGCCCTCCCACGTCCGGAGAACTGACACCGGGCCCTCCCACGTCCGAGAACTGACACCGGGCCCCCTCCCACGTCCGAGAACTGACACCGGGCCCTCCCACGTCCGAGAACTGACACCGGGCCCTCCCCACGTCCGAGAACTGACACCGGGCCCTCCCACGTCCGAGAACTGACACCGGGCCCCCTCCACGTCCGGAGAACTGACACCGGGCCTCCCACGTCCGAGAACTGACACCGGGCCCTCCCACGTCCGAGAACTGACACCGGGCCCCCTCCCACGTCCGAGAACTGACACCGGGCCCCTCCCACGTCCGAGAACTGACACCGGGCCTCCCCCACGTCCGAGAACTGACACCGGGCCCCTCCCACGTCCGAGAACTGACACCGGGCCCCTCCCACGTCCGAGAACTGACACCGGGCCCCCTCCCACGTCCGAGAACTGACACCGGGCCCCCTCCCACGTCCGAGAACTGACAACGGGCCGGCGTGACGAGCACGTGTTCTCGTCAATCAATGCACCCAGACCACCCGTACACTGGAGAACTATTTCAGGCAACGGAAAAGAGGACTAATTTGGCATCAGCGTCTCGGAAAACGTGGAACCCCATTTATTAAGAAATGGCCAGTTACCTCGTTAAAAGGTGTTGCGCTTCCATATTTCTTAGAGTGTTATTTTACAATATCCGTGAGCAGAAATTGCTCGGCGTTCACAGGCAGCGTCAGAGGACCTGCCGGCGGCTATAGCTGTCTCTCCTAGCTGTGAGCCCAGTGCCACTCTCCGTACCCTGTTACGTGTGTGGGCGGCAGGGCGTTCTCTGATAAATGAAGCCCCTGACGCCAAGGGCACGCCTGCAGCGCTCCGAAGGGCGGGGCGGACCGCAGATACGCTGGGGCATCAGCATGCCAGAGGTCCCGACAGAGCGCTGGGTAAAGAAGGCGTGTGCCGTTCTGTCAAACAGAACATCTTGAATAGGAATCAACGATAACCCGGTTACAATAAGCTTCAATCCGAAAATGATGAAACCTTAGTATCATTTGTTTAATCCGTCTCTTCCTAAGGCATAGACACAATGGCTTGGGGTGTGACAAAACCAGCATCTGAGGCCCTCTAAAAAATAATTAAGCAATGGAATACCTCCAGTGAATGAGTCACTGAAGTTTTCGCCCCAGGGGCCTCAAGTTTGAGCCTTCCCGGGTCGTAATTCAACGTTCCTTTTCAACCCAAGCCTAACGAACTGACTTGAGAAAACTCAATATCACCAATGAAAGTGAGAAGAGGTTGTCACGTGACCACTCTGTGAACCTCGGTGTTTCTTTCACTTATCTAGTTACTATATATTTTCTGATTTCCCGGTATCCACATAATGGATATGCATGATACCAGCATTCTGTATTATCTAATGAATTCGAAATTAAGTCCTGCATAATAATGTATGAAGTTTTAGATGCACATATAAATATCAAAACATTATCACTACCTTTGGGTAAAGTTGCTGGCCTTGGACCGGCAGTACTGAAGAACAATTTCCTAAAAAACCTGGAAATATTTCTTTAGAGTTTTAGCAGTCCCACAGTTCTCTTTGATTGATGCATTAAAAAAGATTTCTATGAAAAGGAGCGGTGTTTTAACCAACTATACAACTTATTGATAAAGAGCAGTGCCGAAAAGTTTAAATGGTATATGATGGCTTCCTTATATATGAGAGCATGGACCAAAATATGAAACATGACAGGACAAAACAACGAACACTGTTGAACCATCTGGAAGCGGCGCGCCGTGAGAACATGTCCTCGGATAGTTCCCAAACAGTCCGGCTCCTTGGCTAAGAAGCGGCGCGCCGTGAGAACATGTCCTCGGATGTTTCCCAAACAGTCCGGCTCCTTGGCTAAGGAAGCGGCGCGCCGGAGAACATGTCCTCGGATGTTTCCCAAACAGTCCGGCTCCTTGGCTATGGAAGCGGCGCGCCGTGAGAACATGTCCTTGGATAGTTCCCAAACAGTCCGGCTCCTTGGCTATGGAAGCGGCGCGCCGTGAGAATATGTCCTCGGATGTTTCCCAAACAGTCCGGCTCCTGGCTATGGAAGCGGCGCCCGAGAACACACATGTCCTCGATGTTTCCCAAACAGTCCGGCTCCTTGGCTATGGAAGCGGCGCGCCGTGAGAACATGTCCTCGGATGTTTCCCAAACAGTCCGGCTCCTTGGCTATGGAAGCGGCGCGCCGTGAAACATGTCCTCGGATGTTTCCCAAACAGTCCGGCTCCTTGGCTATGGAAGCGGCGCGCCGTGAGAACATGTCCTCGGATGTTTCCCAAACTGTCCAGCTCCTTGGCCATGGAAGCGGCGCGCCGGAAACATGTCCTCGGATGTTTCCCAAACAGTCCGGCTCCTTGGCTATGGAAGCGGCGCGCCGTGAGAACATGTCCTCGGATAGTTCCCAAACAGTCCGGCTCCTTGGCTATGGAAGCGGCGCGCCGTGAGAACATGTCCTCGGATGTTTCCCAAACAGTCCGGCTCCTTGGCTATGGAAGCGGCGCGCCGTGAGAACATGTCCTCGGATGTTTCCCAAACAGTCCGGCTCCTTGACTATGGAAGCGGCGCGCCGTGAGAACATGTCCTCGGATAGTTCCCAAACAGTCCGGCTCCTTGGCTATGGAAGCGGCGCGCCGTGAGAACATGTCCTCGGATAGTTCCCAAACAGTCCGGCTCCTTGACTATGGAAGCGGCGCGCCGTGAGAACATGTCCTCGGATAGTTCCCAAACAGTCCGGCTCCTTGGCTATGGAAGCGGCGCGCCGTGAGAACATGTCCTCGGATGTTTCCCAAACAGTCCGGTTCCTTGGCTATGGAAGCGGCGCGCCGTGAGAACATGTCCTCGGATGTTTCCCAAACAGTCCGGCCCTGACTATGGAAGCGGCCGCCGGAGAACATGTCCTCGGATAGTTCCCAAACAGTCCGGCTCCTTGACTATGGAAGCGGCGCGCCGTGAGAACATGTCCTCGGATAGTTCCCAAACAGTCCAGCTCCTTGGCTAAGGAAGCGGCGCGCCGTGAGAACATGTCCTCGGATGTTTCCCAAACTGTCCGGTTCCTTGGCCAACACACAAAACCTCGTTCACCGGCATGATCCATCGCTATTTCAGGAGATATTCCCGCCTAAGCGTATGCAAAGCGGCCTGTCCGATTTCCGAGGCAGTCTTTCTTCTTAACCATTATGCGCGACGACGTTCGTTTTGTATTCAAAATGGACGAGGGAACGAACTGTTATTACGGGCAGCCAAGGATGCCATCGAGCCAAGGCGCCGACAACTTCGACGCCTCGCTCATCGCAAGATGAGTTGATTTTTAATGTTTCCGAAATCAGGAGAAAACATTGTCCGAGACCAAACACGCTGGCATATCGGCTTATTCCAGCTCCTACAATTTTTGCACCGTCACCACCATGTGTAAAACTGATTTTCAGCGGTACGAAATCCCGTCTGCCACACTATACTTGAGCTAGGAACCACAACTGGTACAGACTGGGTTATAGCTTGGGTTCCAGGTTTCAATGCACTTGGCTTGGTGGCACTAGACCTCTTGAGCATGAAACGTGGGCTTGTGATTTTAGATGGCTTCTGGTGACCTCAAGTGACCGCGGCACTCTAAGTGTTTGGGACTTACCTTTCCCATCTTTTTACATCTGATCCTTTCGAGGTCAAATAAGTTGACGACCTGGGGTGGTCTTATCTAATAAAATCGTTCAAGTCGCCAATCATTAGTTATCAAGCTGATATGCTTGTCAGTTTGTTATCCAAAGTACATCCAAATTCAGCAGCCATATAAAAAGCCGAACAAGGTGGCTAACGTTAAATTACTTTCCCAGTGTAAGCTACCAGCAGTTTGCGTAGACCTCTGGCCTTAGTTCCCTAGCATATAGATGACCCTCGGCTAGCTTATTGACCTTTGACATTTCAAATTCAGCCCAGGGCAGTGAACTGAAATAACCTTCTCAGTTTGGTTCATGGTTTTGGTGAAAGAAATGACTGAAAGGTTTAGTGCTACGCAACGCCAAAGGTTGTATTTATCATACGACCAGTTTCCGAAATGCGTTTTATGCTATGTAGTGTGTGATATTATATCTTGCTTTTTGTCACTTGATAGTGGAAGCGAGATGGCCTCGAAACCGGTCGTATGATGAATACAACCTTCAGCTTTACGTAGCACTAAGCCTTTCAGTGAAATAACCTTACTTGATATGCAACAGCATCAGTGGCGGATCTAGCCGGTTGGTTTGGGAGGGGCAAAACAAAGTCGAAGAGCAAAAAAAACGTCACGCAGCGAAAAATTGCCTACAATATGCCTTTTCGATAGGATTTTCGGAACTGGAGAAGAAAAGCAGAAAAACGCCACGGGGTGAAAAATATGGGCTCAACATACTTTTTTCCTATCAAGCCTCAATATTTACACTGAACTTCACTAATTCTGTTTGAAGTTGAGAGTTGAAGCACCAAAATCTTGCTTATAAGATAAAAAGGAGTCGGGGAAAAAGGAGGTCGATCGCTTTGGAGGGGCAAAACATAGTTCTGCCCCAAGCTTTTCCGTTTGGGGCAATTGCCTTTTTTGCCCCTGGATCCGCCACTGAACAGCATATGTAAAAATTTTAAAATCCGCCCCAGTGGGCCTCCGAGCCAAATTCACCCTGGTGGGGGTGTTCAAACACCCCCTCGAACTCGGCTCCTATGCGGGATAGCGAAAAAACGCGAACGATAGTGGATAGCTCATAAGAATTCATAAAAAGACTACATCAGTCAGTCTTTGACCAGGTCAATATGAGGTCATGACAGGTAAAAAGAATGATGCCATATTAGAGACGAGTTTCTGGGCTCTAGCGTCTGATAGAATTGAGTTAGAATCATTTTTAGGCACCTTTCGGTTCCTCTCGTTACAGTGAATTGCAAGAAGTATGATATGGCTATACTAGGTCAAAATATGAAAATGACTTGACCTAAGGTCAGGTCAAAGTCACCATCTGACCTGGCATAGTTAATATGCATATCAATCAACTCGCAATAATAATTTAAACGTAATGATATCAAAATAAAAGCTTTATCATCATGTCTTGCAAAATTCATTGACCCAAGTCTGGAAACCCGCTTAAGTAACCCTAGATGATCTCCCGAGGTCACAAATCCAAACTTGCAGCATGAACCTGAAAAGGAGCCTAGTTTACTACGATTTTGAAAATATGAAGGTATTCCAAGCTGTATCTACACAAATAGAGCCATTTTTTGCCCACTTCCCGTTTTTTCCATCCATTTCCTATGGAAAGGTCATGATTCGTATTTGACCCCAGGTTGTTGATATGAAAAGTCCCGGAATACATTTTGCAGCACTCGATGGGCCCAGTAAGTGACATGAGTTTTAATAGGATATATCAGCCCTGTTCTTACAATGTTATCTTAAACTTTTTTGGGATGTGAGGCCACTTGACCTGCACTGGTAACCTGACCTTAAAATTTTGGGAAAAGCTGCATAATTGATCAAGGATAAGGTGCCCCAAGTAAAGCGGCGCTTGGCGCCCTCATTTTTTGGTGCTACCGGAAAGACTTGAGGGGGTGTTTAAACACCTTCCCCACACCGGGGCGAGGGTTAAGTGCATTAGAGGCCGTTTAACGGATGTCAAAGTGAATCACTGTGCAGGTGGCGCCGTCAGCACCGTTCACTTTGTCGCCTTTTGCACTCGGGGTGGCGAAAGCTAGTCAGGTCAGATTGGATTTCAAAGTTCACCTTTGGCCTATCATTGCACGTCTCGAATATTTCAAATGATGTCATAAATCAGGCTTCTAGGATGTGTCATTTTTAAGAGCTGGCGTGAGATCGCGTTACGACTGTATTCTACGTGGTTTTGGCATGCTCCAGTCATATATGTAACTTATAAAGGCCACCAATCGAGCCAAGGTGAAAATCAAATACCAGCGGAAATTTCCGGCCACAAAGAACACACTGCGGCTTGCCTTACCGTTCTATCTGTTTTAGTGACTAAGAGAGGGAGACGGGGTAGAATTGACCTCCTCCTGAACCTTCACCCGGGTGGTTAAGGAGGAGGGTTTGCTCTTTTTAGACCTCCCCCTCGGGTTTTTCCAACGTGACCGGAAAACGGCAGCGCGCAGCCAAACTTGGTCTAGCCGTTCCTTTATCCCTTTTACATATTTCCTGAAAATTTTAACTCAAGGTCATATCAGGTTAGGTCATCAGGGTGGGTGAAGTGACCTCATCTAAAAAATGCTTAGGACTGCATAACTAAAAAGGTGAACAATCGATCAAGCTGAAACTCATACCACATAGTTGCCCCAACAGGAGCTAAAACAAAGTCCAGCATGTTCATGGGGCACTCCAAAGGAGGATGCAAAGCACTTCATTTATAAATGTCAAAATTTTGCTAGACATAGAAATATTTTATTTAAGTTGATTACGACTATTGACCTGTTCAGGAATTTCGCAATCAAAGACACGATAAACATTCTGATTTTTAGAAACATCACAGAGAGCCGCCCGGTAGCTTAGTTGGTAGAGCGTTGGGCTCCGCCCCGCTGCTCAGGAACATGCAGTGGCAGTGCATGTCCAGGCTTGGGATCGGTTCCCCTGAGTTGCTCCGGAAATCAATAATTTACCCGGCGTAGGTCGGCTGGCAACTAACTGGTCGGAGGGTGACTTGAGCGGGGCAGCCGTCCCTGTGTTTTGTGGGACGTTAAACTTTGACTTCTAAATTAACCCTTCATTGTAGGAGTCGCTCGTTCGGGTGGTGGGGTCGGGGTCTCCGTGACAATTCCCTTGATGATTTTAGTGAGACGCCGACTCCAACAGCCGTACTGGGAACAAGTTGGACAAAATTTATTGTTTAAAAAAATCTTCCATATTACTATAGCTAACCCATTCCAAAATCTCCTCATAGAAGCCAAGCCTTTTAATTTCTGAACTGAATAAGAGAGGTGTTCGAAGGAAGACGGAACGCACTGAGAAAATAATTGATGTGAAATGTGACGGGCGCTGAGTAATTTGGTTTATAACTTGAACAAAGTGCTGTATGACATGTCAGGAATGGCGGAAGCCCATTTTGGTTGGTGGTGGAACGATGTGCTATAACCTAAACCGAGCGATAGGCACAACAATTTAAGAACCGTATGGGTCTTTTAAGTCGATAGCGTCTGTTGAATGATGGATGTGTTGCAAGGCACATGTCTTGCAAGGCACATGTCTTGCCAGCTGTAGCCACCTATGTTGGGTCTTTTGATCCAGACAAACACCACCCCGGCCACCAATACGCCAGCATCCCCTTTGTCGCTGATCCACTGTTTACGCACCGTTTTCAACATGACAGGCTATCTACTCATGACCACACAATTGTGAAGAAAGAGCTCACCACCCTCACTCACCTCAACTTGCTGGTATGAACGTTTGCAGCCTGCCGCCGGTTTCAGGAGACTGCTGCGTATCACCTGGGCTGGTGCCCGCTCTCGCCTCCACCACCTCCGCGGCCGAGAACCTTCAACTGGCGACTGGCGGCTAACCCCGGGACTGCGACGCGCGGCGCCGGGCCGGCCGGGCCGTGTCCTTGCCGGGCAGCGGCACTGCTCGAGAGCAGCGGCACTGCCTGACGCCTGGGCTTCAGGTCCTGGAATGCGAGGGCTGGGGCTGAGGTGACTCCACTGCGCAGGTTTAGGATAGTGGACAAGCATGCAGAGAGGTGATGTTGAAGTTGAAGAGCCTGGTCAGAAGAGAATATAACATAGATTTGATGAGAATTAAGATAACAGTAAGTTCCACACATCTTTGGCTTTAGAGGATATGGAGCATATCAGCTAAACTCCTATGGAATAAATTTTCTGATAAAAGGACAGACAGACGCATTTTTAAGATAATGACGCCGAAGAAGTAATGAAGTTGTGTCTGGAAACCAAAGGCCCCAGCACGAATTTTCGAGCAAGGGGGAAGCGAACATAGCAGTAGACCTTTGCTCAGCAGTGGCAGCTCCTGAAATAAGGCAGCTGCGGCTCGGTCCGACGTGTAATCTTAGGAAGAGGTCGCAATCAACTCAGAGTACAAGAAGGGTGTATAGTAATCTGCCTTCTAGGCCCCCGCATACCTTGACCGGTTGCACCAGAATGTATTGTTAAAAGCCAACACTAGCCTCCCAGCACGTCTTGCCTCCACAAGCCCTCGATGAGACCGGGAATGGCGGGGGGCCGACACCGTCTGCTCACTTCGCATCGCCGCTGCACCTGCTGCGTCGCTTCAGCCGTCCATGCCGGCAAGCTAGCGCAATAGGGGCTCACTGAGGCTCTCATCTGACAAACTTCTCCTTTTTAACACGCGAGTTGACGAGGGCTGAGCCACCTTCGCCATGACAGGGGAGGGGAGGGGTGGGTACCCGTGCCCCTTAGATAAAAACCTCACTAGGTAGCGAGAAGCAGTAAACGGTCTTAGCTCGCCTGCCCTTAGCTCTAAGGAATGTTCTATAAAAATTACACGTCAAATCCAAGGTCATCAGAGGCCACAGCATATGGCCACCCCCAAGGCGTAGCTGGCAAAGGCGCCATGCTTGGGTGTGGAAGGCCCCTGGATCAAGGCTAACCTGTGGCAGCTTTTTCCGCGGCCGCCTCCTACCTAGGGGATGGCGGTACACAGGGGAGTGCGTGCCGCAGCAGTGGAATCAACGCTGTGCCACCCGGCGTCTCTGTGGGTGCACGGGCTTGATCGGCCTTTGAAGTGGTCCACCAGTCCAGTCTTTCGCCCGCGGCCCTCATGTGAGGGCTCGGCCTATTCCGGGCGCTGCGGCTGGGGGAGACTTGAGCAGCCCATCATGGCCCGCACAGAGGAGGCAAAACCTCAGACGTGTCGCAAACCTAATGTCTGACACTGAAAGCTGTCGCTTTTAACTTTTCAATATAAGCAATTGCTAAAGCACACAAAATGCGACAAATAGTACCTACATTGATACAAAGCAGCCAGGCAATAAAATTCCTGAATTCCCAATGAGGCTTACTGAACATTCTTGAGGGGAGTAGCATGCAAAAATACACGGGCTGGGGGGGTTAGAGACAAGATCTTGTCCACATTTATGCTTCTGGCTCTGATCCATAATTCCTTGACCCTCTGGCTTCAAAATGTATGAGAATAAAGTAAAAAGTAAAAAGTCGGTGAAAGCGGTGAAAGCAGAAAGTGACTCAGGTTTAGGCTTAGTTTCCATTGGCGAGAGGCGATCAGGATAATTTGAGGAATCAGGCTGCAGCAATTGTGGTTTCTGCGACGCTTCCTGAATGAGGATATAGCTGTACAAAATCGAAATGTTCAAATCTCAATTCTGTCTACATTTCTGGCGCACCAGTGAGGTTGCATTTCACTCTATTCAATGAATTTTCACCCAAATTTGGGCGCAAGTAAGCGAGTGGGGGTTCATCAGTATAAATGTAAACAATCAGTATAAATTAATTAATTTATTTATTTATAATCAATCAGTATAAATGTTTCTCCCCGGCTGCCGGAGTTCCGACTTCGTAGACGTTTTCTGTCGCACGGAATATTTTCAGTAGCCAAGGTCTGTCGCAATGCCTGGTTGGCGAGTTGGCGGGTTTTTCCACCCCTGGGCCCGCAGAACGCAGTGCCGCTGTCCCGTAAGGAAGCCAGCAGATGGGAACTTCCGCTCTGTTCAAACATAGTGTGAGTGCATTGTGTCAATAAGACTAGTAACTAACACAAGTGTTCCCGGGGAAGGGAACGCAAAAATACGTGCTTTTTAAGGCCAGATCATATCACCGTAGGGATATGATGCGATGTAATGGCAAGGTTGGAGTTTGACGACGCACCAACTGCCACAGTTATACGGCGTCGCTAACTCTCCCCCCGTTGGGAGGGGATTTAGGGGATCACAGCAACTTATTCAGAGGCTGTGCCGGGGTATGAGCCCGGGACCTGTGGCCCCGAAGGCAGAAACTCTACCGCTGAGCCACCCATCTTCTCCTAAATGTAAGGGAAATGAAGGTTTCCGTCGTAGCATCTGGCATAGAAGAGCCATAATAAAACTACCTATACCTTTGGAATCATTTCAGCAGCCCACGTAAATATATCCTTGCTAGGTCGGAGGACATATCAATAAGCAGCCTGGCATGCATATACTTGGCGTGCATGTGATAGTATTTTACACACATTTCCCTCTCTCTGATATATTTTCAAAAACGTGTATAAGTCATAAGTTTCTCCCTCAGCACCAAACGTAGGCAGCTTAAAGGCCTAGACTTCAGCTGCTGATGGCATGACGTATTTCTCCCCGCCCGTGGTCCCAGATTGCCCGAGTCGGCCACAGCACGGTCTGACGCTACTTCGCCGTGATACTGACCACCCCACTCTCCCCTACATCATCAGGTCGCACCCACTAAATTTGCTGACCCGAGCTCAGGTCACCCTTTGAATTTGACCAACCATGGTAAAACATATATAATACTATTTTTATTGACAAAAAATTTCAATGGCGGCTAAATAAATCCCACATCTCGCTTTGTTCGGAAGCAAGTACTGAAAAAGGTCAACTGCCCATAACACTGGTATCGTACCAACTTCGACTTCGATTGACCTTAATGTAGACATAACCTTAACATTTTTTTTATTAAAATTTTTTTTATTCCTTTTAAACAAACCCCCCCCAGAATGGAAGGCACTATCAATTTGTTTTTTCAAAGGCTTTAACACGCGCATTGACGGGGGTGAGCCACCTTCGCTTTGACGGGGGTACTTGCCCCTCCTCCCTAAGATCTCGAGAACCACGCTAGATAGCGGAAAAAACGGTAAACGGCGTTGGGTAGCCCATTCACCTCTCCATCGAAAATATTTAACCATTTTATCAGGTTATATTTAAGGTCACTAGAGGTCAAGACATACCGTCATAGGGATAACATGTAAATTAAGGTTTTCGGTCGTTATATCTAAAAAAGTAAAGATAGAGCAACACAATCTAGACCATTGGAATCCTCGCAGCAAGCCAAATCGAATGATATATAATGTGACCTTACTACGTCAAATTAGGTCAAATATGTGATCTGACCTGACCAGAGGTCAGTTCAAGGTCAAATCAGGTAAAAATGCATATAATTAGAACTGCAATGATAAAGCATATCTAATGACGTTAAAATAAACGCTCCATCATCGTCCATTACTAAGTGTTTCAGTTTAAGTCATTTAAGTCATCTCCAAAAAATCTTTTATCATTGATATCAAAAACACCGGAACATATTTTAGAGAACTCGGTGGGCCCATTATGTGATATGAGTTTTAAGCGGATAAGTTTACCTAGTTTACCTTGTTCTGACTTATGCTATATCAAACTTTTTTAGGTCTAGTCACTTGACCTGTACTGGTGACCTGACCTGGGATGACCTAAACTTAAAATTTTTACAAAAGTTTTAAAATGATCAAAAAAGGTATACCAAGTACAGCGGCGCTAAGCACCGCCGCTTTTATGCTATCTTAAAAAACCCGAGGTAGGCGGATACCCAGCCCCCCCTCATCAAAGCGTGTGTTAAAATTTTCGTACAACTCTTCATCTGTCTCAATTCTTAGGCGAGACAAATAGCGTCTATGCTGAGTCAGGGGACATTTTAGCCTGAAGGGGTGCACTAAACTTCGTGATGTTCAATGGCACACAGTACCCTAGCATATGACCTGAATTGAAATTCATTTGCACGATACGGAAATATCAATTCAAGCACTTTTGAATAACGTTGAGAAAGTTTGGATAACTGAGTCCCTGAGATAAACATAGCTTTGTAAGTGCACCTCATTTCCGGAATTTATACCTATTTTGACCAATTGTAACCAGAATACTGACCAGAGGAACAATTACTTTTTGTAACTGTGGTTGCATTTGAGAAGAGCTCCTGATCGATTTTCAACGTATTTTTAGACCTTTTAGTTTTCGAATTGGAAGGGGACCTTTTTTACTCCCCCCACAATGGCGAATCTAGCTTATACCCGCCACAGGGGCGAAGGTAAGGAAGGTTGTCACAAGTGGCAAATCTAGCTTATACCCGCCACAGGGGCGAAGGTAAGGAAGGTTGTCACCAGTGGCGAATCTAGCTTATACCAGCCACAGGAGAAAAGGTAAGGAAGGTTGTCACCATTGGCGAATCTAGCTTATACCCGCCACAGGGGCGAAGGTAAGGAAGGTTGTCACCATTGGCGAATCTGGCTTATACCCGCCACAGGGGCGAAGGTAAGGAAGGTTGTCACCAGTGGCGAATCTGGCTTATACCCGCCACAGCGGCGAAGGTAAGGAAGGTTGTCACCATTGGCGAATCTGGCTTATACCCGCCACAGGGGCGAAGGTAAGGAAGGTTGTCACCAGAGGCGGATACAAGGGGGGCTAGGGGGCTCAAGCCCCTCGAAATGTCAGAATGACTATATTTAATACATAGCCGGTGAATGTTCTAAGGCGATGGCAGGGGAGGTTCGAGCCCTAGCCCTCCCCAAAAATGAAGTTCTGGATCTGCTGCTGCTTGTGACGTTCTAATCAACAGCTTCGTAGCCATAGACTATATATTCGCAGTAAAGACATTAAGCAACATGTCGATTATAAAGACAGGTTAAGAAACAGTCGATTTTATGCACAATAAGTTCACAACGTCACCCGTTCAACTGACTTGATCTGCATCGAATTTGCAACTTGACCTACTGAGGCCATTTTATAGGCGCTGGATTTTTTCACGGGAGAGTTACAATAGCGTTTCAGCATTTGCGATAGGTCAGCCAAATCAGAAGCTTTAGCTGAAGACCAGTAATTTTGATCGCATTCCGGATTAAGCTTTGTTCGGCTTAAGGTAACCTGAATGCTGGCTGGAGCTAAAAAAATCCGGCATAGCTTCGAGTTGAGTCTGCACGAGCTACCCAATGCCTGTCGCGTTCTCCCACTACACCGCGTACGAGCGGAGATCAAAAGGACGGTGTTTGAGCAGGCTGCCCCCGGCAGGGCGCGGCAACCGCAGGGTCACGGCGGTGGTGACCAGCGGCCGTGCACTGCAGAACGACAACCGGGGCAGTGTTTCGGGTCATGTGATACACGTTTGAGCTAACAGGTCGTTAGCTAACAGCTTAAATTGGTTTAATGTGATCACTAGCGCTGTCTGGGTAGCCTTGAGCGACATCTGGATACGAATTCCAAGATCTGTCCAAGAGTGGCGACATCTATGATACTTCGATATGTGGCGACATCTTTGGAGTCCGTGTAGTTCAGTGGAATGCGTGTTGACTTACCGGTCTTACCCAGTGGCGGATCTAGCCGTCGGGTTTGGTGGGCAACCCAAAGTCGAAAAGCAAAAAAAGTCATGCGGTGGAACACTCTGCCATGATTTAAAGGGAGATACGCGAAAAAAATGTATTGGCTAGATCAAAAGGTCACAAAAAGTTGTTTCAGAAGTCATATTCTCATTTTTGCGAATTCGGCCTGCAAATGCCTTAAAATTGCTCTCAAAGTCAACATTTCTAGACGACTTTACCGGTACACCTCTTATCGATGTAAATGACGTACACCAGGCTAAGGCTATGAAATTTTCTAAAAAAACCAGCCCCATTTTTCCTAAGCAGTGACTTGAAAGTTTAAAACTATTAAATAAAATGTTATTTTAAAAAAGCTACAGCCAAAAATAATAGTAAAACAAAAAATATAGGACTTTTAAGAAACCACAACTGACCAATTGATCAGTTGTGATTTCTTAAATGATCAGATTGATCTGATCTGATCAGATTGATCTGGTCTGATCTGATTGATCAGAACGTACAGCCACCTCATAGAGGGGTCACGTGACCTTTCTGACGCAAAAGTTTTGTCATCTTGAGGCTGAAGCAGAAAAAACTCAAGACCCGAGGTACGAAACGGCTGAAGACTTGAGTAATTATGTTTTTTTCGTTTCTAGGGCAAACTAATTCATGTCGTATTTTTTAAAGGCTTTGTAAAATTAATTCAAATACAAATACAGGAGAACAGACATTTTTATTACAAAAAACTATACTTTTCGACTTTAAATAGTTTTCGAAAAGTAAGTGATGGATGAAGGTTTCAGCATTTTATCGGAACTGTTAACTTATTTCGATAATAAGTGAGTGGTCTCCCAAAATTTTGCGGAAGATACAAAAGTAATTGACAGTTTCGTAATAATAATTTTTCAAATAGCAAGAAACCACAATAATAACTTTTTCCCGTATCTCCCTTTAAGTACAAAGGAGATTCTCGGGGTATACACAAAAGTCGATGAGCAAAAAAATGTCTCAGGATGAAAGATGTGACCACAAGAGTTGTTTTTGCTCTCCAAGGCCCAATGTTTACACTGAAGTCGACTGGTTCTGTTTGAAGTTGAGATTTGAAGCACCAGAAGCTTGCTTTTAAATTAAAATGAGTCGGGGCAAAAAGAAGGTCGACAGTTTTGGGGGGGGGGCAAAAACATAGTTTTGCCCCGAGATTTTCCGTCGGGGAGGGCAATGCCTTTTGCCCCCTCCCTGTATCCGCCACTGGCCTTACCTGCATAATTTGCGCTCGTTTCGTTCCATATTTTACACGTGCATTGACGGAGGAGCGGGTACCCGCACGCTCAGATTTTTAGAGATCGAATAAAAATGGCGGCGCGTAGCGCCGCCAGTACTTGACATTAATTTTCTCTGATCATTCTTTGCAACTTTAGCCAAAATTTTAAGGTTGGGTCATCGCAGGTCAGGTCACTAGTGTAGGTCAAGCTGGTCAAGTGACCTCACCTCAAAAAATGTTTCAGATAGCATAAGTCAAAACTGGTTGAACCTATCCGATTGAAAATCGCCTCGCAAAATGGGCCCACTGAGTTCATTGGGAATACATGGGACAAATGGTGTAAACTTAAAGGAGATACGCGAAAAATTATTATTGTGGTTTCTTGCTATTTGAAAATCGTGATAACAAAACTATCAATTATTTTTGTATCTTCGGCAAAATTTTGGGAGGCCACTCACTTATTATCGAAATAGGTTAACAGTTTCAATAAAATGCCCATCACTTACCCATGCCCATACCCATCACTTACTTTTCAAAAACTATTTAAAGTTGAAAAGTAATGTTTTTTTATGATACAAATGTTTGTCCTCCTGTATTTGTATTTGAATTAATTTTGAAAAGCTTTTAAAAACTACAAAATGAATTAGTTTGCCCTAAAACGGAAAAACATAATTACTCAAGTCTTCAGCGGTTTCGTACTTCGGGTCTCGAGTCATTTTCTGCTTCCGCCCCAAGATGACAAAACTTTTGCGTCAGATAGGTCACGTAACACCGGTTTGAGAATTCCTAGGCTTCTGATTGGTTAATTGTGTTTTCTTTTAAGCCCTATATTTCTGTTTCAAAAGAGTTTTGGAATGCTATTTTTCTAAAGTAATTTTTCTTGTAGTAATCCAAAGTTCTACATCACTGTTTAGGATAGATATAACCTAATTTTTAGAGAAATTGATGGCCTTAGCCGTGTGTACGTCATATACATCGATATGAGGTGTACCGGTAAAGTCGTCTAGAAATGTTGACTTTGAGAGCAATTTTAAGGCATTTTCAGGCCGAATTTGCAAAAATGAGAATAGGACTTCGAAACAACTTTTGTAACCTTTGATATAGCCAATAAAAATTTTTTCGCGTATCTCCCTTTATTTACTGGATAGTGGGTGGTGGAAGAACGTTCATTTTAACGGTATTAGGTTCGCCCTATCCTTGCGGTTCTAATGATATGCATTTTGCCTAATTTAAACTTGACTTATCAAATCCTAAGATTTGACCTGATTTAACCTAGCAAGGCCATATTACATATTTGATTTGGCTTGCTGCGAGGATTCCAATGGTCTATATTGTTAGCTCTATACTTACTAGTTCAGATGTAATGATTGAAAACCTTCATTTACGTGTAATCCCTAGGGTGACATGCCTTAGCCTCTAGTGACTTTAAATTTGATCTGACCAAAAAATGGTACAATGTTTTTTAAAGGATTTGGATACGCTATCCAACGACGTTTATCGTTGTTTGCTATTAAGCCATTTAACCTAGCAAGGCCATGTTATATACCATTCGATTTGGCTCGCTGCGAGGATTCCCATGGTCTATATTTTTGGCTCTATCTTTACTAGTTCAGATGTAATGACTGAAAACATTCATTTAAACGTTATCCCTAGTGCGGCATGCCTTGGCCTCTAGTGACCCTAAATGTGATCTGACCAAAAATTTTAGAGTTTTTTTATAAAAGAATTGGATGGGCTATCCAACGACGTTTATCGTTTTTCGCTATTAAGCGTGGTTCTCGAGATCTTAGGGAGGGAGGGTACCCGCCCCCTTCCCCGTCAAAGCGGAGGTTGCTCAGACCCACGTCAATGCGCGTGTTCAATGAACAAACCTGCCACAAAACATTTTGTGTTTAAAAACTTTGTATTTTCTCAGTTTGTTCTGTTTCATTAGAGCATAGATAATATTATACGATCAAATTCTGCCTATACTTGGGGCTAAAAAGAAGTCTCAGAAATGTTAGTTGTTACACTCATACACTAGCTTGGTCCGTATTTAGGTTTTTTCATTGTACAGGAACGGATTGCTGCTCATTTGATGCATTTGTTGGTGCTGATTTCGATGCGCTCATGAGAAATGCAATTTTCGAAAAACTTTTAGTGGCCTAGTCGGGTTGAATATTTTTCATTTTGCCCAATTTTCCACCTTTTGGCTCACCATTGACCCATATTACCAACGAGGTGCAAAAAACTGCACTGGGCTGGTAGTTCGGTTCGGTGTTCCATTTGCTTTGTTCTTGTTGTTATAACTTTAACACATAACGGATATTTTTGCTAGTTATCTCCGGTTTGAGTTGACTTTGCACTGGCTCTCCATAGATGTCGCTGGTCGCATGGTAAATGAATACTGATTTCCTCGGCGACCAGACAGATGAACAGTAACGCCAAAGGTGAGAACAATTGCGATTTGGATTGTATAAACGCATTTAAAGAGCTGTCTTCAAGCAGCACTGAATTTGTTAAAACTGTTTCTCAAGTATTTTAAGTATTCTTTCCCAAGCATGCTGCTACTGCTGAAGTCCCGACCATAACCCTTTACCAATAGACGCAGGGACCGTGGAGGTAGTGGTGGTGGCTGTCGCACCCAACTTTCAGAGTGTAGCGTCATTTCCACCTCCCCCTCACTTCAGGGCATGTTTTAAGGAAATATCAGTGGGTGGCATTTCTTGTGCTGGCCATTATAGACTTTTCAGGGAATCAAGACCCCATTTGGAGGGGTAGGGGGTGTTAAGAAATCTTAGACGCCTTAGTAATACCTACAAAATATGTTCCCAATTTTTGTTGTATTCCAAATTCCATAAATTATAGATTCTGCTCAGGGCTGCTAGGTTCTTTTCGGCGGCAAGAGGTCAAATCCGAGTTAGAAAAGCGCCAAAAAGGGGTCAAAATTTATTTTAACTGAAATGGTCATATAAGTAAATCAAAAATGCTCACAAAAGCCAGATTTAAGGCTAAAACGACTCCTAACAGGAGTCATAAACCCACAGAAAATCCTTGCAGAAAAACGACTCCTAGCGCTGTTTAGAACTAATTCAGCATCATCAGTTATCTTGGCCGCACCACTCCCCGCTAAAATTCAATTTTCCTGCTTTTCCAATTGCAAATTTCTTGCTCTTGAACATTGGGAAATCTATGATTTTGGTAAGTGGGGGGAGGGTGTAGCCCCAGAGGGCGCACTATGTCATCAACTTTTCACCCAAAGGGTGCCTATAGTATCGCATCCTTCGCGTCCGGTTTTCGATGGTCATCACTTTTGTGGATCGTCCCTCCCACGACCATAACAGTTTTTCTGATGCTCTGCTTTTTGGTGTCAAAACATCTTATTTAAGAACGGAAAAGGTCAAAAGAAGCAATGCTTATGCAAGGATTAAACCAAAAATAGATCGGGTCCTAGTTTCCAGAAAAAAGGGTCAAAAGGCCAGATTCCAAGAAAGGGCCAACCAAACAAAATCACCGGGCCAAACACGACAAAAAGGCTAAATTCGAGAAATTTGGCCGGAAAATGGCCAGCCTGGCAGCCCTGAAGCTGCCGCAATGTATGCCACATTAATAAACCATTTCTTATTTTTCTTTATGAGTGTAGCAATGCAAGTAAATTCCCAAAGTATCAAACACATATGGTTTATAATTCAAATCGAGACAAGCTTATGTATGTACATACTTACTATAGCGTGGGGCTGTTGCTGTCAAAATCATCTAGGGAATATGGTGCAAAAACCACTTAATTATTTTTTGGGCTTATCGACGCACCAACTGTCAGAGTTGTGTGGCGTCACCAACTCTTTCCCTGTTGGAAGGGTTTCTTCGGAGCCAGCTTGATGATTCTGCCGAATATATAATCTCTCCCAATTTTCAACTTCAAGGCACCGATGTGAAAGGCCAAGTAACAACTTAGACTGGGGTCAGATGTAACACGGTGGCCATGATTCCAAATTAATCGACGGATCAGCCGCAGCACCGAAAATGCGCGGTCAACTGATGCCTCTTTTTCAAAACTTTCGACTCTTTGCGGTTGGTAAGTCGGGCAAAGTTTGCAATCAAGTGACTTTTGCGGTGTTTTTGATTTTTTTAATTTTGACAGATGTTTAGCTTATTGGCGGATGTTGTAAGTTACAGCCTGGACAGTTTAAGCGCGCTGTGAAGACTAAATTAAATTAGCTACAAAATGAGCATAGTAGCTGCCACTTGCATCAAATCGTTGAGCAGATGTTTGTTTTGAAGGTGGTGTGGTGCGAAGTGGGCAATTGTAATACTTTCCCTGGGATAAAATGTAAAGTGTTACAAGTTACCCCATGACCTCACCTACTATTAAAGTGATTCTTTACTGCACCAGTGCAGTAGTTAGGTCCATGGGTCGTTCTGGCCATCTGGATGCTGAGCAGGCCGGCCCATCCATTGTGGACTGGCAAGGGGCCGGTCATCCCTGAGATCGTTCGGCCTTTGCCAGAGACCGGACCATGGAAGCAGACCAATGTTGGCCGGAAGACCAAAACAACGGAAATTCTTACCGAAACACCCCAAAAGAGAGCGCTGGAGTTGGAAAACGGGCGTACAAAAACAAAAAACACAAACACACACCGAACAATATTCCGAGAAGGCTCAGCCTACGCAAGGAAGAGGACGAAAAAGGCACAGAAAGCCAGAAACAAAAAGGCTCAGAGAACACCTGCCAACAGTAGAACCAGTGATGAGAAGGAAGAGGATGTCTTCTGTATTGTATGCATGAAGAACTTCCACACCAGCAGGGCAAAGGAAATATTGGTCCAGTGTCAGTTATATTCTTTGTGGGCCCACGAGACATGCATCGCGATCGGAAAGAACTAGACGCATGGCTTTAATTACAGTTGACCCCTGGGGTGATACAACTGACGCTTGATGAAGTCAAATGTAACATTTTAAATAAGTTTTCAAAGCCAAGTTTCGACAACTAAAGGTTTTTATTTTGGTATAGTGCTACATCTGCCAGATAGCCAAAATGTCAAGGCTGCTCAAAATATGAGGTAAATTTGTCTAGCACAAAGCACTGCCCTTCCTGAAGCCGAAAAGTAAAAATTGTTGCAGTTGACCCTGGTCTCCCCTATCAAGTTTACAGAAAAAAGTGATGCAACGACCTCACTTGGATCTCACTATAAATATAACATATGCTACCAACACATAATCAATAAATGGTCTAAGCACTTTCCACCGGCACACCAGCAACCAGTCTGACGCGCTTGGACTACACTGTGTCCCGCCTAATCCACGAACGAGCTCTGAGCGCTGACAACCGACCACTTCTGAAATGAGAGCATCATGCAATGCCACGGTACTGGCTGGAGTGGGGCCTCTGGTCGGATAGAAAACGATGTTTGATTGGTTGTAGGCTATCTCCAGCGCTGTGGCTAGTTAAATTTATGCTGAGGTTACTTAGCCGGGTTATTCCGTAACTACTTGCTTTGTTTCGTTTATGCACGATGGAGTAGACAGCTACTGATGACAGTTTTTGAACACGATTTTGTGGATTGCTAATTTGGGACAGCAATAGAAGAAAATTATTATTATCGGGTGGTGTTCTGTCTTATTTTCGTTAGGTGAGTTTGCGTTTATTCAGTTCTAAGTAATACTTGTCTATTTCACTCAGGGGCCAATTTCCCGGCACTGGAGGGGGAATTTCGGCCGACTGGGGGGCCAATTGCCCCCCCCAGTTAACATGTTGAAAAATGGCCTGCCTCACTTTGAGCCGATTCTGGAACTTCTCTATCAACATTTGAGCGATATGCCGAATCACCCCCGGCCATACCAACGCGGAAGCCCCTTCCTCCAACTTAGACCTTTCCTCCGACTAAAATAGTTTCTCCGCTTATGCCTTCACCGACTGAATTCTTCCGTATTTGCGCCAAAAAGACTCTGCAGCAGCCCTACTTTGACTGAAATGCGAGGGCATCAGCTCTGAGGCCAGTGATCACTGCCCAGTCTCCCCTGACATATTTACGGGACGTTGTGGCAGAGGAGAGAGCGGAACACTAATTATTTGTTTTACATATACGGATAGGATGGATAATTTTTGGCGTTGTGATCTAGCAGAAGATTTCGAGTGGTTGGGCATTATGCGAACATTCTATAGAAACGTGAGATTGTGCGCCAGGATTTAAAGACCGAATAAAATTGTTGTATGAAATCATAAAATAAGCTTTCCAATGGCTACGCATTTCGCACTAGTTGCATTGGATAATTCACATACCGGCATAATCTAAGCGATTACGTCATGTTTTCCTTCTAGTTTTATGTTTCCTCTGAACAAAATTGAAAATGGACGGACGGTTATAAATGCAACAAATAAAGGAGCCTCACTGTGAGTTTGGTATGTCAATTCATATACCCTCCGGTTTCTACATAATGCTATGCACAATTTCACCCAAACCAACACAGCAGACAGATGAACGCGTTTCGACAATTAGTCTTCTTCACCATCTATGGCATGAGGGATAAGAAACCTGTCACCAAGACATGCAGCAGTTTCATCGTTTGGATTTTTCTGGAAAATTATCCTGCGACAGAACTATAAAGGCACCGTTTTTGAGGATATTCAAATAATGTTTCTTGAATTATTCTATAACTTATATAAGCAAACTTCGATATGAGACATTCTAGACTACTCATTGTTCTAAATAATGTTCTATCTTTATTTTTTCATCATCATTGTTTTTGTTATTATTATATTAAACTAACATTATTTCTCTCTCTTTGCTTTACCAACTCCTACTACAGCCGCAGATTTTGCCCATTTCATGAAGCCCGGCCTAATGTTAAAAGTATCATTTTTAGCTATATGTGCTGCTTCTGTAGCTTTCCTTCTATCTTTGTTTTTACAAACTGCTTTAATTTTAGCTCTATCCCAGTTTGGTAGATGATTTCGTTTCATGGAATGTATGACAAATGCACTGAATTCTGATTTATTTCAAAGGTCTCTTCTATGTTCTTTTAATCTTGTTTTAGACCCCTTCCTGTTTCACCTATGTACGATTTCGCACACGACCCGCACGGCACCTGGTACACTACACTGTTTGGTTCTGGGTCATCTGAACTTTCTTTTTCGCTAAGATGCTACTAACTTTTTTACCGGAACCCCCCCTCCCCCCCCCCCCGCCTTTTTTTCCCTCCCTTCGGCGGGGGGGTGGACTTGGGTGGGGGGGGGGGGAGGGGGGGGGGGGGGGGGCCCCCGTCCTTTTGGGGGGGTTAAATTTGGTTTTAAATTTTCCCTCCCTTTGGGGGGGGTTTCGGGGTGGGGGGGTCGGGGCCCCGGGGACACCCCCCTGGGGCTTTGAGGAGACTCTCCCGGCCCCCCCCCCGAACAAAAAAAAAAAAATGCTACTTTGCAACCCGTTTCTTCAAGTTTGTTTGCAATAATTTCAGCTGGTTTGGAGTAAGGTATCGTAACACATCGTATCTGTTCCTTTTTCTTGGATTTAAAGAAATATTAAAAGATTAAAAGAACATAGAAGAGACCTTCGAAACAAATCAGACTTCAGTGCATTTGTCATACATTCCATGAAAACAAATCACCTACCAAACTGGGATAGAGCTAAAATTATAGCAGTTTGTAAAAACAAAGATAGTAGGAAAGCTACAGAAACAGCACATATAGCTAAGAATGATACTTTTAATCTTAGGCCGGGTTTCATGAAATGGGCAAAATCTGCGGCTGTATTAGGAGTTGGTTAAGCAAAGAGAGAGAAATAATGTTAGTTTAATATAATAATAACAAAAACAATAATGATGAAAAAATAAAGATAGAACATTATTTAGAACAATGAGCAGTCTAGAATGTCTCATATCGAAGCTTGCTTGTGTACATTATATAATAATTCAAGAAACATTATTTGAATATCCTCAAAAACTGTGCCCTTATAGTTCTGTCGCACGATAATTTTCCACAAAAATCCAAACGATGAAACTGCTGCATGTCTTGGTGACAGGTTCCTTATCCCTCATGCCATATATATTGACTGTCGAAACGCGTTCATCTGTCTGCTGTGTTGGTTTAAGTGATAATATTTGTCAACCAATGCTATACAGTTATGCACAATGTTGACGAATCGATGACTTCTTCATCTGGGGACTTGTTTGAATAAGGGTACTTAAAGGATGCGTTATCAATGTTGACCCTATGGGAGAAAATGTAATACCAAAAAAAGAATGAAAAATATTCTAGTGATTTGCCGTGATTGTTTCCCCGGAAGTAGATAATAGGGGAGACTGGGGTCACTTGTAACAAATTTCACATTTCTGGTTCCGGAGAAATACTGCTTTGAGTAAGAGCATTTATAATTATATTGCCATCAACTTTGAAGATTTTTCAATGTGAAAGACGTAGAAAGATTTCGAAATAGAACAAATTAGGGGTCAAAATTTCACTTCCAAAAATTTACTTCAGCTGTTACAATTGACCCCACGTGAGGGGCAATTGTAACAGCACCGGGGGTTAATTGTACCATGTTAAAACCATATGAATTTCGACGATTTATTTGTACCATAAAAAATCCTAATGCGAGCACTTCTGCATCTTTGGCCTTCACTTCAGCTTCATGGACCGTCTCCAGTCGAGTCCCGCGCTCGGTGGTGCGTAGTCCAAAACGAGGCCTTCTCTGAAACTGTGAGACATTTGTTTGAATATAGCCAATTCAATTTTTTTTAGAAAGATGAACATAACGAATAACAGTGATTTGAATAATCCTTATAAATGACCTGAATATACCGCTTTCAAATTTATTTTTCAAGAAACTTACTTATCAGTCCGGTTAGTAAATCTTGAACTTTTTGCCGAAAAGGAATGACCCTTTCTAGAACCAAAAAACGTATTATTTTGGGCACATTTGCCTATTGGACTGACAACCTACAAAAATATATTTATAATTTGACTGAAATCTCGTTAATTTTTCGAACTGGGCACATCTAGCCTTAGCAGCTGACGTGCCCTTAAACCCAAATTACCATTGTTAATTTTTCAATATTGGAAAAATTATATAGGGCACCCACAATGTCACTTTTCCGAAACATATACCAACCTACGAACAAACATATCATTGGAAAGCAATGTGATTATCATTAACAGTAGCGCACCCAGGGGGTAGCGGGCCTGCACTCCATCCTCCCCCTCCCCACTGGAGTATCCAGGGGGCAAACAGGGCAATTTCCCCCAAATCGCCAGATTTTTTTCGATTTTCTTCAAAATCCATGTTTTCCCGATTTTAGGCCGCTTTGCCCCCCTCCCCACCCAACGGTCGCCCTGGATCCAGGCCTGTCCCCCCCCAACGTTGTAAGTGCCTCCTCCCAAAAACAGTTGATACTAGGTCTGCGAGGCAAAAAGTTCATCTCTGCCCCGCCCCCTCCCCCAGGATATTAAGATTGGCCCCTTTGGGAGAACAAGCGCGCCCTCTTCATCGACCTTACGTCCCCTAGTCAGCCCCCAAACGAGCATCCTTGGTGCGCGCCTGATCATAAAATCACTAACCTAGCTACTGCATTTGTGCAGTAGAAGATAGCTTGATACGCCGTAAGGCCATAGGGGTCAATTGAAACATTGTTACATTTGCCCCCAAGAGAAATGTTACAATTGTCCCTATCGCAACGCGCAATTTCTTAACACGCGCATTGACGGGGGCAGGTACCCGCCCCCCCCTCGGGTTTTTCGGGGATAGCAGAAAAACGGCGGCGCGTAGCGCCGCCGTACCTGGTGTACCTTTTCCCTCATCATTTTTACAACTTCTGTGAAAATTTTAAGGTTAGGTCATCTCAGGTCAGGTCACCAGTACAGGTCAAGTGACCCGACCTCAAAAAAGTTTAAGATAGCATAAGTCGGAGCAGGGTGAACTTATCCGATTAAAACTCATATCACATAATGGCCCCACCGAGTTCTCTAAAATTTGTTCCGGTATTTTTGATATCGATGACCTAAGGTCAGGTACGAGGCATGACCTCTCCATTGGAAATACATGAGAAAAATGGTTTTTACAAAATAACTCAGTAACGGATGGTGATAAAGCATTTATTTTGGCTGCATTAGACTCGCCTGGGCTTTGCGGTTCTAATGATATGCATTTTATATAATTTGACCCCGACCTGACCTCAGGTCAGGTCAAATCCTTAATTTGACCTAGCAAGGTCAAATTATATATCATTCGATTCGGCTTGCTAAGAGGATTCATATAGTTTAAGCCGTTTTGCTCTATCTTTACTTGTTGAGATGTAATGGCCGAAACACGGAATTTACATGTTATCCCTATGACGGGCATGTTTTGACCTCTCGTGACCTTAAATGTGACCTGACAAAAAAATGGTTCAAATGCTTTCGATGGAGAAGTGGACGGGCAGCCCAACGCCTTTTACCGTTTTTCGCTACCTACCGTGGTTCTCGAGATCTTAGGGGGGCGGGTACCCGCCCCTCCCCCGTCAATGCGAAGGTGGCTCAGACCCCCGTCAATGCGCGTGTTAAACCAAATTGCCGCTCAACGAGCTGGCCTAGGCGACAGATTCTGTGCTCATTTCGTAGATAATTAAACACTCTTTATGCACTGAAACTGTTCCCGCTGTACCTCATCATAACCACCAATAAGCTAACCATCTTTAATTTTCCCCTATATTTCAAAAGTTACAAAACACCCTCAAAAACACATAATTGTGACCACCGTCTGACTTAACCGCCGCACCGAGTTGAAACTTCGTTAACACGCGCTCCGCTGGGGGGGCGAAATTCGCCCACCCCCTCATGGTTTTCCCCAGATAGCTTAACAACGAAGAGACGCAGAACAACGAAACTTACAGTACCTTATCCCTAATTAATTTTACACATCTCACAAAATTTTTGAGCTAAGGTCATGTCAGGTCAAGGAGCTATTCAGGTTCAAATGAACCGACCTCAAAACCTAAAATTACGAGTTTGAAGCAGCGCCCGGGGAACATTAGCAAACCGATCAGTTTGAAACTTTCACAATATGATAAGGTCATTTGGGTCTACAAATCTGCTATCTTGGAATTTTGATATTGTTGACCTAAGTTGGGGTCAATTTTTTGGTCACCCCATTATGTCTATGGTGAAAAATAGAATGGGCTCGTTTTCAGTAAATACTGGATAGATAATGCTGAAAATCCTCAAACTGTCTATTCTTACCACGATCTTGGCCATAAAGTTGAGTTTTTAAGCATCTGACCTCTCAAAGGTCATGTCAGGTCACGGGAGCATAGAGTGATTGTTTTGCCAATAACGTCTCACTGAATTGAGATAAAGCTCCCATTTTGCTTGCATTGTGCTTATATTGTCAAGGAGAGTCGATTGATATGCAAAATGACCATACCAGGTCACTCTGTGACCCTGACCTAGCTCGAGGTCAGGTCATTTCACTATTTGACCTAGCAGGGTCATATTATACTTCATTCGATTTGCCGCAATGAGAGGAATCCAATGATGCACAAATATTTGCTCTAGCTCCCCTGAGGGCAGATCTAGAGGGAGAAACGTACACTGCTCCGTTGTAAGCCTATGAAACCTTCTTTGACCTATGCTGACCTCAATATTGACCTGAGATAAAAATTCTGCATATAAAATATCTTCATCTTGTCAAGAGCTTTCGAACGCCGCCCGTAATGTTCCTTTATCTTTGGTGGGTAATGAGATACGGAGGAGGGGGCAAAAACGTCCCCCAGCGGGGCGCGTCATGCCAGGGACCCCAGCGGGGCGCATGTTAAGGGGAGTGTCCCACTTTTACAATGGGTTTTGAACTGAGATAGCAGTTTTGTGGAGCGTGTTGAGAAACCACTATCTGCATATTTAATTTTACCCAAAGCCCTCGGTATAAAATTTCCGCCGGCTTTAAAGTTCAAAGTAAAGGGGCCTATCGGCCTATTTCAAAACCTGAAGGAATACTTTCAATATGGTTGCAGTAATCTGATTGGTCGTAAGCCCTACGTCTCGCCCACACGCTGAAAATACCATGCTAGCGAGTTAACCAGCATGCAACTGCTTGTCCACCGGCAAGTTAGACAAAAAGTTGTCCAGTTCAGGGCATTATTGGGGCAAAATTAGGCCAATAACTGCAATACACATCATATCCTCCCTCCCCCGTACTTATAAAAACAAGAGTTTAATGTTTTTGTCAAAATCCAACTCTGAAATTGTTTCCTTACATCAGACATATGCATAATCTTTCTACCACTGAATAAACTCGGCTGCCGTAGTGACACCTGATGTGCAGTTCTTGCAACAGTGCTTCTTCTTGTACTGCATGCTATTTTCGCCATGCAGAAATGCTCTGAATGGAGCTTATAGCGAGTCTATGATCAACATTTGGGATTTCACTGATTATCAACAGTGTTATTTTGATGACGTCACATATTGTTAAAAAAAGAGGATATATTTCTGTTTTTAGCGCATAAAAGTGGGGAAAAGTTCTGTTTCCTGGTTTTCAGACCTCTCTTGTTCTTAAAATGTTCTTTTTATGATTTTTACAAAGTGGTCCACTCCTTTTCACAAAGGCAGCAGCTGATTGCACATTTCCGGTTGTGCCACTAGCGTCATCCACTGATAAGTTTAGACAATATGGCCAGTGTTCAATGGCCCCGTGTTACATTTGACCCCAGTCTCCCCTCAGCATACTTTTGCAGCAATTGCTATTTCAAGGTTGACGTACTCCCAGGTCCAATTATTTTTTCGAACTTAAAATTTTCATAAATATTTATATTATATGTTCCCTGTAAAAGTATGCAGCGGGCAGGGTAGAGGTGGGGGGTTGTGGAGTGGTCAGCGCAGCTAGCTTCCACGCACGCAGCCGACTTGGGTTCAAGGTCCGGCGGCTTCTCTGAACAAGGAGCAAGCTGGCTCCCGAGAAACCATTTTAACAGGGAAAGAGTTGGCGACGCCATATGACCAGGGCATTTTTTAAGGAAATGTCATTGGGGGGGAATTTATTGTGCTGGCCATTATGTGTCTTCTGGGGAACGACACCCCGTTGGGGGGGCGTTAATAAGACTGAGAAGCGCTAGTGTTAAAAAATTTTGCCCAATTTTTGTGTCTTTCTATCTTCTAGAAATTATAGATGCTGCCCATGGCTGCCAAGTTTTTGCAGTATAAAAGGCCAAACCGAGTTAGAAGCAGGGCCAAAAGGGACCAAATTTTACTTTCACTAAAACAGCCAAAAACTTATCAAATATGTCAGATTTGAGACTAAAACGACACCTCGCAGTAATCATAAACTCACAGAAGTAAAACTTGTATCACTGTTTAAAACTAATTTTTGACAGTTTGATCTTGACTTGAGACAATATTCTTTTAGCGCACTGGCCGTTTAACCTTCGTCTCATCGGGGGAACAACGATGGCCACCTAAGTTTTTTTCAGAATAGCAGAAATACGATGAGGTGCAGCACTGTGGTTGAGGGGTCTACTTCTCCGCCCATCGTTTTCCCACGCATGCTAAACATTTTTTACCCCGGGGCCACAATAGATCAGGTCACCAGGCAAGGTCAACCAAGGTAGGCTCACTTCTACTTTTGAGCTCTACATTAGCTACATTTCTAATCTAATCGATTTGAAACTATTTACGCTTGATGATCCTTCCAGGTTTTACAAATTGTATATCAATATTTTTTATATTTGGTGACCTGCGGTCAGGTCACAAGGGGACCTCTCCCATACAAAAAAACATATCATTATTCTATTTTATTTTTTGTCGCGTAAGAAAGATATAAGAAGCTGCAATTTGCAAGCCTTTTCCACAAAAGGGGAAAAATAGGGAAAACGGAAACGACAAAGTTTTGCGCATATCTGTACCTTACCAGTCCCATGGTGAAAACAAAACGGAAAATGCTGGACGAAAAAGTTTTATGAAACTTCCCCTGTAGCCAGTGGCGGATCCAAGCGGGATTTTGACAACTGCAGTAGTACAGCCTTATGTTTAACACCGCAAACAAAGCGATTGCTTTTGTAGTCGGCTACTTGCAATCATATTGCATCGTCTTTTCGAAATTTTCATCATGCAAGTGTCAGAATTTATGAAAATTAATACGCTCCCACACGAGGGGCGGGCAACCGGCCTCCTCAGGTTTCCACAGGTAGTAAAAACACCTTCTCGCAGCGCCACCGTACTTCATATAGCTCTAACTCGAAATTTTTACAGCTTCTGGAAAAATTTTAGGTCTGGGTCATACCAGGTCAGACTGTCAACCCAGGTCAAGAGACATAACCTCGAAAAACTTTAGAGGTGCATCAGTAAGATCAAAGTTAATCTATCGTGGTTAGATTCACATCACATAGAAATGTCACCGAGGAAGATAATTTTGCCTTGCAGGATTTCTATATCGTTAGCCTGGGACAAGGTCAGGGTCACGATCTTTCCATTAGAAATGCATGAGGCAATTGGTAAATTTTGATGACTTGCGAGAATTGAGCATTGTCGAGAATTGCGATGGAGGTTTTATTTTTACGTTGTCGTGTCTGACTTGCCACTGCAGTTTGATTAATATTATTTTTACCATACAGACCTAAACCCGGCTATAGGTCAAAGCAGATTTATTTTGAAATTTGACTAGAAAAGATTATAAGATATATAATCCGATCGGGCTCGACAAGAGCATTCCAATGGTGTTGAACATTTTTATACGGCTCTCCTCTGTCAGCTATTATGCCACAAAGTTTAGGTTTCCACTTAGTTCCTGTAAGGAATACTTTGACCTCGAGCAACCTCAAAGGTGACCCAACCAAACGCTTGTATGTAACATTGTCGGAAGTGATTAAAACTGGCTATTTAGCGGCGTCGCTCCCAGTGCACTGTTCATTCTACATGGTTTACTGAACAGCAGAGATAATCCACAATTAGGCCACGGAGCCCGTGTGATATAACATGCCTCCAAACACAACACTGCGATGGCTCGTGTTTTTTTCAGAACTTATGCCTGGAGCATGAAAGCAGGAAATGACTGAAGAATGTACGTCTGACGGAGAGCTGTACTGCACAATGCAAAAATATATTCAACTTCATGAAATGGTGCTGCCATGCACACGATTTCAAAGCAATGCAAAGGTTTAATTCCAGTGCAAAAGTAATATCGAAGCAAAGTTCAATTATGGAAATGAAGTGTTTTCACTACGTCTCACAGCAAGGGCGCCTGCGACTATATCAAGGGCATTACGAAACCGGCAACCTATCACGATGGTTTAAAAGTCCAGTGAAAGTCCAAATACGTGAGGCCAAAGGTACGCATGCTTTTCTTACGCATACATTTTTCAGCACGATTAAGTTCTTGTACATTCCACAATCAAGCATAGCCAATGTTGCCAAGCAGCTCCAATGTCTGTTTGCCGATGTGAGTATGGAAAAATGAATACAAGTTTCAAAGAATACCAGCGGTAAATAAGACAATAATTTAATTATTGTTAAACTCGCGACATCTTTGTTAATTTTTGTTTAAGGGTGCAAGGCTAAATAACCCGTTGCTAATAAGTTTCTTTTCCCTCGTCTCCCTCGAAACAAGATATATCTTTCTATCATTTTAATGGCTACTATTTTTCTTTATTATAATTCATGTCCAAGTTGTTGCCAGTTCAGTTTTAGGACTTGGAGTCTCACTAGAGTCATCATGGAACTTTTCACGGAGACCTCGACCCCACCACCCAAACGAGCAACTCCCACGCTGAAGGGTTAATTAAGGAACCAAAGCTGAACGTCCCACAAGGCATAACGACGCAGTGGTGGATCCAAGGGGGCAAAAAGGCATTTGCCCCCCCAAACAGAAAAGCTCGGGGCAAAACTATGTTTTTGCCCCCCCCAAAGTGATCGACCTCCTTTTCTCCCCCGACTCCTTTTTAGTTTATAGGCAAGATTTTGGTGGTTCAACTCTCGACTTCAAAACAGAACCAGTTAAGTTTAGTGTAAATATTGGGCTTCCGACTGGAAAAAGTATCTCGAGCCCATATTTTTATTCCCGTGACGTTTTTGTTTGCTTTTCGCCTCAAATACCCAAAATTCTACCGGCAAGGGATATTGTAGGGCAGCTTTGCGGCGTGAAGTTTTTATTTTTTTTTTGCTTTTCGCTTTGGACTTTGGTTTGCCCCTCCCAAACCCACCGGCTAGATCCGCCACTGCTTGTAGCTGGCGGTGGCAGTACCTGATTCGCATCAGTGGCCGTTACGGCAGGCCTCTTCGTTCATACTTTGGTGAATGCGATGGGGCAGGGGCGTAGCCAAGGGGGGCGGCAGGGATAGCCGCCCCTCCTTGAGCGCCCGAAGGGCCCCTTGAGAACACGAGCTGCGCGAAGCGCGGCTCGCCCGCACTTTGCTCTGTGGCCAAATTTGGCATTTTATACCAGACAGGGTCCTCTTAAGCCCTCTTCAGCGCTCTATTCTGTAACAAGCAGGGCCCTTTTTACCCATCAGGGCCCTTTTGGCGCTGTCCCAGGATCCCTTTTCGGGGCGCCGCCCCTCCCTGAGCGAAATCCTAGCTAGGCCCCTGGGATGGGGGCAGTGGCATAGCCAGAAATACATCAAGGAAGTTGATGCAGGCAAACCACATTTAGAAGCATTATTTAAATTCTCACTAGCTTTGACAGAGAATGAAAAACTAAACATTTTAAGGTATTTAACATTTAAGGTCACAAATGTATCCACCAATATATTCTCTCACATACACAAATATAATAAAACGTAGGGGAAAGGGCCCTAATTACGCGCACCTAACGGAAAATTCGCAATTACTCCGAGATGAGGCCGCCCTGAGCCAAGAAAACTCGTAATACCTTAGTTCGATGTGTTGCCCAACATCTGCCAGAATACGGAAGTTTTAGCTGTCCTGGTCATTGCTTGGTAACAGTTTTACAAACAGTCTGCATTCGTGCGTGATTAGGAACAGAGTGCCTTATTACGCGCACCCCGTCGAATCTGCGTGCCTAATTTCCCACAACTCTTACTGACCTTACCAAGTCATCGGATAACCATACTATCGCAATGTATTGCATGGTATTGAATTTTGTGGATTACTATTTTTAGTTTTATGTTATCATATCTATTTTGTTATACTCTGTTTTTGGTATTTGCCTGTTCCCGAATCTAGCACTCGTTCCTCTTCAGTCTTGCCATCAGAGAGTCTTGTGGGCACAGGATCTAGAAAGGAAATATCTGGGATAAGGGCAGAGAAAAGGTTTGGGAATAGTGGTGTAGTGGTGGGCCAATTGGACCACAGGAAAAAACCACGTGTAAAAAGTGGAGGAAATCGCTTAGATGGGGCCAGACCAGGGGATACCAAAGGGATCCCATTTTGTGGTGGAATTTAAAATCACTCATCGGTGTCAATAAGGCTCTAAACGCTCTGAGGTCTAAAACACCACCGCGGTGACACCATATCAGCTCATGAGCCATCAGCATAACTCAGGGAGTCCTAGATCAGGTCAGGGGTTTTGAAAATAATTACAATCAAAACAGCTCTGAGGCCCCAGACAGGCCAGTTCAAGGATCCCAAAACAAGCTCAGGGTGCCCCGATCTGCTCATAGTGTCTTAGGCCAGTCCAGAGGGCCCCAGATCAGGTAAGGTGCCCCAAGACAAACCCAGGGAGCCGCCAGATCGCCTAAAGAAGTCCCTCAGATATTCTATCGGGTCCGTTTATTTCATGTTTCATATAACAGTTAAAACTGTGATCATCCAGGGGGCCCACCGCAGAGAAGTGGTGGGGGGAGGGGATCCAATGCCGCACAGTTCCTAGGTCTATGTTGGGCCATCTCCCCGTTTTGTTGAACATTTACCATGCATAAACGTGCGGGTCCCTCGCAGCTAATTTGGACATCATTATATATTCATAGCCCTACTGGCATTTCTGGCGACGCCTATGGTTAAAAATGTGGCAGAGGTAGATAAATAAAACAGTTTGTTTAACACAATGACAATTTGTTTCTAAAATAAATAATTTTCTTCCAGAATGGATGTCAAATTTCACGTGTGTGCGATAAGGAACACTCGATTTGTGCGTAATTAGGCCCATGCTCTAAAGACGCACAATCCATTTTTTCAGTATTCGTGCTCAATCCAGCTGTGCATAATCAAAACAACCCTAAAACATCGAAAGACTGTTCCTTTCTGTACGTTTTGTCGCTGTAGGTAAAATTACCTGAATAATATGAATGCTTAGTAAACGATGAAAGTGGAGACATTGTAATTAACAAGACGCCATTTTTCACGACTTTCAGCAAAACATACTTCCATCAAACACTCGAATAAAACCACCGCCCCCCACTTAAACGTCTGAACACGTTGGCGATGCAGCAACGAAAGACCATCGAGTGTGGTAAACATGGTCTGCTGACTGGATTTGGATTATGCTGCCGTCTAAGGGCATTTTTCTTGCGATCGTGCGTCATTAGGCACTGTGCGTAATATGGACACTTTCCCCTACACCAAAGAAGGAAATACTCAGCAAAAACACAGATTAGTAAATCCGATGCTCGGGATGTCCCCTTGCCACGCAGCATCCATTTTTCCTTCCTGTAGTAAAAGTGATGGGAAATAATTGCAAGAACTTCGCTATTTAATACAATTAAACTCATGTAGGTGATGAGGCAAGCTTTTTTTAACACACGCATTGACAGGGGTTTGATGGGTCTGAGTGACCCTTGACGGGTCTGAGCCACGTATTGACGGGTCTGAGCCACCTTCGCTTTGACGGGAGGGCGGGTACCAGCATCCCCCCTCTCAAGGTCTCGAGAACCACGCTAGATAACGAAAAACGGTCAACGGTGTTGGATAGTCCATCCAATTCTCTATCGAAAACATTTTAGTCATTTTCTTTGGTCAGATCACATAGTCACTAGAGGTCAATGCATGCCAAGTAAATAAAGGTTTTCAGTCATTGCGTCCAAACTAGTAAAGATAAAGCAAAGAAATCTTGGTCATTGAAATCCTTGCAGTAAGCCCAATCGAATGGTACATAACATGACCTTTCTAGGTCAAATCAGTTCAAATATAGAATTTGATCTGACCTAAGGGTCACGCTCAAATTAGGTCAAAATGCATATCATTAGAACTGCAAGGGCAAACCACACCTAATGCCATGAAATAAACACTCTACCATAATCCATTACTAGGCTATTCAGTTGAAATCATTATGGAGAGGTCATGACTCATACATGACCTTAGGTCATAGATATAAAGAATACTGGGGTATGTTTTTTTAGAAATCGGTGGGCCCATTACGTGATTTTTGATCGGATAGATTCACCCTGTTCTAACTTATGCTATCTTAAACTTTTTAGGGGAGGTCACTTGCCCTGCACTGGTGACCTGGTCTGAGATAAACCAGCCTAAAAATTTTGCCTGAAGTTGCAAAATTATCAGAGAAAATGTATGCCGAGTACGGCGGCGCTACGCACCGCCATTTTTCTTCTATCTCCAAAAACCCGAGAGGGGCGGGTACCCACCCCTCCCCCGGTCAATGTGCGTGTTAACAACACTTTATTGGGCGTTCAAAAAAGTTCAACACTAATAATAATCCAGGTAAGACCAGCTTTACCCGTGTAAACCAAGAGCAGGTAAACTGATTGGTTCAAACAGTGCTGGTGCCACACTGAATACAATGCCACCTATTTAGTTGCAGAGGTAGGATGGCGTGAGCGTCGTGTAAAAATATTAAGCCGGGACTAAACCATACATTTCCCTTCCATTTCACACAACTAAGGTGGTTCCGGGAGAAATGGAAACGGACGTTTGGTCACAGTTTTAACCGCTGAACCTCTGGGTATTTGATCTCGAAACCATGATTCACTTCATTCTTGAACAGACCACATCACGCTTCAGCTAGTTGAGTCAAACATATGTCACCTGCCTTGCATGGTTAGTTCTTTGAACAGTTTCATTGCGGACAGGGGAAGTAACCTTCGCAGAGGTATTCGATAGTTTTGACAATCCATTCAGTGTAGCTGGAGATGCGGGTGTAGACGCCAACGTATACTGGGGCGGCCCTGCACTCCGGGGCGCCCCAGGACACGATGCCGGTGGCTTTCCAGCGGCCCTGGCTGTCCTGGCAGGCGAGAGGGCCGCCTGAGTCGCCCTCGCAGGCATCCACCGCGTCAGCGCCCCCTCGCCGTGAAGCCGGCGCACAGCTGGTTGGTGTCGTTGTAGAGACTGCCCCAGACCTCCACGGAGCTGCAGTAGCTGGCGCTGACGTAGGCCACCATGCCGCCGTGCAGCAGGTTGGGGAACTCGCGCGACTCATCCCGCCGGCCCCAGCCGGAGACCAGGCAGGCGGTGTGCCCGTTGAGGGCTTCATCGCCGCGGGGCAGACACAGCGGCTGGACGTAGTCGCCGAACCTGATGCCGCTGCCGCCGACCGGCCTCAGCAGCAGCACGGCGATGTCGTGCGCGAATCCCACCAGTCTGTCGGTGCTGTAGCGGCTGTGCTTCTGCATCGACTGCACGCCGAACGTCTGCTGCTCGGGGTCGTCGGCGGTGCGCCGGTCGTACTGCCCCACCACCACCAGCAGGCGCCGCTCTGTCACCTCCGCCAGACAGTGGGCCGCCGTCAGCACGTGCCGGTCCGAGATGATGATGCCGCCGCAGAGGTGGGAGTAGCCACGGCCTTCCAGCTGGAGGAGCTGCACCTGCCACGGATACTGGCCGTCGGTGGCAGGTCGACCACCGAGCACGCGCAGTGAATCTCCACTCAGTGCCTGCAGCAGGTCGAAGGTGCTGCGGTTACCGCAGTTCTGCGGGAGCAGAGGAGACAGCGGCTGATAATCCGACCCAACCGGCTGGCCTTCCGGTGGGACTGACTCCGGCACCACTGCATTCACTTCCCCAATCACGTATTTTTGCCCAAGCTTTTGCTTTCCGAGTCCGTTGTGCACGACGTACACCCAGTAGTGAATGACATCGCCGGGCTTCCAGTCGGGCACGTTGAAGACGCCGACGAAGGCGTCGCCGGACCGCTGCAGGTCCTGGTTGTAGCGGCCGGCCTGCACGCCCGGCACCGGAGTGTTGAGACTGAAGTGGACGGCGGCCAGCGAGACGCCCGGCAGAGCCGGCACCATCACCGTCACCGTGTACGGCGACAGGTGGAACCGCGGCGTGGGAACCTCAAAAGGACTGCTGCCGCCCTTGGACGGCCAGCTGCCGCCCTTGGACGGAGCGGGTCTGCGAGCCCGGATGGCGTAGTTTTGGTTGAGACGCTGATATCCCAGGCCGTCAACGATAACGTATACCCAATAGTAAATGGTTTCGCCTGTTTCCCAGTCGTAGTTGAGGGCGCCGCGGAAGAAATTGCCTTCCTCAATCAGATCCTTGTTGAATTTGCCCGGGTTTGTGCCGTAAACCGGCTCACCAACCGTCAGGTGTATGGCAGCTAAGGTCATTTTGGGAGAGGTCTTAGGAACGGCAATCCAGATGACGCCCGGATCGAAGCCAAACTCAGGCAGAGGGACATCATGATTCCTGAACGCCTCAGCATCGATCAGCACCCCTAGCAAAGCCAGAAGGCACAGCCGCATTATATTCGCTCAGTGGCTCCGATGTCAGGATCTCCCTCTGCTTTATTTCGCAGTTTGGGCCCGGAACTCGGCAGTCTGCTTACTTCGTCTTGCTCGCACTTCCTTCCAGACCACCAGACCACCGGCCCAACCTCAGCCTGCACTTCTCAACCGCCCCGGCTGCACTGACACCCCAGCCCGGCCACTGGCATACCCAGCAGGCCGGCAACAGGCGTCTGGAAAATCCACCCTGCTGCCGCTCCAGGCCCAGATAGTTCAGATAAACAGACTCAGATGATCAGCTAAGATCAGCTTGGAGATGCCATGTTCTTTCCGTCTATGCGCCGAAAGCCAAGCGCGATCCAGCCGGACTCGGTATGCTCGGACGCAGTGTTGCCGAGCGTCAGAGTTCTGCCTGCTGTTGAGCTCAGTCGTGTACTTTTGGTATTAGGTGCCGCTGCTGAATTTAGCCTGATGCATGCAATTGGGGTGGCGTGGGAGGGGATTTCAAGAAGCTTTCTAAGATTTTGCTAAGTGAGGAGCTGTGAATGGGCGGTGGAGGAAAGTGAAACTTAAGGAGGCGGATATGTATATACCTACTGCTACATCATTTGAACATCGGGGTGGGGGCATCATTTGAAGTAGGGAAAAATTTACAACCTTGAACATCGCTCTGACAAGGAACATCTCGTTAAGAATCTGAAAAACTTCAGATGTGAGCTCCTTGCGACCGTCCAAATGAACTGCCAACATTTTTTTCTATTTAGCTCAATCAAAATATTTTCGAAAAAATACGGGGTTCGCCCCTTTATCCAACGAGCATAGGTAAATACCAGTGTTGTTGTGACAACTATACGTATATACCTCCACAATAGACGGGGGAGATATGAGCTGGAAAGTTCAGCCTTCCCTGACTTGGTGTAAGACCCAGGGCATAACCACCGATTTTCCCTACTGGTGCTGAGACTGAGGGCCCCTTCCACTGGAGGCCTACCGGCTCAGAGGCCCACCAAGTACTGAAATAAGCTGGAATTTTACGTTGACCGATGAGTGAAAATCAAAATACCAGCTTTATGATTGTAATTAAACGTTACTCTCAACCGATCAGTGTCTTTTTGTATCAGTTCCAATAGTGGCGGCCATAGGCGGAGCCGGGATTGTCAATCGGTGGGGGGGCACCTTCCCGGGGGCGCCACTTTTGGCCGGTAAAACATACCAGGTGGGCGCCAAATCCTGTCGGTGGGCGCCGATTTTCCATCCTCGGGGGGGGTCATCAAACTTTCAGGCGGGGGGGCGCTGCGATCATTTCAGGGAGCGTGGAGGGTTAATCGGGGGAGCACCCGCCTCCCTTTGCCCCCTTCCCCTTGGATCCGCCTATGGTGTCGGCTCTGGGTCGGAGAAAAAAGTAGACAGTCTCTGAGGCCAGTAACGGCCCGGGGTGCTGTCGGTTAGTTGCCGAGGCATTCGAGTGTGAGCAAAACCACAGGCAATGCGCCAATCATGGAATGAATCCCAGCTGGTGGCTTTCCATCCGAAATATAATTATCTAATGGCGGTGACATACTCATGTCTCGCAGAATCATATCAGCACCTGATATCTGAGCTGTTTAATAACAAATTAAGTTACTAAACTGATAACCGACGGTAGCACCGCAGAACCTTTTTGGTTTCAGCCACTCTAACATAAGTGGCGGGAGTTACTACTTCAGATCCACAACAGTATTGGTATTGGCAAGTTCGCCGGTAATTATCGAAAAGTCATGTTGGCCTTAACACGCGCATTTACGGGGGTCTGAGCCACCTTCGCTTTGACGAGGGGGGCGGGTACCCGCCAGAGAACCACGGTAGGTAGCGGAAAACGGTAAACGGCGTTGGGTTGCCCATCCACTTCTCCATCGAAAATATTTGAACCATTTTTTGTCAGGTCACATTTAAGGTCACGAGAGGTCAAAACATGCCGTAATAGGGATAACATGTAAATTAGATATTTCGGTCATTACATCTGAACAAATAAAGATAAAGCAAAACGACTTGAACGATATGAATCCTCGCAGCAAGCCGAATCTAATGATATATAACTTGACCTTGCTAGGTCAAATTAAGGATTTGACCTGACCTGAGGTCAGGTCAGGGTCAAATTATATAGAATGCATATCATTAGAAGCGCAAAGCCAAGGCGAGTCTAATGGAGCTAAAATAAACGCTCTATCACTATCCGTTACTGAGTTATACAGTAAAAACCATTTTTTCCCATGTATTTCCAATGGAGAGGTCATGGCTCGTGCCTGACCTTACGTCATCGATATCAAAAATACCGGAACATGTTTGAGAGAACTCGGCGGGCCCATTATGTCATATGAGTCTCAATCGGATAAGTTCACCCTGCTCCGACTTATGCTATCTTAAACTTTTTGAGGTCAAGTCACTTGACCTGTACTGGTGACCTGACCTGAGATGACCTAACCTTAAAATTTTCACAGAAGTTGTAGAAATGATAAAGGAAAAGGTATGCCAAGTACGGTGGCGCTACGCGCCACCGTTTTTATGCTATCTCCGAAAAAACCCGAGGAGGGGGCGGGTACCCGCCCCCGTCAATGCGCGTGTTAACCCGCGCCCCACTGGGGGTCCGGCGCCACCTTCGCCCCAACGGGGGCCATCGATGGCCCCCATCTAACTCCGAAAATATGGGCGTTAGCGCAAATCTGCAAAGTGCAATAGAAAGCTCGCGTGAATTCAGTAAGAAATTACTTCACATGTTTTAGCACTCAGGTCAATGGTTTGACCTCCAGAGGTCAAATTAGGTCAAGATCGGCTATTTTCACTCAAATATGCAATGATTAAGCAAACTGGGCATAACTCTTATGTCATTAGAGCTATTGAGGCCTGGTAAAGTACATTTGATAGCAAATTTCCAGTAATTTTTCCGCTATGTGGAACGTAAAGACCTCCCGCCAGTGGTTTGACCTCCAGAGGTCCCCTCGTGACCTAATATGACCTGAGGTCACGAAAGGTCACAAAGTGACCTTGTCGTATATTAAATGAAAGCCAGTGACAAGACAAACACGATGGTGTTTGTTTCAGCGCTCTAGCTTATACAGGTCAAAAGTTATTGTCAAAATACTGTTTTTGACCTCTGGTGACCTTGGATGACCTTGGAAAAATCAAAGGGAAAATATGACCCCTGGGATCCGTGACAGGGTGTCCAAAAACGCTGTTCTGAGCAGTCTGAGTATTTGCAATCATTTTTGTGGCTTTTATATCATGAAACAGCTTTTCCCCATGCTTTTCCAATGGGAAAGGTCGCCTCGTGACCTGAACTCAGGGCACGAAATCGAAAAAATCCCGGATATACACCTTGTAGAACTTGGAAGGGTCATGAAGTGTAGGAAGTTTCAAATTGATCGACTTTGAAATGTAGCTCTTACAGAGCTCTAAAGTTGAAGTGAGGTGACCTTAGTTGACCTCGTCTGGTGACCTGACCTTGGGTGACCCGGGGTAAAAAATTTCAGGGATGATGGGAAAATGATGCAGTGAGAGGTAGAGCCCTCAACCGTGGTGCTGCGCCTCGTCGTTTTTCTGCTATTCCGGAAAACCTTAGGAGGGCCATCGATGGCCCCCGGTGGGGCGACGGTTAAATGAGGGATACAGATAGCGTTATTTTTCAGAACTCATACTAGAAGAGTCATTCCACCGTAAGTCGACCAAGGCATAAAGCCCTACTATTTTTTATTTCCACCAAATTGGTATATGGGGAATCGCAGGGGTGTAGAATCCACCCATGGCACCCAAAAAAATTATTTGAAAATTGGTTTGAGAGAAATAGCCTCCGGCAATTTTTGAAGGTCATTATCTAGGCATTGATTATAATGCCTATTGCTCAAAAAGTTTTCAAGTGATTTCTAAAAATGTTGTAGTCCAAGGTTGTAAATTTTACGGGCAACATTTTGGTTAGGTGAGGTTAGGTTAGGTTTGGTTAGGTTAGGTTAGGTTACGTTAGGTTAGGTTACGTTAGTTTAGGTTAGGTTAGGTTAGGTTAGGTTAGGTTAGGTTGGGTTGGGTTAGGTTGGGTTAGGTTAGGTTAGGTTAGGTTGGGTTGGGTTAGGTTGGGATAGGTTAGGTTAGGTTTGGTTAGGTTAGGTTAGGTTAGGTTAGGTTAGGTTAGGTTAGGTTAGGTTAGGTTAGGTTAGGTTAGGTTTGGTTAGGTTAGGCTAGGTTAGGTTAGGTTAGGTTAGGTTAGTTTAGGTTAGGTTAGGTTAGGTTAGGTTAGGTTAGGTTAGGTTAGGTTAGGTTAGGTTAGGTTAGGTTAGGTTAGGTTAGGTTAGGTTAGGTTAGGTTAGGTTAGGTTAGGTTGGGTTAGGTTGGGTTAGGTTAGGTTAGGTTGTGTTGGGTTAGGTTGGGTTAGGTTAGGTTAGGTTAGGTTAGGTTAGGTTAGGTTAGGTTAGGTTAGGTTAGGTTAGATTAGGTTAGGTTAGGTTAGGTTAGGTTATGTAGGATCTCGTTCGGACTTCCTCCACAAGAAGATATTGGGGGTCGGAGCTTTCGTACTGTATTACAGTGCTTCGTCAGCGATGATCGTTCGGAATATAAGGGAGATAAAAAGGCACAAGAGAATACACAGTACAAAAATTGAGCTCAGAAAAGACATGCGACATCAATAATCTACACGTGACAGCAATAAACCATTGACTTCCTAGAGCGACCTAAGAAATTATAAATACATTAAAAGGTAAAGTTTTAAAAAACGCATCTTTAACATGGAAACGCTAGAGTACTAGGGTAAGCAAGAGAGGGAGGGGGTTTAAGACAGCTACAATAAAACACGCAATACTTGCAATACTCACTTATTAATTATATAAAAGATGGGGAAGCTATAAAAAGGGGCGGGGTAGAGAACAGGAGTGGAGAGGGGGCGGGGGGGTTAAATGTTACAATAAAAACACACAACATTCACTTATTTATGGTAAGAAAATCCAAAGCTATAAAATACCTATTATCTATTCCATATAACGCAAACTTTCGCTTGTTTATGATACGAAAAAGGAAACACTATAAAATACATATTATCTAATCAAATATAAAAGACAATATTATACAAACATTGTCAAAATATAAATCAGTAAAGCCTACGATACATCATGTAAAAAATGCAATGAAAACATTCAAAAAACACTATGATCCAACATTCACATTACACAAGATCAAGAGGAGCTTCCATCCTAGGAACAGGCCCGACGAATTATAGGAAGCCATCTATCGTTTAAGAGAGAGCCTGAGTTCCTATTTACACTGGCATCATTAGGAGAGACGAGCAGAGTTTGTCGACGTCCACGAGTTTGGATGTAGGCTGATTCCATAAGCAAACGCATCTGGTGGTGGGCTGCGTGGTTGAGTATCTTGGCTTGCGAGAAGGCTGGAGTGCACTGCCGGTGCTCACTGAAGGCTGATGCCTTCAGTTTGGAGGGCACTTGTCCTCTCCAGCTGTTGCGGTGCTCTTGAATCCGTGACTGTACTTCTCGATCAGTTTCACCAATGTAAATGATGATCTCCCCTCCTACTTTGCATGAACACTCGATGAGGTATATCACGTTGCTTTTCTGTGAAGTGGGCAGCTGGTGCTTAGCCTTGCTGCACACCAAAGATCCTACGGTTCGCAGCGGTTTGGACACCAGTTCTATGCCGATCTTGTTGGCTTCTCTTTTGAGTTGGTAGAAGTCGTGTCCTGCAAACGGCGCAGAGAGGCGGGTGGAAGGCTTGCTGGTGTCGTCAGGGTTGGGAGGCGCGGGAAGAGCACGAGCCTTGAGTTTGAGATCTTTTCTTGTTTTTGTTATCACCGAGTCTATGAATTCCCGGGGGTAGCCATGTTGGTAGAACTTCTTGCTTATAAATTCTAGTTCCTTGTTGCAGTCACTGTTCCTGGAGCAGTATCTTAAGGCTCGAATACAGTCTGATCTGATGGCGGATCTCTGGTATCGCTTTTCCGTGTAGGATTGGAATGCAGGCACTTGGTTTGTGGCACAAGCTTTGCGGTACACTGATGTTACGAATGTCTTGTCTGTTCTCGTTATTAGTATGTCCAAATACGGAATTGTGCGGTTTTCTTCAAATTCTTTAGTCACTTTGATACTAGGATCTTTGCTGTTAAGTAGTTCCACCCAAGTGTTGACTGAGGCATCATCACCTTCGAGAAGTACCAAATAATCATCTGCCCCCCCCGCCCCCTCTCCACTCCTGTTCTCTACCCCGCCCCTTTTTATAGCTTCCCCATCTTTTATATAATTAATAAGTGAGTATTGCGAGTATTGCGTGTTTTATTGTAGCTGTCTTAAGCCCCATCCCTCTCTTGCTTACCCTAGTACTCTAGCGTTTCCATGTTAAAGATGCGTTTTTTAAAACTTTACCTTTTAACCTTCGCCCGGGTGGGGGTCTTTTTAGACCCCGACCCCCCTCGGGTTTTTCGGAAGTGACCAAAAAACGGCGGCGCGCAGCGCCCAAACTTGGTCTAGCTGTTTCTTCATCATTTTTACATCTTTCCTGAAAATTTTGGCTCAAGGTCATATCAGGTCAGGTCACCAGGTCAGGTGAAGTGACCTCACCTCAAAAAATACTTAGGACGGCATAACTAAAAGAAGGGTTAATCGATCAAGTTGAAACTCATACCACATCTTGGGCCCACCAGGAGCTACAACATTTGTTCCGGGATTTTTGATATTGGTGACCTAAGGTCATGTGCAGAGCATGACCTCCCCATTGACAATGCATGGGGAAAATCACGAAATGAGCTTTTCTCAGTAAGTATGGATGGAATCAACTTCAAAAATCGGTTGCGACTTGCTCTTAGCCCATTTCTGAAGCTGATACCAAAATTTTTGACTTGTGACCTTTAAAAGGTCACCTTAGGTCAAATAAGCATTTTTTGGTGTTTTTCTCTATAAATTTTGAATCAACTAAGATAGAGCTTTTATTTTGTCACCAAAGTGTTTGTATAGTCACTGGAAGTCAAATGATACACATCATGACTATACCAGGTCAAGTTGGGTCAGACCGTTGACCTGGGTCAGGTCAAATTCTTAAATTTGACCTAGCATAGCAATATCATATATCATTCGATTCGTATTGACGAGAGGATTGCAATGGTGCATAAACTATGGCTGTATCTTGTTTGGTTTGGAAGCTATTGGCGAAAAAGTAAACGCCCTTATGCATGGGTGGCTATGGACATTCCCAAGAATATGCCCAATATTTAGTGACCTGTAGCTCCCTAGGCTTTGACCTGACACGAAAATCAATGCCACTGTAATGAAAGCACATCTCAAGAGCTCTCGAATGGTGTTAGAAAAATGTTTCTAGCTATCATAGTTTCTGAGATATAGGAGGTTTTCTTAGTACACCTCATATTAGCGATTTTGACCTATTTTGACCTCTGGTGACCTTGATATTGACCTGACAAGAAAAATGAACGAAGTATTTTCGATATCATTTTCGAAGAGCTTTCGATTGCCGTTTTGCGCTTTTTTCTAGCTCTCTTAGTTTTTGAGATCGTGGGGGGTCTTTTTTAGCCCCCCACCAGGGCGAAGGTGGCTCGTACCCGCCACCGGGGCAAGGGTTAATGTATTTATAATTTCTTAGGTCGCTCTAGGAAGTCAATGGTTTATTGCTGTCACGTGTAGATTATTGATGTCGCATGTTTTTTCTGAGCTCAATTTTTGTACTGTGTATTCTCTTGTGCCTTTTTATCCCCCTTATATTCCGAACGATCATCGCTGACGAAGCACTGTAATACAGTACGAAAGCTCCGACCTCCAATATCTTCTTGTGGAGGAAGTCCGAACGAGATCCTACGAAAATCGACTCCACAGTATGGCTTTTAACCTGCCCCGGTGGCGGGCGACCACCCGCCCGGTGGGGGCAAAAGACCCCCACGATCTCAAAAACAAAGAAGAACAAAGCACAAAACGGCAACGAAAGCTCTTCGAAAAGATACAAAAACTCGGTCATTTTCTTGTCAGGTCAATATCAAGGCACCAGAGGTCAAAATAGGTCAAAATCGCAATAAGGGAACCAAAAAACCCCATATCTCAGAAACAGATAGCTAGAAACATTTTCTAACACCATTCGAAAGCTCTTAAGATGCGCTTTCATTAAAGTGGCATTCATTTCGTGTCAGGTCAAAGCCTAGGAGCTACAGGTCACTAAATATTGACATATTCTGGAATGTCCATAGCCACCCATGCATAAGGGCGTTTACCTTTCGCTAATAGCTTCCAAACCAAACAAGATACAGCCACAGTTTAGCACCATTGCAACCTCCGTCAATACGAATCGAATGATATAGATATTGCATGCCAGGCAAATTTAAGAATTACCTGACCCAGGTCAACGGTCGACCCAACTTGACCTGGTATAGTCAGATGTATATCATTGACTTCCAGTGACTAACAAACACTTTGGTGGCAAAATAAAAGCTCTATCTTAGTTAATTCAAAATTATAGAAAAAACACCAAAAAGCTTATTTGACCTAAGGTGACCTTTTAAAGGTCAAAAGTCAAAAATTTTGGATCAGCTTCAGAAATGGCTAAGAGCAAGTCGCAACCGATGTTTGAAGTTGATTCCACCATACTTACGAGAAAACTCATCGTGATTTCCCCATGCATTGTCAATGGGGAGGTCATGCTCTGCACATGACCTTAGGTCACCAATATCAAAAATCCCGGAACAAATGTTGTAGCTCCTGGTGGGTCCAAGATTTGGTATGAGTTTCAACCGATCGATTAACCCTTCTTTTAGTTATGCCGTCCCAAGTATTTTTGAGGTGAGGTCACTTTACCTGACCTGGTGACCTGACCTGATATGACTTTGAGCCAAAATTTTCAGGAAAGATGTAAAAATGATGAAGGAACAGCTAGACCAAGTTTGGCAGCCTGCGCGCCGCCGTTTTTTGGTCACTTCGAAAAACCCGAGGGGGTCTAAAAGACCCCCACCCGGGCGAAGGTTAAAGAGGTTAGGTTATGTTAGGTTGGGTTGGGTTAGGTTGGGTTAGGTTAGGTTAGGTTAGGTTAGGTTAGGTTAGTTTAGGTTAGGTTAGGTTAGGTTAGGTTAGGTTAGGTTAGGTTAGGTTGGGTTGGGTTAGGTTGTGTTAGGTTAGGTTAGGTTAGGTTAAGTTAGGTTAGGTTAGGTTAGGTTAGTTTAGGTTAGGTTAGGTTAGGTTAGGTTAGGTTAGGTTAGGTTAGGTTAAGTTAGGTTAGGTTAGGTTAGGTTAGTTTAGGTTAGGTTAGGTTAGGTTAGGTTAGGTTAGGTTAGGTTGGGTTGGGTTGGGTTGGGTTAGGGTAGGGTAGGTTAGGTTAGGTTAGGTTAGGTTGGGTTGGGTTGGGTTAGGTTAGGTTAGGTTAGGTTATGTTAGGTTAGGTTAGGTTAGGTTAGGTTAGGTTAGGTTAGGTTAGGTTAGGTTAGGTTAGGCTAGGTAAGGTTAGGTTAGGTTAGGTTAGGTTAGTTTAGGTTAGGTTAGGTTAGTTTAGGTTAGGTTAGGTTAGGTTAGGTTAGGTTAGGTTAGGTTAGGTTATGTTAGGTTAGGTTAGGTTAGGTTAGGTTAGGTTAGGTTAGAATAGGTTAGGTTAGGTTAGGTTAGGTTAGGTTAGGTTAGGTTATGTTAGGTGGGGTGGGGTGGCGGGGGTGAGGTGAGGTGAGTTGAGGTCAGTTTTGTATGCCCTTGGTCCCTATCTCCTAATCAGGGGATATCACCCCTCTTTTCAGATTCTGAGTGCGCCTCTGGTCTGGGTACCACTTTGAGAAATGTTTTAAAAATACCCCCACATTCTGCAAGAAAATCCCTAGAGGTGAAAAAGACGGAAGGAGGGAGGGTTTGAGTAGTTTAAATTGGTACCCAGACCAGAGGCGCAATAAGATTCTGGAAAGAGGGGTGATATCCCCAGACTTGGAAATAGGGACCAAGGGCATACACAACTGACCTGACCTAACCTGACCTGACCTGATCTGACCTGACCTAACCAAACCAAACCAAACCAAACCAAACCAAACCAAACCAAACCAATCCTAACCCTAACCGAACCTAACCCTCATTGTCTCTTATTATCATGTGTCTTAACACGCCTCTGCAGCATCATGCACTCCACTTTCATGCATCTGAGCACGCCTCTTTGGACCTTTTGAACGTTGGAATTCTTATTCATAAGGTCTAACTTTCAAAGGGTGGAGCTTATGAACATTAGACCCTTTGATCAGTGGATCTTCTGATGTGATCCTTTTGAACCGTGAGATGTGATCTGCCTACTACCATAATACCGGGACGGCCATTTCCAATCGCCAGTTCCAGAATTCTCTTTTCAATCAAGCTTTTGTTTTCATGCCTTCCAATACCTATATGCAAAAAACGTTTTTTTCTTCAATTCAAAGTGATTTTGACCCCAGTACCCAACATTTTTGGGTTGTATTTTGGTTGTGTCACTGAGTTGCTTTATAATTAAGTGAAGGAATAGGAATTACATCTGAAAATGTTGTTTCCAAAGAATGGACCTTAGTGAGAGCTGTGTTCTGTGCTGTGTGTGTGCAACATTATTTTTTCTCTTTCATCTAGTTGAATTGATACTTTTCTCATCTTATAAAGTTGGAAAACTGCATCAAGGAGGCAATGGAGTGCTGGAAAGTGACAGTTATATTTTATTTCTTATCTTAGTTTTAGATGACATGTGGAAACCATTATCATGAATTTTTCTTTAGCCAGACTGGCTCTGGTCCCGGCACAGTCCCGGCGTCTAGCCTTTGGTCCCGGCTTTAGTCCCGCGCCGGGACCAAACCTGGTCCCGGCGCCGGGACTGCGGGACCAAAAAGTCCCACCTCTAATAGACAAAGCACTATTGTGCCAGCACAAGATTTGACCTAGATTTAAGCTATAGAAATTTCTCAAACTTGTTTTTTGTCTATCAAATATGACAATGTAATTTTAAAAATATTATTTTCTACCTTTAATCATTCAAAGATGTTTTTTGTCCTATGACGATCAGCAATCAGCTGTAAAAAATGAAACAGGACTCCAAGCCTGAGCAACGGAGCTTTGGTTTACCTTCTTTCTATTACCTTGGGGCGCGTGCAGGTAAATGACGGTGGTCCACGTCGCAGATGTGCGCCAAGCGCTGAAAAAGTGTGGCCAAACGTGAAATATGGGGTTCCCTACCATAAAATAGAGGGTGTCCGGAGGTGAGTGAGGGGTCCACATTGAAGTGAGGCGCCCTAGATCTGCAGAGGAGCGACCAATAGTGGAGAACAGGAGAACAGGCGCCTAACCATAAAGAAGAGGGCATCAAAAAATCGATGAGGGAGGTTCACGTTGAAGTTTGACGCCTATTAGTGACCCGGGGGCATGATATATGAGGGGGTGCTTAGGTTTATAAATGAGTCCAGCGGTGATGCAGCATGGGAGTGCCAAAAGTTCAGTGTGGTACAGTGGTACACCCTGTGGGACGCCGGTGGTCTATAGCCGGGGAAAATGTGGTGAGTTAGTCAGTTAGTTATTTAGGCTTTCAGGGCGAGGGATGGTAATGGTGATAGTGCATCGGGGGGACGCTGATACTTCACCGAGGCGATACCGAGACTGGAGTTATGGATACCGGTGCTGCAGGCAAGGGGCGCCTGCGGTACATAGGCGTGGAACCGTCAGTTGAGCGTCTGTGGGAGCAAATAATCCATCATAGGGACACTGGTAGGGTAACAACAGGGTAGAAGGGGGGTACACGAATAGGGCACTGGTTGGGGAACAGGGAGGAGAAGACGGTGCACGGGAAGAGCGCTGACGGCGCAATTTGGTCATCAAGGAGAAACCGAAGCTGAAGTTTGGAGCTTCCGGTGATACAGCTTGGGGGTACTTGCATTCAGTGAAATTTGTGGGAGCTGTCAAGGGGAGGCGCTGGTAAGACAACGGGCCACGTTTGGGATGCAAGAAATTCAAAGTAAAGAGAAGCTGCATAGGGTTTCTGGCAGGGATGTGTTGGTGCGTTCATGGAGCTAACGATAGGCACCCATCATGCACCATGGAGGCGGTTGAGGCACAGGGCATGCTGTCAAAAAATGGGACGCCCATAGTGCCGCGTGGCGGGGGTAGAGGGGGGGTGCTGGGCGGCGGTAGAGCAAAAGTAAGATACCAATGATGCATCAACTAATCAGCAGAAATGTGTGGGCGCCTATAGTGAAGTGTGGGGGCACCAATGTAGCGAAAGAAAAACACCAATGTGTATTATTGGGGCCGCCAGACCGAGCGGTTTGTCGAAATTTGGGGGCGCTCCCGATGAGCCCACTGCGGGAGATGAAGGCGCCGGTGGAGCATAGCACAGGCACCAATGATTTATTATGGGGGCGCCAGTGATACAGACCGATGTGTCAAAAGATGGTCTGGGGGAGGGCGCCGGTTGCCGTTGTGTAGCAGAACGCATTACAGTGATCGCTTACTGCTGTCAATGAACAGTCTCCAATCTTTGGGTTCGTACTGTGGCACTCCAAGCTTGAGCAGAAGCTGCGCAATATCAGCACAGTATACGTATGTAAGTGTACGTATGTAAGTCCTTCTCTTCAGAGATAAAACGGAGGTATTCTTGATGCCTGGTGCGGAAGAAGCTGATGCGAGCACTGTCAGTGTTACTGCGTATGATTTGTAGAGGACCGGCCCTCTAAATCCACAAAGTTGAAGTGTTTTGTTTATCTGGTAATTAAGGAGCGGCGTGCGAACATGGTGCCAGATTCGTGGTATTTGAAGAATGACCACGATGTTTCGTTTTTTTACACGCCGAACCGCGTGGGGCAACAGGTCCGCGATGGACTAAGGCTTGAAAAGTTTATAAAAGGGCTTATGCCATGAAGTAAAGAACAGTCACGACTCCGAACAGAGTATGTATAACGGGTAACTGATTGACATGTGTCCGCTCCACTGGACGGCTCCGCTCCACAGATTGCCGATACTGGGAATGTGTTTGTTTAACATTGTGCATAATTGCGATGTGTTGCAAGCTCAAATAACCTCTTGAATTAAAGTAAAATGCATGCAATTAAGTAACAGACATTGTTCCTAACAGTTTCTTAACCCTCGCTTTGGGTTCGTTTGGTTTTGTGTCCTTATGACTCTTATATTTTGTTACATATGAAATTTCTCATCATGTGTATTGCTTTTCAGGTTTTTATGTCCATTCACCTATTATATGGCACTTGTAGTTTATTTCCTTCTTTCTTATTCTTTCACAAGGTCGTATGTTGGGTGTCCGCTGGCACAGTCAGAGAGGAGGTTTTTTCTTCAATCTGGATGCCAACAGTTCGGCAGAGTCCTTTGACAAGCTGAGGTCGCGAACTAGATCATTCAACTCCTTTTGGGAAAATGGACATGGAGCATCATCTTCAAGAACCACTTCTTCTTCTTCGTGTGCGTCAACACTGGAGGCATCTTCGTCACTAATGTCAGGAATTTCGCTGAAAATAGGCTCTGGAATTGCATCACAATGAGCTACAGGACATGTGTGCACTATGTTAGTTAAAATGGTTGAATTTTTGCTGCATGGGTGCACTATGTTAGTTAAAATGGTTGAATATTTTGCTGCATGTGTGCACAATGACTTCATGCTTGTGTGCACTATGACTTCAGGCTTGTGTGCACAATGACTTCAGCTTGTGTGCACTTTGACTTCAGGCTTGTGTGCACTATGACTTTAGGCTTGTGTGCACTATAACTTTAGGCTTGTGTGCACTATGACTTCAGGCTTGTGTGCACTATGACTTCAGGCTTGTGTGCACTATGACTTCAGGCTTTTGTGCACAATGACTTTAGACTTCAGGCTTATAGTGTGCATTATGCCTTCAGGTTTGGTGTGGATATCTTGTTTTAATCAATTGGTGTGGATAAAAAGACGGTCATGGTGCCCCCTTAAAAAGTCGCTGAAATCCCTAAAGAACGACCACAGTGCCCCCTGAGATGGTCATGGTGCCCCCTGAAATGGTCACACACTCCCCTGAAATTGTCACTGTGCCATCCTGAAATGGTCACAGCGCCCCACGGAAATGGTTATGGCGCTCCCCTGAAATGGTCACGACACTCCCCTGAAGGTCGATGGCACCCCTGAAACGCCACTTTCCATTCTGTTGGATTCCCAGGAAGCGAGTGTCAGCGCCCCATGACAGGATTTAGCGTTCATCTGTTAGTAATCTGCTGCCTAAAAGTGACACTTCCTGCCATAGATGGCGCCCCTGGTCTGGATAACGCCCAGTCAGAGCCGCATGACGAAATCCATGGAGCGAAGCGGATTGAGATTTCTCAAGAGGCTCTATTCTGGCCGCTTGGCGGTTCTGACAGTTGATGCCAGGGCTCAGCAATTGTGTAGGGCGATAGCCCTTTTACGCCAGACGCCCATACTTATGCCCCCAAATCTAAATTCAAAACAGTTTTTGAGAAATTTTAGAACAAATGTTTTCACTTTTGCATTTTTCACATTTTTATTTCTTAAGCGGCGAACTTAAATTTTTCCTCCTTTTGAATAAGCAACAGGGCCACCTAAGACAAAAATGTCAAACTGGTCCGACAATATATATTACGCCAAAACGGAGTATTTTTGATACAAGCAAAACAGCTATTGAAATTTGACGGCTGATTTATAAGCTCGAAATGTGAGAAGGCATGCTGCAGTTAGTTTAAAGACAGCCACCTGGAGGCAGCTAGGTCAATTTTATTGTGCTTAGGCATAGTTTCCTGTGGAAAATGTAAATTTCTGACCTAGGTTTTGCCATTCTGCCAGAGGAATGCATTTTTGCTCTTTTCATTCAAATCTTAATATCTCGCGATATAATGCGCCGATTTGAATTTTCATTTCAGATAATGGAAGACCATTGCTTCTGCCTGATAATATTTAGAGATGGATATCTTGATATTGAAATTCATTGTTTTATATGTATAAATATAATTTTAGTAGAAAACCTTTTATTTGTAGCTTCCCGGTACCGAGCACATATCACTCATAAGCTCAGAATTGACATGACGGAATAGGAAAGTTAATTGCAGTCATTTCACTCATTTACACTACCCACTTATCTCCAACGGCTTTCGAATAATTAGTCCGAAAATGTAGTACAAGGTGCTAAATTTCTCGGACCATCTTTGTTTTTCACCATGGTTTCAAGTCCTTAAAATAAATGGAAGTGGATGAAATTTGGCATGAAGCTAGCTTACGGCCCTGGGTCGCTGATACAAGCAATTCCAGGCCAACATAATGTTTGGTTCATCTTCTAGAAACAGCTTTATACCGTGCCTTTTCTATACGAACACAGCACCCGGCGCCACGCCACGGTACTATCCTCGGTTGAGTGATACCAGCCAGTGACCTCCTGACGGGTCACAGGTGTAGGGCTAGTTGGAGGGTCCAGGGTGTGGCGCACTGGTATAGTGGTTAGGCGCTCTGTCCCTTGATCAGGGATGCCCGGTTCGAATCCGGGAGTGACCGGACGATCTTAATTAGTTATTTCAAAGAAAAGAAGTGGTAACACTGACCTACAGGCTTATGAAGAGATACATTGCGAAGGAAATATGGTTTGCTTTCAGCACATTGTCATGCGGCTCTCCTGCGCCAGTGGGGCGTTAGCCCAGGTAGCAGACCGGGGTTGTCTGGACAGCGACCCTTGGTCTGGATGGTGCCCCTGGTCTGGATAACGCCCAGTTGTCTGAATAGCGACCCTTAATCTGGATGGAGCCACCTGGTTTGGGTGACGCCCCCCCTCCAAGGACCATGTGTCGCTCTCCCCGATCGGAGATACTGGATCCGCCTATGCCAGTGGATCAGGACATTTTAGGTGGGCTTACTTGCAATCCTCAGTCAGGGGAGTAAATTCGCCCACTTCCACCTCCCCACGCCAGTTACCAGTGGAGTGATAGTTGGAACCCTGACAACTCCGATTGGGATAGCCCAATTTTGCAAAATGCCAGTGTTTCCGAGAAACCTATTGTTTACCCCGCATATTACCCCAGCGCATTCCGGTTTCCATGCCCCTGAGCCGGTGGTGGAAAATAGCCCCTGGCTTGACCCTGAATGTTCCGTTGGCAGACGAGTCACTGCAACGACGCTTAAAAGGAATTTGGCATCTTTATAACGTGATTTTAATGAAATAGCCAAGTTGTAAAACATGCCGGAAAACCCGGTACTCAACATATCATTTGTCTTGGAACTCGAAATTTCCGTAGAATGCTAAAAACCTACCTGAAATTTACCCAAAATGTACCCAAGGAGCCGGCCACAGTTGCCAGCTGTTGGCGTGACGTCATGCTGACGTCACAGTGCGTAGTCGGCATATTGAAGTCCTTTGAATGTGGTATTAGTTGCCAGATGATGACATCATGCAGTGGCAGGTATCTATTTCTTTCCCCACCGGAGCCTTTCAATATCAAAATATCAAGCTCATTGTACATTTTTCAGAAAATCATGGACATTTTCATAACCTTCGGCTAAAATGCCCCTAATTACACTAAATTCCGGGATTCGGCCGAGGTGCCACATTCCCTTTAACACTCCACTGCCTCTCGTGAAAGTTATGAGTATGGCTCCGGTATTTTTTCATTCGGATATGATAAACTGGCTCAGAGAAATGCACAGACATCGCTTAATCAGACATTGCCCGTCAAATTTTGCTATAATTAATTATTGGTATGCAGATTTAATAGACGCAGGTCAGTGGCATACCGTCCTGTTTTGTCACAGAGATCAGCTGACGTTATCGATTCAATGGGGTACGGCCTGCGCTCCGCAGCGGCCGAGCGGGGGTCGGCCGTCTGGTATTTTACTGATGTCAGCCACGTTCTCTATTCAGTTGTATGCTTCTTCGACGCTGCTAGCGTAATTTACACCTTTTATGAAATGGGGCCAAGGTAACCTTGCAAGTAGTTGTATATTCTTCTGAATTCTTTTGAAACAAGGTTGTGGTGTATCATTTGGTTTGTGCTGCATCATGCTGCTTCTACACTGCAAGCGTATGTTACATCTTTTATGAAACGGGGCCCTGGTAGGCAATTGTTGGCTGGTGTGTACGGCTTGGATGAGGCCACCCAGACATTTTATTCTCATAATTTACGCTGGATAGAATGGATAAATTTTCTCCTAATCAAACATTTTTTCATACCATTCCTGGATTTCAAATGATAAGATAGTATGTAGAGGCTACAATGCCCACTTTTTAAGGGCGTTTTTCGTATTTTTTCCAGGACGTTTTTCGTTTTTTTCGTCACCTAAAGCAAGTTTGCGCCACACTGCTCTAAACTAAAAAGTGAAAAAGTGAAAGAACGAAAAAAGTCCTTTTAAAACGAAAACGTCCTTAAAAATAAAAAAAACAGTTAAAAGCGTCCCTAAAAGGTATTAAATAAAAAACCGCCAAGTTTCGATATTTGAATTTTATTTCGTGTTTTCGCTCTTTGATGATTATTTAGGGGCTGTTCATAAATGACGCTACCCGCTAAGGGGAGGGGTGTTGGCCGCGAAAAGTGACGTGCCACGACGACGTGGTCGTGGGGTGAGAAGGGGTTGACCGAAAAGTGACGTGCCAAGACGACGTGGTCGTAGGGTGAGAAGGGGTTGACCGAAAAGTGACGTGCCAAGACGACGTGGTCGTAGGGTGAGAAGGGGTTGACCGAAAATTGACGTGCCAAGACGACGTGGTCGTAGGGTGAGAAGGGGTTGACCGAAAAGTGACGTGCCATGACGACGTGGTCGTGGGGTGAGAAGGGGTTGACCGAAAAGTGACGTGCCAAGACGACGTGGTCGTAGGGTGAGAAGGGGTTGACCGAAAAGTGACGTGCCAAGACGACGTGGTCGTAGGGTGAGAAGGGGTTGACCGAAAAGTGACGTGCCATGACGACTTGGTCGTGGGGTGAGAAGTAGGGTTGATAATCCCGGGATCGGGATCCCGGGATCCCGGGATTGTGTTAATCCCGAATCCCGGGATTATATATTTCCGAATCCCGGGATCCCGATATTTTCCAACACTAAAAATAGCGTGGAAAGCGTCGTTGGTAGTAATAAAAAATCATAGAATCCAACAACATGCTACAGCGTTGTTTTATGCTTAATATTTTACCTACCTGAAATGTTCAAACACAAGCAAAAGCCTGGCTCTCCCTTCTGCATGTACGTAGATTATACCTGGCATCGCTTCACAGTTCACACCGTGTCAGTTTCTCTGTTCGAGCTCGAGTCTGAAAAGTAAAAAAATGTTTTTTTTTTAACGACCCTAACGAGACATGCATTGCGATCGAAAAGAACCAGACGCATGGCTTTAATAGATTACAATTGATCCCTGGGGTGTCACAACTGACTCTTGATGGGGTCAAATATAACATTTGAAGGAAGTATTTCAAAGCCAAGTTATGTAGCTATGTACTAGCCAAGCAAAGACCAATCAATGTTTTTATTTTGGTATAGTGCTACATCTGCCAGATAGCAAAAATGTCAAGGCTGCTGAAAATATGATGAAAAGTTTTCTGGCACAAAGCATTGCCCTTCCTGAAGCAGAAAAGTAAGAATCGTTACAGTTGACCCCGGTCTCCCTTATCAACTTTACAGAAAAAGTAATGCAACGATCTCACTCTAAATTTCACATATGCTACCAACACAATAATAATAAATGGGCTAAGCACTTCACACCGGCACACCAGTAACCAGTCTGACGCGCTTTGACTACACTGTGTCACGCCTAATCCACGAACGAGCTCTGAGCGCTGACAACGTGCATCTGTTTTAAATGAGTTTTATGTGTGATCACCTTTCTTTTATTGCTTTTTAGGTTTTCTTGTGATTTTTACTCTTTTATCTTTTTATCTCCTGCTGCACCCAATTGACGATGGAATATGAAAAGCCTCTCCTGTATGAGGATGTTCTGAAATATACATACATACATACATACAACCGACCACGTCTGAAATGAGAGCATCATGCAGTGCCACGGTACTGGCTGGCGGTGGCTTCTGGTCGGATAGAAAACGATTTTTGATTGGTTTTAGGCTATTTCCTGCGTTGTGGTTAGTTAAATTGATGCTGAGGCTACTTAGCCGGGATTTCCCGCAACTACTTGCTTTGTTACGTTTTTGCACGATGGAGTAGACGGCTACTGATGGTAGTTTTTGAATACAATTTTTGTGGATTGTCGGTTTGGGACGAGCAATAGAACAAACTTATTATTAACGGGTGGTATTCTGTTTTATTTTCGTTAGGTGAGTTTTTTATTAAGTTTTAGGCATGACTTGTCTTTTTACTGGGGGCCAATTTCCCGGCACTGGGGGGGAATTTCGGCCGACAGGGGGGAATTTCGGCCGACAGGGGGGCCAATTGGCCCCCAGTTAACATGTTAAAAATGACCTGGTACAGATGCATGCTTCCGAAGTAGTTGTAGATGCAGAAGCGATGGACGTTGATGATCTTCAGCCAGCACAGTCGCTTCAATCGATGCTTCAACAGGCTCTAGATAAGATAAGAGTTCCAGAGCCATATCACAGTTCAAGTGCATCCAGGCTAAGTCTCTTCAATGCTTCGCTTATGACCAAGGCCATTAGGAAAGAGTTGGAAAACCTGCCTGCCTCTGGAAGAACGGGTATGATAGCTCTGTCCTACAGCTGGCTCAATGACATAGTCCCTACGATTGATGACTCGGAACGTGTGTTTTCAACTGTCGGGAATATCGTCACTAAAGAACGGTCGAGTCTCGGCGACGAAGCCGTTGATGCCCTTTGCTTCCTCAAGTGCTACTATCGTGGCAGGTGGTTTGTGTGACCAGGACACAATAGGCCGGGTCACAATAGGTAAATACCTCTATTGTAATATGACTAGAAATATAACCAAGAAATATATATTGTCAATATCATTCATGTCTTTATTTGTTTTGGGGAGCAGAGCATTTTATTCTGTTTAGTGTCCATATGAATTGTCATGTGCATTCCGCATGGTGTGAATAGTATGCTATGAGTTATCCTTAACGGGAAATATTAACTATGCTGTTAAGAATACGCCACATACGTTATCTAAAGCAGACACTAATTTTCGACATGTTTATTGAAAACAATTTCCCAATCCCGGGATCCCGGGATATCCCGGGATTGAGGGTCGATGAATCCCGGGATCCCGGGATTGCAAAAATGTCCCGGGATTATCAGCCCTAGTGAGAAGGGGTTGACCGAAAAGTGACGTGCCATGACGACGTGGTCGTGGGGTGAGAAGGGGTTGACCGAAAAGTGACGTGCCATGACGACGTGGTCGTGGGGTGAGAAGGGTTGACCGAAAAGTGACGTGCCAAGACGACGTGGTCGTAGGGTGAGAAGGGGTTGACCGAAAATTGACGTGCCATGACGACGTGGTCGTAGGGTGAGAAGGGGTTGACCGAAAATTGACGTGCCATGACGACGTGGTCGTGGGGTGAGAAGGGATTGACCGAAAAGTGACGTGCCATGATGACGTGGTCGTAGGGTGAGAAGGGGTTGATCGAAAAGTGACGTGCCATGACGACGTGGTCGTGGGGTGAGAAGGGGTTGACCGAAAAGTGACGTGCCATGACGACGTGGTCGTAGGGTGAGAAGGGGTTGATCGAAAAGTGACGTGCCATGACGACGTGGTCGTGGGGTGAGAAGGGGTTGACCGAAAAGTGACGTGCCATGACGACGTGGTCGTAGGGTGAGAAGGGGTTAACCGAAAAGTGACGTGCCAAGACGACTTGGTCGTGGGGTGAGAAGGGGTTAACCGAAAAGTGACGTGCCAAGACGACGTGGTCGTGGGGTGAGAAGGGGTTGACCGAAAATTGACGTGCCAAGACGACTTGGTCGTGGGGTGAGAAGGGGTTAACCGAAAAGTGACGTGCCAAGACGACGTGGTCGTGGGGTGAGAAGGGGTTGACCGAAAAGTGACGTGCCATGACGACTTGGTCGTGGGGTGAGAAGGGGTTGACCGAAAAGTGACGTGCCATGACGACGTGGTCGTGGAGTGAGAAGGGGTTGACCGAAAAGTGACGTGCCATGACGACGTGGTCGTGGGGTGAGAAGGGGTTGACCGAAAAGTGACGTGCCAAGACGACGTGGTCGTGGGGTGAGAAGGGGTTGACCGAAAAGTGACGTGCCATGACACGGGGGCGAGCTTTTTCCGGCGGTGATTTTTCCTTTGTTTAGTTCTATTGTTTTTCCGCTCAGGTGGACCTACCTAGAAGTAAGACTAAAACCTGAACGCATGACTTTTCCTTAGGCAGGCAGTGACTTGAAATGTCAAGCTTAAAGCGTTGTCATCATGAGGTGCGGTATGATTGAAAAACGCAATTTGTTTTATAGCTTTATCAGCTATATCATTTTTAACGTTTTACACACTGATTTATTTGAAATAATTTAATACAGACGTTAAAAATATTCAACGTTCATTCCAAAAAGGAGTGCATTCCCAAAAATAAGTATGCTTGGTACTTTTCTTTAATCAACATTTTACCAATAGAATATTGAAGCCTTCTGCTTGGTCGTTTCACACTCATTACGAAATTATTGAGGGGTTCTTTGAATCTAGAATTCATCCTTAACTCTACCTTAAATATTAATACATGATCTCCCTCCATCTGAAAAATTGACGAAAGAGACTGCATGAAAGTGATCTTTCATAACTTGAATTAGATTTCTGGACATTTTCACCTGAAAAACATGGAAATTGGAGTAGGAAACAAAATTTTCATCTTGAATTTTTTGTTATCAAAATTGCTTAAAAAACAAGTGCTACCAAACATGTATATATGGAAGTGCCTCCACACGCATTACCATTTCTAAATATATTTCCATTTTTGGAAGAAACATGCCCAATTATGAGTCATCGTTCCCATTCTTGGGTACACCCATTTCTGGAAAGGCGACCTCATTGTGCAGTCGTTCTCTATGTATGTTGTTCTCTTGGTCCCTGCGTCTTTCTCCTTTCTCTGAACATGGAACTAAATACGTACAGGCTTCGTGCATTTTTTGTGTGCAAGGTTTTGACGGTACTCCTATCTTTTCAGGTGCGTCAAGAACGAATTACATGCTAAAGAGGCATACAAACTGGCAGTTCCATACATTATCCATCACTGCAGCGGGGGATGCCCCTATCTCCAGCAATGTCTGCCAGCGTCCCCGGGCCAGCCGGTCGGACTCTGACGGGCTGAGAGTGCTGGGCCAGCAGCCGAATTTGAGGTGTAACATCTGCAGTCATGCGGCACACGCTGGTGGGCGTGTCGGGGGCGGTGGCCATGGCCTGCATCGTCTCCTCGTGGTCACTGGACTGGTGGCCCCGACTTCTGTTCAGCGTCGCCTGCGTGCTGGCGGTGGCTCTGGGCTCAGTGCTGGCCATCTGGGTGCACGTCAAACTGGGCAGTCAGCACAAGCCAGCCGTGAAGCGACCCATTCCCGTCGATCTTGTCAAGACACTTCTCAAGGTGATTCTCTGCAAACCGATTTATGTACAGATTCCGGTGATGTGTCTGAGGTTAGACACAGGGAATTGTTATTTATGGTGTGTATCGGTGAAAATGATCGTTATGTGAACTTTGGCTTGCTGATTACCAGCTGTAAACTTAGGCTAGACTGAGTGTGTTTGTGCTTGCTCTGCTTTCATCCACGGTGGCACGTGCAGTAATATGTACCAAATTGACCAGGAATGGCATTGCCTGCTGTCTCTAACACCCGTCCCGCTTCCTCAGCTGTCGTCCAAGCCAGAGAAGCCGGCGCCGTACCAGCGGCCCCTGGTGGTGAGCCGCAGCGTGGACGAGGTGTTGGCGGACGTGGTCGGTCGCGTGGTGGCCGACTTCTTCAGTAGCTGGTACTCCCAGCTGGCGGCCGAGCCTCAGCTTCAGGCCGACGCTGTCAAGTACGCCACACTCTGCTCATCTCAGAGGCCCTGTGTTCGTGCTGTTAAGTACTGGCACGCCGTCGTCCTTTGCCTTGAGGAGTGTGCCGGTTTCCGAGGTATATACCGAGTCGGACATACGCGGCTCCTCCCTGCTGCTCGTGACAGTGGTGGAGGGGGCCATGTGCCTGCGCTGCCGTGGCCTGTCCCGATGGGGTCTCAGCAGGTACCCCCGCCCTGCAGCTCCCGCCCAGCCGGTGTGTTCTCATATTCCCTGCTCACAAGGTGCTGGTCCCGGGCGTATTGCTCTGGGACATTGTATTCCAAGTAATTGACTATATTTTGTTCAAAGCAGGTGTCACACAATCCTTCTCAAGACTTGGAGGTGTCCATAGTTGTCGGTAGATGATCGGTTTTGTCACTGAGTGTCTCCACTATGCTGTGCATGTTTATTGCATGCACACTGTACATTTCACGGTATTCGTGGATCCAATAGGGTAGCCTGGGATCTCACAAAGCATCTGCGCTTCAAGCGAGAATTTTTTGCCCTTGGTCGTCTCTTTAAGCCAGAGGGTGAGTTATTATTTGTCACTGGAAAAGACCTTTTTAAATTTTACCACATTGATTCATTTTAAGTTGGTCTTACGACCCGAAAGTCGAGAACCATGTGGTCGAGTCTCTGTCTGGTGCGACTTAGAGCTGACGCGACATGGAGAGACGATAATGCTCCCGGCAGAACCTGTGCAGCTATCCATTAAAAGATAAGCTGTTATAGGGACGGCACTAGATGTCGTGTATGCCTCTACGTACGAAGAAGTCCGTAGTTTTCCTCTGTGCTCCATGGGCTGTGTCCTTCGGAACTGGATGCGACTTCCTCTCGGAGATGAGCCGTGTGTTGTCTTCTTTCAGAAATGACCTGTGGGAGTCTCTGCGACGCCTCCAAGACCGCCTGTCGGCCATTAACGAGGTCAACTTCATCGCCTCAGACGTCTTCAACAAGGTCAAACAGCACTTCCAGCGCATCCGCATCGCTCACGAGATGAGGTCTGTGCTGTCGCCACATGCAGACTAGTGGTGGGCTGGGGCTTTTCTCTCCAAAACCTTTTGAACCATGGGCTGCAGGGTCCTGAAATTGCTTTCACGCAAGGTGGAGAGTGAGGCCAAAATCCCAAAAAGAGGCCAAAATCCCCGCTTTCTTAACAAACCTCATTTTGTCGTTTAGTATTTCCAGGCTTACAAGTCCCATCACAGCCTTTTTCCTGGACCTGTTTGTTGCTTCTTACCAAACCAATACTTTTTCAGGATAATACTTTGATTTAGGACTGTATTTATATGCCTTCATAATACAAGCAACAACTACCGCCAGCTTTTTTTGTTTTGACTGACAGTAGATGAAAATATCTGCTGTAGGATGGAAGTGAAGAATCATCATTCTGCTACCTCCTAGTGGAATGAAAACATTCTGGCGCTCCACAATTTTAGGTACCTCATATATAGATAGGATCTCATAACCCCGAATCTCTAAACCATTAGCATAGAACTAGGAAGCTACATAATTTCTAATGTTTATATATAGAATACATTATTTGGCCCTGATGCCATGGTAAATAACCAACCAGATAAATCCCTCTTCCTCTTATTTTGATATTCTCCAACTTTCACCCATCCAAGCACCACACAGGCTAACATTATTTAATGCAAGATGTGTGGTTTAAACACTCAACCACTGCCAAGATTATTTTCCTTCAATGTGTGAAAACCACCAGCCTAATTTGTATGTACAATCAGTTCAGATGAAGAAAGTAGCAAGCATACCAAGCTTTAAAAATCATGAGCCGCAAAAGGTACAATATGAGCCTTCCTCCAGGCTGTGGAAAACTTTTGCAAGGTATTATGACCTCACCCAGTACTGTACTGTACTGAGTAGGTAGGTACCCACCTATCTCCTGTAGACATTTAAGATGGGAGAAATGGTTCGATTAATCGTGAATTTCCCGAAAGGTAAGCTGCAGTATCACCGATAAGAAATGAACCCTCATCCACAATATCCCTTTCAACATCAAACTCAAATTCCTTCCACGCACTCACTCAATTTCCAGTCTTCTTTCCAATAACCATACTGACCTCAAAATTTTATATTCTGCGCCTTGGTGATATTCCCGCCAGAAGACAGGGCTCACCAAGGTTACCGAAGTAACTAAAAAACTCTCCGCCTGCACTTGCGCACCCATTCATGACACCCGAGATCATTTCAGCTCCCCAAATACGATAAAGTGACGTCATTGTTCTGAATGGACGAAATCCAGCTGAGGCGCTTTCACCGAGGCCAATTCGGTACTTGGATGTCTTTGGAATCCCATTTCTCAATAATAAACGCACGGTTGAGAGCAATCGAACGCTAGAAATGTTGCTAAAGCATGTTTCAACCTAAAAACACAAACAAAAAGAAAAAATAAATCTGTATTTTATGAAATATATTGAAAGGTGGAATGGGCCTCACTTAAAGTGGAGATTTCTACCGAAATCACGATGTAGTTCCGAGCGTTTGAAAATTTCAAAGAAGCTCTTAAACCACATAGCGAAAATAAATATAAATGTCTTATTTATTTTTCTCGAAGAAAACATCTATTTCTTTCCAAATTTTGTTCAGTAAAATAATATATATCCTAATTTACTCATCAATGTTACCAACATTAAAAAAATAGTAAAAAAATCAGGGTTGATTTTGGCAGCCTCTCTTGAAATTATAAAATTACTCTACATTATTGGTGGTCTTGATAGGAATCTACGTTTCATTTTGATCCTTTCAAATGCGACTTGTATCCTGTTCTAATGCGAATAATTGCCGAAAATTAAAAGTGGACGAAAACGAATGCGCCTCGATCCAATCGGCCTCACTGAACAAATACCCACGTGAAGTCTTTCCTTCGCCTGAAAATCTGGCAGCAGTCAATCCCAAGCCAACTAAGGCAAAAGATATGCGTCATCTTTTGTATTTGAAAGGGCCAGAAACTTCTGGGACATGACAAAGCTTGTTATACCTCCAGAAAATATTTGTTGCCTCACTTTTCCCATGCCACCGTTGGTGTTTTTTCTACGGGTTTTAGATTTTAGTTTGTGGCAGGCCGGGATTGTTTTGTTTTGTGCGGCGTTATCGTGGGAGTAGTATTGGCGTTTGAGATATTGGCGAGAGGACGTAATCAGGCAAGATATTACATCAATGGCGGTTGGGGATTATACTAATATGGTTTGGGTATTCACTGTCATAATTTAGATGTGTATTATACTGGTTTTCATGCCCGGGATTCCTCTGCCAAGTGAGGCCAAAACAAGTCCCTGGTGAGCCCCAAATAAATCTGAAAAAGATACGTTTTCCACCTAAAATTGTGAATTTCAGGACACTGGTGGGCTGCATGAAAGCCATGTGCGGGCACGGAATTCGCGAGGTTTCGGTGGGTAGTGGTTCAGACGATATTTTCTGGTAGAGGATATGGCACATCCGTGGGATTTGAGCTGATATATCACTCGTGTAAAGCATACCAAAAAACTCCGAGTCTCAGAGTTTGTATCTTATAGAGTTCTAACTTTTACGGAGCAATGACGCTTCACGAGCGTCCTATTTAAAGCGCACTAACCCGTCCCGTCCCCCCCCCCGTCCGTGGATATGACGATTGGCAGCGACCATTTGTATATGGGGACGCGAGTTGTACCGGATTCCTCTCCAAACCGGTGGACAGCCGCTCAGTGGGGCTGCGGCTGGTGCTGCTGGCGGCGAACTGAGCTGTCCGGCCGCAGGACAGCCGCTCAGTGGGGCTGCGGCTGGTGCTGCTGGCGGCGAACTGAGCTGTCCGGCCGCAGGACAGCCGCTCAGTGGGGCTGCGGCTGGTGCTGCTGGCGGCGAACTGAGCTGTCCGGCCGCAGGACAGCCGCTCAGTGGGGCTGCGGCTGGTGCTGCTGGCGGCGAACTGAGCTGTCCGGCCGCAGGACAGCCGCTCAGTGGGGCTGCGGCTGGTGCTGCTGGCGGCGAACTGAGCTGTCCGGCCGCAGGACAGCCGCTCAGTGGGGCTGCGGCTGGTGCTGCTGGCGGCGAACTGAGCTGTCCTGGCGGTGGACAGCCGCTCCGGTGATGTGCGTGGACTCAAAGGGGTATATGGCCAAGGATGGAGAAAAATTCGCTGGCCAACCCCCGCGAGGTTATCCTACTCACCAGTATATCGTAAGATAGCGACGTGCAAACAGTTTTCGTTGTTTTGTTTTCGTCGTTGCTTGTTGCTTGTTTATCATGCCCCAGCGATCACGGAAAGGTATCTGTTAGTCCACATTTGAGCAGCATTTCTGGCCACATCCGCACACTTGGCCACAGCCGCCAGGCTGCACATAGTCGGGACGCCCGTTCAAAGGTGGCCAAACCGGATATGATCACAGCCGCCAAATATAGTGGAAGGAAGTTTTTTGTATAGATAACTTCCCAATGTTTCAGAAAGTGCAAATTAAACTGTACTGTATTTGCTCATATCCCTCACACAGGTTGCACCGATTTTGGAACTAGTTTTTTGCCGTCGTATTTCCTGGACAACCGGCCGTGTTTGACGTCTTATATTTGTACATTTAATTTGCGAAAATTTCAATAATTATATATATTCTGAATCCTTGTTCTGTTCAACATCGAAAAATGCCGTAAACTTTTGGATTAGGTGGAGATTAGTTGGTTTGCGGGGATTGAGTTGGTTTTGCAGAGATCTTTGAATTTTGAAGACAGGGGAAATGCTATATTTAAATCCTTTCTGCGGTGCGCTTGACAGCGGGGATCCCGTGGGATTGAGTTATTGAAAAGTAAATTAACCCTCAGGGAGAAATTAAAACAGCATTAATGTCGTATCTCAATGAAACTGTTAATAAGTCTTGTGTTATAATCCAGTTTGTATGCTCTGCGGCTTCGTCTCGCGCACACGGAAATGCTATATGCAGGATCAGGATGTATTCAACTTTACTTCCGAGCACCGACTGTCCTGACCTCATACATGCTCACACACATACCGGCCACGGTCACCGCCGCCGACCAGGCCCTGCGGGGGCGGCGCGAGCACGCCAGCCGGCGGGGATCACAACATCTCCCCGCAAGACGATTGCTGCATATAATTAACAAGAACCTCTTGGGAGGACAAAATGCTGCAGCAACTAGTCTGACATACAAGCAACATCCGAATCGTCTGAGATGCACTAATCATACGAACGGTCGTTCCAGCGCACCTAGAGGCGTTGGGGCTGCCGCCGGGCGCGTCGGCTGCGATAAGGTGCAACAGGCACCACAGAACGCTCCTCGGTTCCCTCAGAGACGGGCGGCTGCTGCGGCTGGCCGTCACTGGGAAGGTGGCGAAGCGTTGACGCTAGGTGGAGCCACCTGGTCCGACAGGAGCGGCCGGTAGGTGCGCAGAGATCGATGATTCCGCCACCAGAGGTAAACTGACGCAAGACTTGAACAGCTGACGGTAAACTTGAAGCAAGAGTTATGAGACGTGGGCATTGTTCCTCCCTCTCGCACTACTAGGTAGAAGTTAGCAATTGAAGCTGGTGCTGGTCTTACGGGACTGAGTGGAAGAATACACGCGTCAAATTGCAGTGCGTTGGGAAGGAACACACGTGTGCAGTATGTCTTGTTTCCTTCAAAGTAGCTGGAGGGCATGATGGGACGAGTCGTTTAACCCTTGCTCCGGTGAGGTCGGGTTTTTTTCAATGGCACCAGAAAACAGTGCCGTGAAGCGCAGCCGCACTGGGCTTACCTTATCCGTGGTAGATTGCGCAATTTTTTTAATTATGATTCGGTCATCTCAGGTCTGGTCACCGGGCCTGGTCAAGTGGCCTCACCTTCACAAAGATGTCAAGTGACACCAGTGAAAATAGGTTTATTTAATTTATATAATAATCGTATCATGCAATAAGCCCACCAAGTACACACGTGGGAATGGGAATTCATATATCGATGGCCTAGGGTCAGGTGCGGGTCATGACTTCTTCATTTGAAATGCCTGGGGAACACGGGAATTGACCAAGAAATGGCCCTGTCTCTGTACAAACGACTGAAAATAACTTGTTATTCTCAAAATCATAGCATCTTTCGTCATTGTCCAGAGTCGTGTTGCAAGTTTTGACCTGTGACCTATGAGAAGTCTTCCGACATTTCTTCGTCATTTTGTATGGGGTTTTAGGGGCGACCATGAAGGTCATATGTTGCCCTTGAGACCTCTTAAGCAGTGTTTCAGACCTGGTTCAATAACTGCGCAGAAAGTGGTGACAGAACTTTGATTTTGATATCATTGCGTTTGGCTTATCATTGCACAGTACATTGATGTGCATATTCAACATGTTGTTCGGATGGTGACCCAAACTTGACCTGAGGTGTGATCGTTTCAAGATTCTGACCCAGTGTGGTCATGGCATGCATCATGCGATTCGCCTTGGCGACGGGAACTGAATGTGTAAAAACTGACTTAACAACCCAGTTACATGCCAGAGCCAGAAAACATATCCTAACCTGTTTCCTTCTTTGACTTGACATGGCTTCAATATTGGCCTGAGCCAAAAAGTGACTGGTATATATATTTTTATTATGGGCTATCTAACATCATTCGCATTTTGTGCCTTCCTGCATGGGAGCCAAGATCGAGGAGGATGTTCCAAAACCACCTATTGGGCGAAGGTGGATCGGAGGCCCACTTGGAACCTCCGGGACTCCACTGATTATATCCCAAACAGCTGTTAGAATACCCATGCATGTATATATTCTACTTCTAACCATGAGAACCTTTAATTATATAAAAAATTCGTAGAAGTTAAAGATGTTCATCGTTGTCAGGTCTCAAGTTTTCCGGTTTGGTTCCTGCGGGTAAAAAAACAGCCAGTCAGTCGCTTATACAAGACGCTCCCGCCTAGATAACCCAAACACTTAACATGTCTAATAAGTCATTTTATTATTTTTTGATGTTTCTTCGGAAAATAATCTAAACGCATTTGACGTGTGCGATATTAAAATTGGGTCGCCTTTTGTAACCTGTAGAATTGACACCCAATGTCATATAGGGCTAAAAGTTAGGTAGATGCACAATTCTGTGTTACATATACGTGTGTCAAATTTCAACACAATCGAAGGGGTGAGGTAACTCGTTTGCGATGTGAGGTGGAGCGACCCACCAGCTGAGCCTGGCGGAGCTCTTCGCGCCCCGGATATAAACCTGGATATACGGACTCTGACGCCGGACCTGGGTCCACACCCGAGCTCTGCATGTCAATCGATTCCGGTGGAGAGGTCTGTTTTCAAATGGATTGTTCCTGTCTGGATGTGAAACTCGGGGTGACCCGAACTGTATCTCACGTTTCTGGTCGTGTTATACTGGGGCCAGGCACTGGCCACTGTGGCCACAGCATCAGCACTGAATTGTACCATAGGCTCTGTGACCGGGGCTGCAGTGAGAGGCTCGCTAATGCTAGGGATGGCGCCACTGAATACTGGATAATGGGAGGAACTATTTTACATATTCCGTCTACCGCAGTGACGATTATTCATGCCGTCTGCCATTGTGTCTGGAATATGTGTGCCGTCTCCCGCAGTGACGGATGTGTGCCGTCTCCGTCAGTGACTGGTATGTGTGCCGTCTCGCGCAGTGACGGGTATGTGTGCCGTCTCCCGCAGTGACTGGTATGTGTGCCGTCTCCCGTCAGTGATGTATGTGTGCCGTCTCCGGCAGTGACTGGTATGTGTGCCGTCTCCCACAGTGACGGGTATGTGTGCCGTCTCCGGCAGTGACGGATGTGTTTCGTCTCCGTCAGTGATGTATGTGTGCCGTCTCCCACTGTGACGGATGTGTGCCGTCTCCGGCAGTGACGGGTATGTGTGCACCGTCTCCGGCAGTGACGGGTATGCGTGCCGTCTTGCCTCAGTGAAATGATATGTGCCGTCTCCCGCAGTGACGGATATGTGTGCCGTCTCCCGCAGTGACGGGTACGTTTGCCGTGTCCGGCAGTGACGGGTATGCGCGCTGTCTCCGGCAGTGACGGATATGTGTGCCGTCTCCCTCAGTGACGGATGTGTGCCGTCTCCCACAGTGACGGATGTGTGCCGTCTCCCGCAGTGACGGATGTGTGCCGTCTCCTGCAGTGACGGATGTGTGCCGTCTCCCGCAGTGACGGATGTGTGCCGTCTCCCGCAGTGACGGATATGTGCCGTCTCCCACAGTGACGGGTATGGGTGCCGTCTCCCACAGTGACGGATGTGTGCCGTCTCCCGCAGTGACGGATATGTGACGTCTCCCGCAGTGACGGATGTGTGCCGTCTCCCACAGTGACGGGTATGGGTGCCGTCTCCCACAGTGACGGGTATGGGTGCCGTCTCCCACAGTGACGGGTATGTGTGCCGTCTCCCACAGTGACGGGTATGGGTGCCGTCTCCCACAGTGACGGATATGTGTGCCGTCTCCCACAGTGACGGATGTGTGCCGTCTCCCGCAGTGACGGATATGTGCCGTCTCCCACAGTGACGGGTATGGGTGCCGTCTCCCACAGTGACGGATATGTGTGCCGTCTCCCACAGTGACGGGTATGGGTGCCGTCTCCCACAGTGACGGATATGTGCCGTCTCCCACAGTGACGGATATGTGTGCCGTCTCCCACAGTGACGGGTATGGGTGCCGTCTCCCACAGTGACGGATATGTGTGCCGTCTCCCACAGTGACGGGTATGGGTGCCGTCTCCCACAGTGACGGATATGTGCCGTCTCCCACAGTGACGGATATGTGTGCCGTCTCCCACAGTGACGGATATGTGCCGTCTCCCACAGTGACGGATATGTGCCGTCTCCCACAGTGACGGATATGTGTGCCGTCTCCCACAGTGACGGGTATGGGTGCCGTCTCCCACAGTGACTGGTATGGGTGCTGTCTCCCACAGTGACGGGTATGGGTGCCGTGTCCCGCAGTGACGGGTATGGTGCCGTGTCCCGCAGTGACGGGTATGGGTGCCGTGTCCCGCAGTGACGGATATGTGTGCCGTCTCCCACAGTGACGGATATGTGCCGTCTCCCACAGTGACGGATATGTGCCGTCTCCCACAGTGACGGATATGTGCTGTCTCCCACAGTGACGGATATGTGCCGTCTCCCACAGTGACGGATATGTGTGCCGTCTCCCACAGTGACGGGTATGGGTGCCGTCTCCCACAGTGACTGGTATGGGTGCTGTCTCCCACAGTGACGGGTATGGGTGCCGTCTCCCACAGTGACGGATATGTGTGCCGTCTCCCACAGTGACGGGTATGGGTGCCGTCTCCCACAGTGACGGATATGTGCCGTCTCCCACAGTGACGGATATGTGCCGTCTCCCACAGTGACGGATATGTGTGCCGTCTCCCACAGTGACGGGTATGGGTGCCGTCTCCCACAGTGACTGGTATGGGTGCTGTCTCCCACAGTGACGGGTATGGGTGCCGTGTCCCGCAGTGACGGGTATGGTGCCGTGTCCCGCAGTGACGGGTATGGGTGCCGTGTCCCGCAGTGACGGGTATGGGTGCCGTGTCCCCCAGTGACGGGTATGGGTGCCGTGTCCCGCAGTGACGGGTATGGGTGCCGTGTCCCGCAGTGACGGGAAGACCACGCTGCCGATGTACACGCTGGTGTCGTACCTGGCCAATCCGGAGCGGGAGCTGCAGTTTCTGCGCAGTGTGGCCGAGGTGGTCATCATGATCCTGCTGCCCGCCGACTACTCGCGCTGCGTGCCCGTCCGCCACCTCCTGCGGGAGATACTGGCCTGCAGAGGTAAGTACCACCTCCTGCGCGAGATACTGGACTGCAGAAGTAGGTACCTCCTCCTGCGGGAGATACTGGCCTGCAGAGGTAGGTACTCTCCTCCTGAGGGAGATACTGACCTGCAGAGGTGGGTACTCACTTCCTGCGGGAGATACTGGCCTGCAGAGGTAGGTACCCACCTCCTGCGGGAGATACTGGACTGCAGAGGTAGGTACCTCCTCCTGAGGGAGATACTGACCTGCAGAGGTAGGTAGAGGTACCCCCTCCCTGCGCGAGATACTGGGCTGCAGAGGTAGGTACCCACCTCCTGTGGGAGATACTGACCTGCAGACAGGGGCCAAGAGCCAATGATGTATAGCAGGCTTCTCCACGAGAGGTAGGTACCTCCTCCCGTTGTGTGCGCCGCTTGGGGTCAACTGTTAGCTTGAGAGAGTCGGTCTGCATGGAACTGAGCGGCGCCAATATCGCCGAGCGGGGAGAAAAACCGTAACTTTTCTTTCCATACCAATTCATGGCTGCAGGCAGTTTATGGGTGCACTATCTTGTGTTTTGGCAAAGCTGCAGCACGCGCAGTAAAGGTAGGTATCCGACGGTGCTCCCCCATCTAGCTGTCCGAGGGTGCCGGAGAAATGTTCGCGGCAGAAAAACTCTACAGGACTACATTTTAGATTGTTCTGAGTATGTCGATTGGTGGGAATAGTTGGTAAATCGGTTGATAGTTTGTTTCTACTTATAAGCTTTGGAAGAGGATTTGATATCTTCGTAATGGGATTTGAACTGAGATAGTCATATTATGGAGCATACTGTAAAACCACTTGCTTGGTATTTGATTTGTCGCAGAACTTACCGTTCGCGCAGAAAAAGGTGGAATTGCATCCCGTATCGGCCCTGTCCTCCGCGGGTGGTAACTTGGTGTGAATTGACATTGGAAACGTGACGTAATGCTCAAGCCCCGCTGCGCGAACAAATTTGTTATGCCTGGACCTCATTAAGTTATACGCGCTAAACGTGACTTTGGTACCGGTGATTATAGATACTTAAACCTTTTTAAAGGACTGGTTTGGGACGTGACAAAATGATTTCATACGTCAAGAAGAATAGCCGAATTCGATTAGTCACTTGGGCCCAAGTAGTAGACTTTTAGCTAAAAACGTCTCATTTGCATTCATATTCATTTGTGGCGGAAATCAAAGAGGTTCAATTTGACATAAAATATGACAAAATCATGAAGACGCGAGAAGATGGAGAAGATCAATATCCCTTTTACCTCTAGCAAAGGAATATTGAATCCTATTAAGTATTTGGCTATTTAGCCATTTTCTTCAGTAGAAATGAGGCTGAATTCATTATTGGCAATAAAAACACCCCTAAAACTACTCCAGTCTGAAATTACACCGGGGCGCCACATTCCATTTAACCTTCGCCCGGGTGGGGTCTTTAGACCCCCTAGGGATTTTCGAAGTGACCAAAAAACGGCGGCGCGTAGCGCCAAACCTGGTCTAGCTGTTCCTTCATCATTTTTACATCTCTCCTGAAAATTTTGGCTCAAGGTCATCTCAGGTCAGGTCACCAGGCCAGGTGAGTGACCTCACTTCAAAAAATACTTAGGACCGCATAACTAAAGAAGGGTTAATCGATCAAGTTGAAACTCATACCACATATTGGGCCCACAGGAGCTACAACATTTGTTCCGGGATTTTCGATATTGGTGACCTAAGGTCATGTGCAGAGCATGACCTCCCATTGTCAATACATGGGAAAATCACGAAATGAGTTTTTCTCAGTAAGTATGGATGGAATCAACTTCAAACATCGGTTGCGACTTGCTCTTAGTCCATTTCTGAAGCTGATGCCAAAGTTTTTGACTTGTGACCTTTACAAGGTCACCTTAGGTCAAATAAGCATTTTTGGTGTTTTTCTCTATAAATTTTGAATAAAATAAGATAGAGCTGTTATTTTGCCACCAAAGTGTTTGTATAGTCACTGCAAGTCAAATGATGTACATCATGACTATACCAGGTCAAGTTAGGTCAGACCGTTGACCTGGGTCAGGTCAAATTCTTAAATTTGACCTGGCATAGCAATGTCATATATCATTCGATTCGTATTGACGAGAGGATTCCAATGGTGCATAAACTATGGCTGTATCTTGTTTGGTTTGGAAGCTATTAGCGAAAAAGTAAACGCCCTTATGCATGAGTGGCTATGGACATTCCCAAGAATATGCCCAATATTTAGTGACCTGTAGCTCTCTAGGCTTTGACCTGACACGAAAATGAATGCCACGGCAATGAAAGCACATCTCAAGAGCTTTCGAATGGTGTTAGAAAAATGTTTCTAGCTATCATAGTTTCTGAGATATAGAGGGTTTCTTAGTACATCTCATATTAGCGATTTTGACCTATTTTGACCTCTGGTGACCTGATATTGACCTGACAAGAAAAATGACCGAAGTATTTTCGATATCATTTTCGAAGAGCTTTCGATTGCCGTTTTGCGCTTTTTCTAGCTCTCTTAGTTTTGAGATCGTGGGGGTCTTTTTAGCCCCCCCACCAGGGCGAAGGTGGCTCGTACCCGCCACCGGGGCAAGGGTTAAGTTTGCTATATATTTTGGGATCGCCACGATCCGGTGGCCGCACCAGCTTATGTGCATTTTGGTCCGAGTGGTAACGTCATAATATCTTAATATCATATGTTAAGATTATCTCACATAAAGGTCAATTTCAAAGGACATGGGTCAAGGTTATACCAGCATTTTCAAGGTCATTGACCCCCAGTGCTTCCGTTCAGATTACTTTATAGGATCAGATGTTTGGCCTTAAAAGTAAGGCCTGCGCCTGACAAAATTGCCTTTTGATGTTTTGGGTTCTTACCGTTGTCGTGACCCATATAGATGAATCACAGACGACGAGTGTATTCATTTTCCTATGTACATACCACTGAAAAAATTGGGACAAAATTACAACTTTGATCGACGTAGTTTAAAAATAGAGCTCTCTTCTAGTCAAACCATGGTGTTTCGTTCCAAAAGTAGCTGCTTGCATCACAAAGAGTGAAGAAGCATTCATGTTCCCTCATTGCTTTCCGCCGTGATATATAGGTAGAAAGGGATTGAAACTTTGTTTTCTTGCAACCGCAAAACTGTTTTCATATGCAAAATTATTACATTTGTGTTAGCTGTTTTTTTCAGATGCACCTACTACTCAGTCAGTCTTGAGCTGTGTGTGGCGAACTCCATTTGCCATATCTATGTGGAAAACGGCGTCTTTAGATTGGTCCGAATATTACCATGACTATGCATATTCGATGTACTAGGGTTGCATTCTGGATTAGGAGCCGTTTCTGCACAAATGTCTGCTACCACTAGCGTGAAAATGGTTGAGGAGTTGAACGTCGATCACCAGTCAGGGCCTATCCCCTGCTGTGTCTCTCCCTTCTTTATTTTCCCCCACTTTTCAAGACGTTCGTATTTGGTCGTGCGTCTCTGGTCCAGACTCTGTGGTCGTGGCATCCGTAGGTATCGTTCTCTAAACCTGCGGTTGCAGTTTGCTTTGGAAATGCTGTGATTACTTAGCTGTTTCTGATTATATTTCCTTTCGATAGAAGCAGGGGCTCCGCCACGACTTCCAAGTTGGGGGACAAGCTCATGGGGGCCTCCATCTGAAGGGGCCTCCTTTTGGAAGGGGGCCTCCTAGGCAGCAATGGCGGATCCAGCTTTGGGGGACCAAAGAAATTGCCCAAAAGTTGATAGCAAAAAAGTTTTTAGAACGATGGAGCTAGAATCAATTTCTTCTCCTTCAAAGCGGTAGAAATATTTCCACGAGACAAAATTGCCGAGAAAGTGATATGTTGCTGGTCGTTGAAGGGGGATACACAATTTTTTTACTATTTACTCATTACACTATTTTTACACTATTGTTTACACTTTTTTACGTTTTTGACATTTGCACATAGAGGAGGGCGTCTTTTTGTGCCAAGAGGGCAAAAGAGGGCTCTTTCGACAAAAGGGCCTCATCTATCGACAAAGAGGCCTCCTCTATCGACACAGGGGCCTCCCCTATTGATAAATAGATCTCTACTGTTACCACCTGGGCCTCCTACATAGGTACCAGGGAAATTGTTTATCCAAAGCTGGAGCGCTCTTAAGGCCCCTGGATCACCCTTAGGGTCTCCTCTATCGCTACCAGGGCCTCGTCTATTGACAAAGAGCTTCCTCTGTTGCTACCAGGTCTTCCTCTATCTCCACCGGGGCTTCGTATTTCGTCAAGAGGGCCTCCTCTTTGGCCACCGAGACCTATTCTTACGCCAAGAGGCCCTCCTCTATTGTCATCAGGGTATCTCATTGCTGTCACCGGGGCCTCCTCTATCGCCAGCATGGGCCTCTTTTGTGCCAAAAGGCCTCCTCTTTAGCCAGCGGGACCTTTACTTTCACCAAGAGGGCCTCCTCTATTGCCATCAGGACCTCTCGTTACTGCCACCGGGGCCTCCTCTATTGCCAACAGCACTTCCTCGATCAACAACAGGGCCTCGTTTTGCGCCAAGAGCGCCTCCTCTATCACCGAATCATCCTCTAGTACTACCAGGGCCGCCTCTATGGGTATCAGGACCTCCCCTATCGCCACCAGGGCCTTCCCAATCGCCAAAGGTTAAAGCTATTCACGTTTATTCACGAGGATGAAGGACTTACGCCTGCGTCACCGGACAGCAACTAGAGGCACTGATGGCAATAGAGGAGGCCCTCTTGGCTAAAGAAAAGGTCCCGCTGGCCATAGATAAGGCCCGGTGGAGTTAGAAAAGGCTCCTCCTCTTTCGACTAACAGGCCTCCCTATTGACAAAGGGCCCTCCTCTATCAACAAAAGAGCCTCCCCTATCAATAAAGGGGCACCCTCCTTTGTTACCACCGGGGCCTCCTACATCGATACCAGGGAGACTATAGCCAAATCGGTCTCCTCTATCGATATCAGGGCCTCCTGAATCGCCCTCGAGGTCCTCCTTGATCGCTTACAGGGCCTCCTGGATCAACCTTAGGGCCTCCTTTACTGCTAGCAGGGCCTCATCTAATGACAAAGGGCCTCCTCTGCTCCTCTGCTGCTAACAGGGCCTCCTCTATCTCCACCAGGGCCTCATCTATGGCCACCGGGACCTTTTATTTGACCAATAGGGCCTCCTCTACAGTCATCAGGTTATCTTGTTGCTGCCAACGGGGCCTCCTCTGTCGCCAACAGGACCTCCTCTATCGCCAAAAGGGCCTCATGTATCGCCACTAGGGCCTCCTGTATCGCCACTAGGGCCTCCTGTATCACTGCCAGGGCCTCCTCTATAGCTACCATGGCCTTTAACAGGCCGAGTTGTCTTTTGTTATGCGTTTTACTGTGAGGGGAGGGGCCTCCAGCTGAAAGTTGGGGGGACTGTCCCCCCTTCGCCAAAGTTGGGGGGACGCATCCCCCCGTCCCCCCCCGTGGCGGAGCCCCTGGATAGAAGACTTGCCTTAGTTCGTAGTTCCTGCAATATCTTCAAAGTGTTGAAGAAGTTGAATATCCCATTGCGTGAGTGGGGGGGGAATCCAGCATTTCTTCCATAATGGCGTCGGGCACGTATAGCCTCTGCAGCTGCAGTGCCCTAAAACTCTAATTATCATTTCATAATGGCGTCGCGATTCCGACCAATATAAACGGAATATGTGCGGAATATGTCGGAAAGTTCGTACATTGCCGAACACATTGCAGCGGTTAGCTGGTTTTAGCTGTACAGTGGCAGACCTGGCTGACGTGCCAGGTGTTGACGTCGGCGGGCCTGGCTGACGTGCCAGGTGCTGACGTCCACGGACCTGGCTGACGTGCCGGGGGCTGACGTCGGCGGACCTGGCTGACGTGCCGGGTGCTGACGTCGGCGGGCCTGGCTGACGTCGGCGGACCTGGCTGACGTGCCGGGTGCTGACGTCGGCGGACCTGGCTGACGTGCCAGGTGCTGACGTCCGCGGACCTGGCTGACGTGCCAGGTGTTGACGTCGGCGGACCTGGCTGACGTGCCAGGTGCTGACGTCGGCGGACCTGGCTGACGTGCCGGGTGCTGACGTCGGCGGACCTGGCTGACGTGCCAGGTGCTGACGTCGGCGGACCTGGCTGACGTGCCAGGTGCTGACGTCCGCGGACCTGGCTGACGTGCCAGGTGTTGACTTCGGCGGACCTGGCTGACGTGCCAGGTGTTGACGTCGGCGGACCTGGCTGACGTGCCAGGTGCTGACGTCGGCGGACCTGGCTGACGTGCCAGGTGTTGACTTCGGCGGACCTGGCTGACGTGCCAGGTGTTGACGTCGGCGGACCTGGCTGACGTGCCAGGTGCTGACGTCCGCGGACCTGGCTGACGTGCCAGGTGCTGACGTCCGCGGACCTGGCTGACGTGCCGGGTGCTGACGTCGGCGGGCCTGGCTGACGTCGGCGGACCTGGCTGACGTGCCGGGTGCTGACGTCGGCGGACCTGGCTGACGTGCCAGGTGCTGACGTCGGCGGACCTGGCTGACGTGCCAGGTGCTGACGTCCGCGGACCTGGCTGACGTGCCAGGTGTTGACTTCGGCGGACCTGGCTGACGTGCCAGGTGTTGACGTCGGCGGACCTGGCTGACGTGCCAGGTGCTGACGTCCGCGGACCTGGCTGACGTGCCAGGTGCTGACGTCCGCGGACCTGGCTGACGTGCCAGGTGTTGACGTCGGCGGACCTGGCTGACGTGCCAGGTGCTGACGTCGGCGGGCCTGGCTGACGTGCCGGGTGCGGACTAGAGGTGAGACTTTTTGGTCCCGCGGTCCCGGCGCCGGGACCAGGTTTGGTCCCGGCGGGACTAAAGCCGGGACAAAGGCTAGACGCCGGGACTGTGCCGGGACCAGAGCCAGTCTGGACCAAGCGAAATTCATGATAATGGTTTCCACATTTCATCCAAAACTAGGATATGAGACAAAACGTAATTGTGAATTTCCAGCAATTCATTGCCTCCTTGATAAAATTTTCCAACTTAATAAGATGAGAAAAGTATCAATTCAACTAGATGAAAGAGCAAAAATAATGTTGCACACACACAGTACAGAACTCAGCTCTCACTAAGTTTCATTCTTTGGAAACCACATTTTCAGATGCAATTCCTATTCCTTCACTTGACTACAAAGCAACTCAGTGACACAACCAAAATAAACCCAAAAATGGTGGGTACTGGGGTCAAAATCACTTTGAATTGAAGAAAAAAACGTGTTTTGCATATAGGTACTGGAAGGCATTGAAACAAAAGCTTGATTGAAAAGGGAATTCTGGAATTGATGATTGGAAATGGCTGTCCCTACCAGCCCCACTGTTTCAATTGCCTTAGTTCTCTCTCTCTCTCTCTCTCTCTCTCTCTCTCTCTCTCTCTCTCTCTCTCTCTCTCTCTCTCTCTCTCTCTCTCTCTCTCTCTCTCTCTCTCTCTCTCTCTCTCTCTCTCTCTCTCTCTCTCTCTCTCTCTCTCTCTCTCTCTCTCTCTCTCTCTCTCTCTCTCTCTCTCTCTCTCTCTCTCTCTCTCTCTCTCTCTCTCTCTCTCTCTCTCTCTCTCTCTCTCTCTCTCTCTCTCTCTCTCTCTCTCTCTCTCTCTCTCTCTCTCTCTCTCTCTCTCTCTCTCTCTCTCTCTCTCTCTCTCTCTCTCTCTCTCTCTCTCTCTCTCTCTCTCTCTCTCTCTCTCTCTCTCTCTCTCTCTCTCTCTCTCTCTCTCTCTCTCTCTCTCTCTCTCTCTCTCTCTCTCTCTCTCTCTCTCTCTCTCTCTCTCTCTCTCTCTCTCTCTCTCTCTCTCTCTCTCTCTCTCTCTCTCTCTCTCTCTCTCTCAAAAAAATACTCAACGATATTTTAAAATACATCTGCGAGTTATGTCGTGATTAAAACGTGAATGGCTTCAATTTCTTCAACCACATTCAACTACCGCACCATGCTTCGTTGTTGGAGCTTTTTTAGTGGCCTTCCTACGATCAGCCAACGGCCGGCCGCGTTTCCATCGCAGGCATCTACGGCGAACACTGCCAGCCGCCATGTCCGAGATGGGCCAAGCTCGCTTGGTCCATTTCGGTCAGGCAGCCACCAGAGCTCGCCGTGATGTCCGCGATGCAGACACGGCCGACATTCATTCAAACACCAGCGCCACGGAGGTCATTTTCATTTTTGTTGGAGCCAAAAACAAGAAGAATAATAAGGATAAAAACAACTGTGCGTCATTGTTGTCTTTGAAGAAAAATTCAACCAAGTAGAGGCTCAAGCCTAGTAGCCTCAAGGCAAAAAAATATTAAAAACCACGTGATAATTCATCAAATAAGGGGCCTGTTCCAGCGCCTCCTCAAACCTGATCTAACCTCCTCAAAACTTCTCTAACTTCCTCTCGCCCGGTCCAGCGCCTCCTTAAACTTCTTCCAAGCTCGCCAAAGCTCATCTCAAATCTAATCCAACCTCCTCTCAAACGAAAGGTGGTTTTTCAGAGGAGGTTGGAGGAGGGTCAATTGTGGCGCACGAATTTCAATTGAGAAATTAAAATAAGTTGTTTTACAGAGAGAAACGACATTTGAGGGCAGCTAAAGGTTTTGATTTCGCTGTTTTTTTTTTGCATACCACTTTCACTAAACTACATTAAATGTGCATCAGAGGCCTTAATCAAATTTGATTAGTTTCTTATCTGTGCCACGCCCGCCATATTGGCGCTGATCAGGCGCAATCAGTTGATATCTCATCCCTTCTCATCCCAAATCGTTCCAGCGGACACCGGTTTTTGCGCCTGCTCCGACTTACTCCAAGCTACTCTCATCTTTTTTTGTAAGGAGGCGCTGGAACAAACCCATAATCTTTATTCTCCTACTAAACGTGATGATTTACTATTTGTCTTTAGTGTGCCGTGTGCGTCTGCTTTAATATTTTTGGCTATTACAAGCAAATATTGTTATTGGCATTTATAATTTACAACTTTGATTTGTCTAAAATAATAAAAAGCCGTTTTGACACGAATCGAAAAATCGAAAAAGTTTTTGCTACTAGCTTTTCCCCACATTGGAAATCCATGCATGGACGACATTGTTTGTGTGTGGTGTTGGGGAGGAAGGAAGGTGGGGGGTTTACCTAATTGTTTTTGGAGAACTACCTAGATATGTAAAATATTAATTGTCAGTTCCTTCATCCAGCGTGTCAACTCGCACAATTCTCCATAAACAGTCAAAAACAGTCGTTAAGTCACATGCCAACTGGGTCATTCCACCATAAATCGACCAAAAATTTCGTATAATAAAACCCTTCTATTTTTGATTCTCTCCGAAATTGGTGTCAAGGGGGTTTCAAAGGTGTAGAATCTAACCATGGCGCCAAAAAAATTATTGGCAAATTTTGTATGGCAGATATAGCCTCCGGCATTTTTCAGAGGTCACCATGTAGGCATTGTTTTGAAAGCCTATAGTTCTGCCATTTTTTAATGATTGTAACGATATTTTACATTTTTGTTCACCATTTAGCATATTTTAATTTGGCTATCTTCGATTTTTATATTTCTGCAAAATTGACGTCATGACCTCGTGACCTAGTTTTTGAACGGTGACCTTTACCCGCAGTACAGTGAAATTTATAAATTCGTGTAAAAGCATTTTTACCTTTGGAAATACTCTTTTAGGTAAAGTAATAAAAATATGGCTTTCGCACTTAAATATACTACTTCCTACTTCCGAAACATGACACTAAATGTCACTATGGAGGTGTACCATCGTAACTCACGGTATGGTTAATGCCAGTGACGACGGAACGTCCGAATTTAAGAGGGGCGCCATGGACTTTTCAACCAATTTCTTTCCCGTCAACGCCACAGGGGGTGTTAGCCCTTACACGTACAGGGGGGGTGTTGCAACCCCCCTCAGGTTTTTCAAGAATTGAAAACGAGCTTCTTAAGTTAGAGTCTGGAAATGTTGTATAGCCTCTGACGCATTCATTGCGGACATCTTGCAAAGAATTTTTCCTACCCTTCAAGGTCACGGAGTTATGACCTCAAGAGTGGAGGCATGTTGGGGTCATTTGGGCGCCTGTGCCCGTTTTCACGTGAATGTTCCAGACTCTTACCGTTCTTTTGCATCATTTGCTCATGAACTGTCTCAGAATATTTTCTTCCAGCCTCCGAGGTTCATTTTATCAGGTTAGACAGTTTATGACCTTTTTGACATTCAATGACCTTTATTTGACCTTGCGTGACCTCAGTGATAACTCTGTGTCGAATAACTACTACAGATGCGTATTTCAATTCGGTATTTCTAAATGAGATGAACACCGAATTATTTGACTTGCGTCCGATACAGGCTTAACCTTTTTGACCTGTGACCTTTTTTACCTTGAAAGGGGATAAGCAATAACAATTACAGAAGCAAACTTACTTGGAGTAAATGATGCAGAATGGCTTATGAATAGTCAATTTGAATGATATGGACACTTAACTAGTTGGTTTGCATATTGCATGGACTTGACCTTTTCGAAATTTGACCTTATTTGACCTTGAAGGGGGTGTAAGCAATAACACATGATGAAGCAGGCACTTGGCGTAACAGATGCAAATTATCTTATGAATAGTCAATTTGCATGAAAATTACACTGAACAAGACGTTTTTCTTCCAAAACGGACTTCACCTTTTTCAACCTTTGAACTAATTTGACCTTGAAGGGGGTGTAAGCAGTTACAGATGATAAGAAACTCACTAAATTGGCGTAAATGATTCAGAATGGCTTGTGAGTTGTGAATAGTCCATTTAAATGATGTGGACTCTGAACTAGTTACTTTCACTTCTAATGAGTACTTTAAAGCTCTGAACCAGTCCTGTGCGATGCAATGCACCACTAAAAGTCACCAATGATTTGTTGTTAGTGCCGAAAACTTCTTCATTATAAAAGAGCTAAAATAATGAGCATGATGAGCAAAAATCACTACGAGATTACCATAGGTCAAGTTTAAACACGTTTGAAAATGCCACAAGAGATTACCAAACGCTATAAAAGCCGAAATGAGGTCATAGCATGTTTTAAAGTCAAGCTACGTCCGGGGGAACGCGACACAAAGCCTCAAAATCCAAAAATCTTCCTTAACCCTCGCCCCACCTAGAATAATGAAATCGATGGTTCCCCTAAGGTTTTTTCGGAACAACAGAAAAACAACGAGGGGAAGCACCGCGGTTGAGGGTTCTACCTCTTACCCCATTATTTTCCCATCATCCTTGAAATGTATTACCCCGGGTCACCCTAGGTCAGGTCACCAGACGATGTCAACCAAGGTCACCTCACTTTAACTTTTGAGCTCTACCATAGCTACATTTCTAAGCCGATCGAGTTAAAACTTTCAACCCTTCATGACCCCTCCGGAGTCTACAAAATTTATCTTCGGGATTTTTGATTTGGTGACCTTAGGTCAGGTCACTAGGCATAAGCATCACCACCGGCATAAAGGTGGGGGGGGGGCCAGCCAAACTTAAAACTGACGCTGACAAAAAAACTTTCCACGTTCCGACCAAATACTGTTCGAATTTGGGCTCCTCGTTACCTTCTGCAGCGGCTGGTTATGATAATGTCCGGTTTTCTCCCATTTTGACTGAGATCAAGAAATGTTTGGCCGAAAAGTGGGGGCCGGGCCCCCTGCCCCCCCGGTGGCGACGGCCCTCTCACCAGGTAACCCCTTCCATAGAAAAAGCATGGGAAAAGCTGTCTTATGAGCTAAAAGTCACAAAATGATCGTAAATGCTCAATTTTCTCAGACAAGCGTTCTTGGACACCCTTTCATGGATCCCAGGGGCGATATTGCCCTTTGACCTATCTGAGATCATCAGAGGGCACCAGAGGTCAAAAACAGCATTTTGACGATAACTTTTGACCTAATTAAGCTACAACACTGAATCAAAGGTCATCGTGTATGTCTCGTCACTAGTTTTCATTTGATATACAACACAGTCACTTTCTTACCTTTCGAGACCTCAGGTCATATTAAGTCACGAGGTACCATTTTGAGGTCAAACCACTGGCGAGAGGCCATTATGTTCCACATAGCGGAGAAAGTCCTGGCATTTTCCTATCAAATGATTTTTGCTGGATCTCAATAGCTCTAATGGCGTGAGAGCTATGCTCAGGCTTCTTAACCATTTCCGAGGCTGGCTACCCCATTTCGGCAGGGGGCAATATCGGCCCCAAGATCTCGTAACAACGGCCGATTTGAAAATTCAAAGTCTATAATCCTGACCAAATTTTATTTTGAAAAAGAAAATTTCAAAATTTGATTTTAAGGAGAAAGTGAAAATATACAATTTTGTGTATTTTTAGATTTTCCATAACCCGTCTCTGTGAGATTTCACAAAACAGTTCAGATTTACAAATAATGACCCAAAATTGTCATATACTGAGTTACGCAAAAATTCGAAATTCAATGGCAGTTCCAGGACCAGACAGGGAAATATGTACAACCTAAAAGTTTTGTTACGCGGATTAGAAGCCGTGATATACTGCTTGGCATCTTACACATAAATAAAGAAAAAGTGAAAAACTCACAGGGCGGATGCAGTAAGGTAAAACAGTGGGTAAAACATCCCAACAATATGCGAGTGGTATGCATGAGTATATTAGTCCCTCGACTAGTTGAAATTTATTTCTGATAATTTTACCCTCCCATGGCAGCTCGGGAAAGGGGTGACATAGGCGGATCAAGGACTCGTCGTGGGGCGGGTGGGGGTGATTGGAAACACATTTTTAATATACAACGATATTGAGTCGCGGCGGTGATACTGGCTGGGAATATGCATTTGAAAATGTGTAGTGACTGGACACGCCTCTGGTAATCTAAATTTGGTTATAACTATTTTGAATTGTCATATACCCAATTATTCGCCCTGGCACGGCTGTAAGCAGTCTTCTCACTTACTAACGTTTAGTCCTTCTGATAACATTCCCCATTTGAACTGCGTAACCGCCCCTGATGAATACAAATAGTGACAATAATGCACTATCATCCACATAAAAATGATATAAAAAACCATATAACTGGTATCAGGATCAGCAGAACGGCTTCCTTTACAAAGAACCCATCGCATACGATAATACTTGGTTTGTGGATAGAACCTCCCAAAAACCCAGCCATAGCTCCGCCCTGGTAAATATATAATATTGACAATTTCAGAAAACCGCCTGTACTAGTTTTAGGAAAAGTCAGGAAGTTTCAAAGTTCTATCGCAAGCCGTTTCGAGATATTCTGAAAAACCTTAGGGGCAATATTAGCTCCCGCCGGAAATAGGGTTAAGGATTGCATGTTTTACTGGAAATAGCCTATCGTGACATAACTTGACCTCTGGATGTCAAAGCATAGACCTGAGCGCTAAAACGTGTTAGTAAATCGTATTGAATTCACTTAAGCTTTCTAATGTCTTTTGCAGCTTTGCGCTAACTTCCATATTTTCGGAGTTAGGGGGCATTGATGGCACCCCAGTGGGGCGAAGGTGGTGCTGGAGCCCGGTGGAGCGCGGGTTAAATGCTTCTGAAAAAACATCATAGTTTGGTGATTCAATGTGACGGGAACACATTTTTTTTCAAAAGATGTACAATGATCCAAACAACCACACATGACATTTACAACAGCTAAGTTCATTCCCAAAGGGACAATAATGTGAATTCAAAATAGGGGAGGGTAACCCCTATTCCTGTACTTGTGTTAAAATGCTTCAACTCTAGGTTGACTGCTTGATTTTGATTCTTCAAATGTTTTTATTTTAAAGTTGCAAGTCAATTAGAACATGAGTTACGATAGCATAGCTCCACAGTGACACCTAGTGTTATATATATGAAGCTATAAGTAGTTTTTGCATTTCGAAAGCCATTTTTTCTTTATTTGATATGAAAGACTACTACCATATGTCCAAACGCTTTCAAGAGAATTTTTGAATTTCACTGTACTACGGGTCAAGGTCACCGTTATAAAACTAGGTCATGAGGTCACCAAACATTTTTTGTTTAAATTTCAAAATTAAAGATAACCAAAATTTTGCCCGTAAAATTTACATCCTAAAACTATAAATTTTTCAGAAATCACTTGAAAACTTTTGGAGCTATAGGCATTCTAATCAATGCCTGTATAATGAATGACCTTCAGAAATTTCCGGAGACCATTTCTCTCAAACCGATTTTTGAATAATTTTTTGGGTGCCATGGGTGGATTCTACGCCCTTTTGAGTCCCCATATACCAATTTTGGAGGAAATTAAAAATAGTAGGGTTTTATGCCTTGGTCGATTTATGGTGGACTGACCCAACTGTAAAAGTGATCTGTCAAATTGCTCCTGTGCTTTGGTGATTTGGTCTTAAGGGTGCGTTATCAATGTTAACCCTATGGGAGCATGTTTCGTGAAATATCTCGTAAAGTAACGTGGCTATCGTCGTGATTTTTTCACCAGAAGTAGATAACAAGTGTATCGTTACGGCAGATGCTTTTCAAGCCTGATGCATGTCTAGTTTTTGTACAATTTGACTTTCTTTTTCAAATTTCTCGAACTTAAAGTTTGAATAACTTTTTACATGATATAATCATTGAAACAGTGTGGGTGGGCCTATGTTCTAGGAGCCAGTCTCCACAACTCTGTTTTTGTACTTTTTTGAATTTTTGCCTTATAAGAAAGATATGAGAAGCTGAAATTTGCAAGCGTTTTCCAAAAATTCAGGGTAAAAATCGGAAAAACGGAAACAACAGAGTTTTACGTCTATCTTCTCTCTACAATTTCCATACAGAATCAAAACCAAAAAGGCTCGGCGAAAAATTATTTCAAGTTTTATAAAACTTTCCCAATAGATGGCACTGGCAGTACCGGATTCGCATGAGTGGCCGCTGTAGCAGGTCTGTTCATTCATGCTTTGGTGAATGGGACGGGAGCAGTGGCATAGCCAGAAATTCATCAAAGTAGTTGATAGCAGAAAATCTGCAGTTTGAAGTCAAAGTGAATACATTCACGAACGTGGATAGGAAATATTGAACAAAAGGAGAGCCTATGGCCTGGTCACCCCTGGCCACGCCACTGGCACACGGACACCTGTTTACCGGCGTGACCGGTACCTCTGCGCCCCGGGCGCGCGCCAGTCACGTGGCAGCCGACTGGGGACATGATCCAGCTGCTCAGGGCCCTGCTGAGTGGACAAGGACGTCTCATTGAGCAGTGCCGGATCTAGCCGGTCGGTTTGGGGGGCAAGCCAAAGTCGCAACAAAAAAACGTCAAGGTGTGAAAAATGTTGCTGCAATATAACTTGACGGTAACTTTTGGGGATATCCAAGGCGAAAGGCAAACAAAACCGTGACGGGGTGATAAATATACGCACAAGATGGTTGGTTTTTGTTATCCATGGTCCAATGCTTACACTAAAGTTGACTGGTTCTGTTTGAAGTTTAAAGTTAAAGGAACAAAAATCTCGCTTATGAACTCAAGAGGAGTCGGGGCAAAAAGGAGGTCGATCGCTGTGTGTGTGTGGAGGGGGGGCAAAAGCGTAGTTTACTCCGATGCTCCGAACTTTTCCGTTGGGGGAGGGATTAAATGCCTTTTGCCCCTTCCTTCTGGATCCGCCACAGCCCTAGAGTTGACATATACTTTGACTACCATGTTTTCAAATCAAGTTTTGAAATGGGGGATTATGAAGGCTTTGTTTTTTCCCATTGTTTTTTCAGTTATCAAAAAAAAACAATGGGATTTACCCTTACTAATATTACATGATCCCGGGCATCAAAACTGGTTCGGTTTTTACTGCCCCCCCCCCACATTCAGTAATCTCAGCAAGGTGTTCTCTAATTTGATCGATAATCTAAACAAGCGAGAGGTCAGCTACAATGATGTGTCAATGAGTTTTTGTGTTTGAAAAACTGCCAGGAATCTATAAGGGTGCCTCGTACCTCCTCGTACCCAGAAGTGAAGTCTAGCAGCTAATGTCTCATCATATTAAGTCAGCCTAACAATTTGCTGTCCCTCACAAACCATGATCAGTGCTTTTACAATCACCAAACTGAGCTCGAAAACTTCAGACTTCACCCGACCAATTATCCAATCATGATTGATGATATTTCGGTAACTTCTGTATTCCATTACCAAGAGAAATAGCAACTTGTCTTATAAAATAATATTGTGGTAATGAGACGAAAATAGCTGATTCGGGCTTGCAAGCGTTCCCCAAAAAAAATATGTGGGAATTTTAGAATGACTAAACAACCGAGGAGTGAGAGAGAGAGAGAGAGAGAGAGAGAGAAAAAAGGAGAGAGAGAGAGAGAGAGAGAAGACAAAAAGTCAGACGGGAGTGGTTACCTGTACAGGGGAGCCTTGCTCAGGGGGTGATTTTTAGGGCGGAAACAGTCGAAGCGTGGGCCATAGCAAAATTCGGATTTTTTAATGGGACTGGTGTTTTAAATCAAAACAACTATGTATTATTTTTGTTCTATAAAACACACCATGAATAGAATAAAACAATTTTGAAATTGGGTAGGAGTAAGAAATTGGGACAACAGTTTTCAGTTATCACACATTTGTATTTCCTAAGAAGCAGGGGCGCCGCCACGGAATTTTCACAGGGGGGACGGACCCAGGCTGCTGCTGACCGGGGAGGCGAATTTAAGCATATTCGGTACCTGACAGCATTAATGACGATTGACCCAAAAATTTTTGGAGGGACATCCCCCTGGTTGGTGAACAGGGGAGACGCGGCCCCCCCCGCTTTCGGCGCCCATGCTTAGAGTCTCATTAAAAACATGAATGGAGCTTTGCGAATTCTACCTGGATTTTTACTTAACGATTGCTGTAATTATCTAATTATGTGACTGACTAATAAATCATAGCATGATCAGGGGGACTGAGGATCATACTGAGCCGATGGCTACCACATGGTGTTATGTTTTGAACCCCAAAACAGTCACTTATGTGCAGACCCTACTCTGTCACCGTCATGGATGCGGTTTTATGCCTATGCAACAATACCGGAAATCACAAGTCTCCCGATGTGATACTTGTTCCAATTGGTCCCATAGATCCGACGGGTGGAGTTTATTGTTCATGGCATCCAAAGAAGATTTAGCACAAAGTCGTAATTTGTAAAATGCATTCCTGCGTTCACTTCCTTGCATGTCGCTCGGAAGCTCATTCCGTCTTGTGACCACATTTCAATCACGTCCTTTCTTTCAAGTCTTACGTTCTCTTGTGGACCAGTGAGGGTAACTAAAAGGCTGAAATCACAAACAGAGCCTCTGCTGAGGCTAGGCCACTTCACTTCCAGCAAAAATTTCTATTTCGTTTTTAACGGATTTGGGGGCACAGGAAATGTTCTAGCGTAATTAACTGGGAGCAAAAATGGACCCAAATCTGGTTAGCTTTCAGTTTTTCAATGGAAAATGTAGTGTCAGAGTTGGAAGCCTGAAGATTTATGGTCGCCCTCACTTTCTGGCCAGTTGCAGCCTGCCTGGCCGAAGCTGGATGGCGCACACCGTTCTGCAACTGGACAATGTGAGCCTTCATGAATCTAATAACATATGAAATGTTGCTGAGTTGGTGTTTTGATAAGCAATATGACTTTATAGTTTGCACACTTTTGTTTAAAAGTGAGTGCCCCCGAAAATTTTTCATTATTTGGTTCATTTTGGACATCCGTTCAAAATTTCGTCGCAATCAGGTCACCGTCTGCGGTCGAAAATCAGTCTGAAGTAAATGTTGCATATTCGCAGATCATCAAAAATCGTACCGGAAAGCTACGTGGGTATATTTTCGAAATAATATTGACAGAATAGAGCATTCCAAATATACTTAAAGCACAAAGGAAGAATACGTTGTTAAATTGTATCTGATTTGCGTCAAATAGCCTAGTTGACCCAAGACGGTGTTTTTACCGAAGTGAGCTGAGTGCAATAGCAAGGAGAGGCGGGTGACAGGGAACGATCTTGAGGGAGGTTTATGCCGAATTAACCCGCCCGAATCTTGTTCGTACTTTAATGTACCCAAGTAATCGATTTTTGGGGACATCTAGAAATCGATTGGCCTATGATCACTAGAAACAAAAGCCGCCGCGAGAGATCTGTTCCAACGAGTGAAAACCCAACACATTATCCCCCGGGTCAGCTAAGATCTGTGGAAGCCTTCTTCATTTGTTGCACATCAACCTCCCTCAGCAGAGCAAAACTTCCAACAGAGCGAGAGGTGCTAAAATACGACCTTACCAACAGCAGCAGGAAGATCCTCGCCTTTATGGAGATGCCACTGCTAACAGTGCAAGTGTAAATGTGAATATATTTTGGGCCATGGCGTTCACGGAATATAACTGCAAGGGGAACTTGCGACGGCTGCTGGATGGAAGACTTTACTGACAAGGAGAGAGTGGGAGGGTGACGGGAAAAAATGAAAGACGCGTTTAGTATGCTGGCTAATCTTTGGGATGTCGCAGTGCCCCACTCCGCAGTGTCTCAAAAATGGTTTTGCACTGGGATACTGAGTGTAAAATTCACGTTTGAAAATATGGTAGGCGAGTGGCAAGCCCAAAGTTTATAATATTGTGAGCGTTAGTTTAAACTCGATTACATTCCTTACTTAAAGTTTGCGCATTTTTCATCCACATTTTCCTTCCTTCCACACTAGATGATTTTATATACACTAGGATTATTGAATTATGCCAAAATAAATCCACTAGAAAAGTAGGTCCAAAAGTGAGAAATAAAGAAAGTGAATGGGAAATTCAGAGCGCCTGGGTGTCATTCTCTACTAAGCATTCAAGGATTTTGATCATTGTGCCTCCATCGCCATGGTCAAGGATGACACTCTCCTGTCAGAGGAATACAAACGGCAAAACACTAGGCTCTACCAATATCAGTAAGACCAATTTCTGGCCGCCATGAGCTGGAATGACAAGAACTTTCAGGGGAAAAGAAAGCGGCGATGTCCCGGGAGCAGAGTGGAAAAAATGACGACGACGACAGCAGGGCAGAAATTCACTCAACTAGTGTGTTCCCATAGTACAGTCCTCATAAGAAAAGGCAAACAATTGTGTGAGTCAAATTTGTGTCATATTCTGCCAGCACCTGTTATCGCCGAGGCTGCTGACTAGTGACCTTTCAGGGGGTGCCATCGATCTTTCAGAGGGCGCCGCGGCCATTTCAGGGGGCACCGAGGGCCGAACGAAGGAGGCACGTGCCCCCCTTTGCACCCCTGGATCCGCGACTGATTCTCCCACTTTGGGGTGGCCATGTGAGGACTTGCTTGTCCCGTTCCTTAGTCCGTCAGCTTTATCGCATTCAATGTTCCGAATTTTGGACCGGTAAACTCTCTTTACCCTCGGTGCTTGAAGCTCAAGCCCGATGCAATATTTTTTGCTGCTGATGTTGCCACTTTGCAATTTCTTTAGCAAAATAACCGTTTATTTCTCTTTTTGCTGTGATTTATACATATTTTTTGCACCCCTGACATATTACGGTGTTTTCTGTGTCATTTAAACTCCATCAAAGTCATTCTTGAATCTAGAAATTCCCAGCAAGAGGATATGTTCTCGTCCAATTGAACTAGGGCCTTCCCTGAAATGATCACAATACTCTTTGAAAGGCCGATGACAACCCACTGAAATTTCGCGGTTGAGGCGGTGTTGCATCACCCCTAATGCTTGCCGAATATTGCAGAAATGTCGTCCAGTTCTTGAAAATTGGTACGGACTAAACAACTTTTATTGTGCGTGTTTTGCACGAACATGCCTTAAGCTCTTAACACCAGGGAACTATGGCCTCGTGACTGGAGGCATGTGAGGGTTATTTGGACATCAGGACACGTTTTCACACGAATGTCTCACGGCTCCTCTCCTCATAAAAGGTCACGCAAACAATTCCAAAATCCAATGAGAATGAGGTGTGAATTCCATCGAATCACATCAGTGTTAATTCTAAGTCAGAGCTGAGGGCCTATCCATAAATTACGTAACATGTGTTCTTATAATTTTAACCCTCCTCCCTCATGGTAATACTTTCTTACGCCCTGTTGTAATGTCAAATAAAACAAAATGGTTGCTGACTTCCCACCCCCTGTTTTTCCTTAGGTACTTTATGGACAGTCTCTTGTTTAGGAGATCATCTTTTGATCCTGTCCTAGGTCAGGGCCTATAACTTGGGAAACTGCTACCAATACATTACAAAAGCTTTGGTTTATGTCGAACTGATGTGGTCAGGAAGGGTCTGGACGGGATTGAGATCGTACACGTGTATTGTCGATTACAACACAAACTATCCTATAATCCGAAACACCTCTCGATCACAGTGAGGACAACTCCGCACATGATCGGGGGGTAGAACGCTACCCCTTCTCCGAGCACCGGAAAAATGTTCCACAATAAATACTTGGGTGAACACATGGAGCTGCGCGCCTCAGGGATCGGTGGGTGAGTGAGTCAGTGAGCCCCTTTCCGTGACCGCTACGAGGCGGGGGATCCCTAAGATACGCCAAGGCGGTCACAAATGCGGGCACCCGGCCCATGTGTCATGTGTATGTGCATGTGTGTGTACGCGCGGAGAATGACGACCCACCGACGCAAGGCGGGCCAGGAACATAAAATTTGGTCACGAAAGTGGCCGAAGTGGGAAGTAGAAAATGGGCGCGAAACCTACCGCTGACTAGCTGATAACTCGCGCAAATAGCGTAGCCAATCCACAGCCATGCTTGAACTGCCTTTTGGCTAGCTTTGGTCCATCCCAGGTGACAGTGGTGCGAGCTGCAACCGCTTTCTCATTTAGAGAAATCAAGACATTTGCCCAATAGCAGTGTGCCCTCGGAAAAATACTGGGCCCACCTCTGCGAGAGCACCTGTTACTGCGACGCGTCTGACCTTGCCCGCAGCGGTTCTTGGTCACCTGAAGGCTCGTAAAGCGTGGAATGCGCAGAGTACTACGGTTTACAACCAACGTGTCACGTGGGCAATATTTGTAACGAGATGAATGAACGAATGACCTGACATCTTTTGTTTGGGAAACAGGGTTTTAGTTCTGATGGGTCATGTCGTGTGGCGCATGTGTCGAGGGTAACGCACCCTTAAGGCTCTTGCAGGTATTTGTGTCCTGACCTTCCCTGATAAAACTCAGATATGCCGATTGATTGAATGTTTATGGATGGACAGAAGGGAGGTGTGATACTGCTTAAATTTTTATTGATGTATAGTTTCATACCTTTAAGGATTTAACGTGCAAATGTTTCCTCAGCCTTGTGAGATAATTGTAGCCATTTTTCATGACAGTAGGTAAGGATTTCCTGAAGCTATAGTTCATACTTGATGTTGATTCGCTTATGTACTGGTCATATGAATTTGCTTAATATGTTTGGCTCTTAATCCACAAGAAATTATTATGTTTAAAAGCCAATAAGTGGGAAAAAGGCTGCCGGGACCAGGCCGGGACTACCTCCTTCCTCGCCGGGACTAGGCCGGGACCAAGTAATGTTGGTCGGGACCGGGACCAGCTTTTTCCAAAAAGTCCCACCTCTAGTGCTGACGTTGGCGGACCTGGCTGACGTGCCAGATGCTGACGTCGGCGGACCTCGCTGACGTGCCGGGTGCTGACGTCGACGGACCTGGCTGACGTGCCAGGTGCTGACGTCGACGGACCTGGCTGACGTGCCAGGTGTTGACGTCGGTGGACCTGGCTGACGTGCCAGGTGCTGACGTCGACGGACCTGGCTGACGTGCCAGGTGTTGACGTCGGCGGACCTGGCTGACGTGCCGGGTGCTGACGTCGGCGGACCTGGCTGACGTGCCAGGTGCTGACGTCGACGGACCTGGCTGACGTGCCAGGTGTTGACGTCGGTGGACCTGGCTGACGTGCCAGGTGCTGACGTCGACGGACCTGGCTGACGTGCCAGGTGTTGACGTCGGCGGACCTGGCTGACGTGCCGGGTGCTGACGTCGGCGGACCTGGCTGACGTGCCGGGTGCTGACGTCGACGGACCTGGCTGACGTGCCAGGTGCTGACGTCGGCGGACCTGGCTGACGTGCCAGGTGCTGACGTCGGCGGACCTGGCTGACGTGCCAGGTGCTGACGTCGGCGGACCTGGCTGACGTGCCAGGTGTTGACGTCGACAGACCTGGCTGACGTGCCAGGTGCTGACGTCCGCGGACCTGGCTGACGTGCCAGGTGCTGACGTCGACGGACCTGGCTGACGTGCCAGGTGCTGACGTCCGCGGACCTGGCTGACGTGCCAGGTGCTGACGTCGGCGGACCTGACTTACGTGCCAGGTGCTGACGTCGACGGACCTGGCTGACGTGCCAGGTGTTGACGTCGGCGGACCTGGCTGACGTGCCAGGTGCTGACGTCGGCGGACCTGGCTGACGTGCCAGGTGTTGACGTCGACGGACCTGGCTGACGTGCCAGGTGCTGACGTCCGCGGACCTGGCTGACGTGCCAGGTGTTGACGTCGACGGACCTGGCTGACGTGTCAGGTGCTGACGTCCGCGGACCTGGCTGACGTGCCAGGTGCTGACGTCGACGGACCTGGCTGACGTGCCAGGTGTTGACGTCGGCGGACCTGGCTGACGTGCCAGGTGCTGACGTCCACGGACCTGGCTGACGTGCCGGGTGCTGACGTTGGCGGACCTGGCTGACGTCCAGGTGCTGACGTCGGCGGACCTGGCTGACGTGCCAGGTGCTGACGTCGGCGGACCTGGCTGACGTGCCAGGTGTTGACGTCGGCGGACCTGGCTGACGTGCCAGGTGCTGACGTCCGCGGACCTGGCTGTTGTCGGCGGACCTGGCTGACGTGCCGGGTGCTGACGTTTCACCAGTCGCACTCCGCCGCACCACGCTCCCTTACACGCAATATCTCTATTACCGGGCGGTCACGAGTTACCATGGTTCATCAGCCGAGTGGAGGGGGCAGCCTGAGCGCGCCGCACCTTCCACGGTGTACGCACTCAATGCCGTCAGTTACCGTCCGGTCCATGTTCATTTCATGGTCAACTGGACGTGGCACGCTCACATGAAAATGCTTGTGCTTTATTGCATTGGTCAAGTGGAGTGCTGATACATGATAACTCTGCACGGTCCACACCGGGTGAATGCAGTGCGTTTTGTGTGTGGTGTTCCTGTAGATCTGGGGGACTGCCGGCGGAGAGCCTGATTGCAGTGCAGAAGGGTCGGTCTGGTCGGAGGGGAACGCTTCATGCGCTGTGCCCCAGAATCAGAATACTCTTAACCTGGGCGCTGCGATGCTGCCTATCGTTCTTCTAACCATAAGTGTGACATTTGGGTACGTAGTAAAACAAGTAAAGCAGCGTGTTTCGTGGTGTCAAATGGCAGCCCAGTGCTAACCGTCAATGTAAGCCTAAAGTCACAAATGGCTGCCATGCCGTACCGCGAAGGGTTCGACCGGGCGTATTTAAAGGCCAAATTGCGATTTTGCATGGAAATGGGCTGCGTGATTACCTGCAGGGCGGCCTGAACCTTGTGTTGTTACGGAGGGCGCCGCAACAGCAAACCCAAATCTAGGGTGCTGGGTGCAGATCGACGCCCAGGAAAACATAATTTTCACTGACTTCTGCTGCATTTTTTCCTAAGCTTACTCTCATGTTTTTGCTGTATTTTTAGTGTGATGATATGGTTTATTCGACAGTAATTAGACAATTTGATAGTGGATGGACAATAACTTACTTCAGATGCCACCTGTATACCTTCACGCACTCATACTACTACCACCATAACTGCTGTGGACACTGCTGCCTTCATGTCCCGCAGCTGGGGACTGTTTGACAAATGAAATATATGCTGAGACTGGAGAAAGATGTAAACATAACTCACTTGCGTATTAATCCCTGTCATTTGTTTTAACCCGTTTTTTGTATATATTTGAGCCATTGCGATTGGTCCCGCATAGGGTACTTATTAGAAAATAATGTGTCGGATGAATATACACTATAAAACAAATGACATATAATGTGTCTGTCCATGGAGAAGTCACACATGGACTTTCAGTGTTTGCGATATGGTGTTTGGCTAATGTGATGGCATACCTAAGCGAACGTTTGCGGAGTTGTTTTCAAGTGTCTGTGCACGGGCTGTCCATGTAATTGCCCATGCCCAGAAAACAGCTCATTCATTTTTTCTTATCTTCAAAATTATTTCATACTGTTCACATTTTGGCACTTTGTCCTATATTTAAAGATACACATCGGCAGTTTCGACAACTGACTTTGCTAAGTTTTCCCTTGGCTCTCCTCCGAGGCCCCAAAGCTCCTGCTAAAAAACCCGACATCGCAAACTAGATATAAAGGGCAGCAGTTCTGATGTTATCGCTGGAATAATAGATAAGAGGTATGTCTACATGTAATCACTTTGATCAGGTGTTGTTTCCCTTACTTTTACGGTATCATTTACACGGTTGCACAATAGGTAAATCGAAATGTATGGTGCGGGCGACACGTTCCATTAATCCTGGCTTTAACTTGTAATTAGAGGACGCCAACATTAAAATTCACCACTCTCAAAGTCAGTGAGTGGAAAAATTGACACCCTAGTCAAGTACCGTCACGTACTGTCAAATAAACCAGCGGACTGATGAAAGCTGCATTTTTAATGAAAAACAATGTCGGCCTTGTTAAACATACTGTAGTTATATTGATGAAAAACAGCTGTAATATTTTTGGCATGGAGAACAGTAAAAACACGTTTTGGTCCCCGTTTATTTTTAAAGCCAGTATCTTGAAATTCGGAATCAGAATAATAAGATGTATTGCTCTCGTAATATAGTAAACTGACTATTATACTGAAAACATAATTTTACCCATAACTAATATAAAACTGCTCATAGCGCCCGTAGCGCTCGTTACGTTACATTGAAATATTCCTGTGCATTAAGACGGGAGAAACAAAGGCGCTAAACTAAAGGCAGAAAGAAACAAATGCATGTGGGTGGTTGTTTACGGTGCCGCGTGTGTAATTGGAGTTTTAGGGCACTGCAGCTGCAGAGGCTGCACGTGCCCGTCTGTGCCGTATTACATCATTCCATCATGCCATCAAGATTCCAAGATTGTCTTTATTAGCTAGGTTTGAATATACAGATGATGCGATATCTAATGATCTCTAATGGGACTGTATATTACGTCAAAACGAGCTTCTCTCAGGTCGTTTCACGGTTTACGATGCTGCATGGCATGGCGCGTCATTTCAGCCACGGGAAGTCTCAGGTGGTAGTTGCTCAAGATACTTTTGACACAATTACTGTGCAATTAAGATGCCAATTGCTGTGGCGGTATCTTGGGTCTGAGCACGGTTAGTGGATCTGATGTGGTCTGCGGCATCGGCATTTATTGCCCTGCGTGAAGAGATTGTGAGAGACGATAACATTTCCTCCCTGCTTAGCAAGAAAAATTGAGTAGCACCATAAAATTTCATATTTAGTTTTCTTAGCCACTGAGGAAGGTGTAGAGCAGCTCAAGCTTGATTGACAAGGGCTAGTAACGATAAGTCTATTTGAAGCAACAGGTGTAGTCAGTCGGTTTAATGCTTGAGGAGCAGGTAGTTTATCGTTGTGTCGCAGTGCCATGCAGTTGTGACAGTGTCATGAGTTGTGCTGACAGGACACGTACCAGATACCGCGGCGATAGTAAGTAAGCAATATACACAAATTGGCCATAAATCCCCATAAGCGTCGGCCACGCCCCCACAGCAGCCACGTCGCAAGCACTCAAAAGCCCATACAGCGTAAAATGCACGCCAGCATGCCTGAGACACCACGGCTAAGTCGTATTTTGTTTAGGATAGCTTGGACCAGGATTCAGATGTCATTGGCTTTCATTTGAATGGCGCAGCCACACATGTTATGCTTTGCTCTCTTTTTGGGAAATTTTCCTGGTGTGGTCGTGGGTTAAATTTGCATTTGTCAGAGTATTGCTGGCGGGTATCTGGAAATGGGCGGGAAAATACGTTGAGCTAAATCCTTATAAAAACATGTTGGGGCTGATGGGCTTTGATGGCAAATTTTGGTTCTTGTACCCTTCTCTCAAGTGTGTATTTGGGAAAAGGGCTATATATTTTTGAAAATCTTAGTTGGTAAAATCAACCATGATCTAGACAAATTATGGAATTTTTGCACCACTGAAATTTCAAGTTGTGCTTTTTCCACTCACTAACTGAAAACCTGGGTTGAATTTCCCACTCCACAACCCAGCTCAAAACCTATTTTTGGGACACTGTTGGAACAAGCACCTCAGCCGTGACGTCGGAGTGGGGCTGGCCAGATTGGCCTGACCTGCTCAGTTTTCAGAGTCCTGCCATATTTTGCCAGATTGGGTAAACTGCGACAGTTCTGCGAGAGACAAGTGCCACAGGTAACAGAGAGCCCTAATCCGCCAGGTGCTAAGGTTCAGGGACGGATCCAAGGGGAGAGGGCAGGGCCCCATATCTCCATGCAGCATCCCACTCATGTCGGGCACCAGAGGCGCCCGATATGAGTGGTGCACCTGTACCCATTTCAGGCGCCAAGCGGGTAGATGCCACTTTTTCTTCTTGAATTAACCCCCATCCCATAAAACCATGACAAAGCGCTTAAACTAGACACCTTTTTCGGTCGTTTTTCGGCCATTAAAAATGTAAAAGATGGAATTAAAGAAACCAACAAAAGTGCATGTGCATATGCATATTGACATGTCATATTAATGTGCATATTAATTTCATACATACATCATTCGATTAGACGTAACGAGAGGAAGCGAATGGTTCCTAAAAAATGATTCTAACTCAACTCTGTTAGACGGTAGAGCCCAAAAACTCTACTCTAGCATGCCACCTTCTTTGGACTGTCAGAAGTTCCTACATGAATTTTTATTAACTATCCACCAGCCTTTGCATTTTTTGCTTTCCCGCGTAGGAGCCGAGTTCGGGGGAGTGTGTTTGAACCCCCCCCCCACCAGGGCGAAGGTGGCTCGGACGCCCACCGGGGCAGGCGTTGAAGGGAATGTGGCACCTTGTTGAAAATAACGAAAGGTTTTTAATTAAAAGAGGTTACCATTAGGAAAAAGGGACATTTCTCAATTTCTGCTACTTTACTTGTTCTATTAGAACATCTTTCACGTTTTAAACTAGTCCATAAAGCAAGTTATACGCATTCATAATTGACGGTACCAAAGTCATGTTTAGCACATGGGTTTTAAAAAGGCGCAGCACGCGTAGCGAAACTTGAGCATGACGTCACTTTCCTGACGCATGATGAGCATGACGTCACATCCAGGGAGGACGGGGTTGGTAGGGGGTGAATTTTTACATTTTTCCCTGCCAACGGTAAGTTCTGGGACAGATGAAATATGGATCAAGTTGTTTCTCGGCATGCTCTATCATATGGCTATCTCAGTTCAAATCCCCTTATGAAGTTGCCGCATTCCCTTTAAGTCAGAACTGGTACCATATTAAAATTATATTATATTTGGTTACAAAACTTTGAAGTACCTCCTCGTAAACTGCCTTGGGCCTGCGCAGTTCTTGCGGAATAAAAATGCACGACAGCCCATAATTCCCCCTGTGTCAAAAAATTTCAGAAAGAGCCAGCCTCCTTCGTCAAAAAAGTCAGAGAATACCAGACCCGCTCGCGCCCTCCCCTGCGATGGGTGACGTCACATGTAAGCAGCCCCTTATATAGTCGCCAACTTCCACCCTTTTGTAGTAACTGCAGATACTAGGTCACATCATTTCAGAAATCAGCCGGATTGGGAAGCCCCGTTCAGTGGCGGATCCAAGGGGGTCAAAAAGGTATTTGCCCCCAAACGGAAAAGCTCGGTGCAAAACTATGTTTCCTCCCCCAAGTGATCGACCTCCTTTTTCCCCCGACTCCTTTTTTAGTTTATAAGCAGGATTTTGGTGCTTCAACTCTCAACTTCAAACAGAACCAGGAAGTTCAGTGTAAATATTGGGCCTCGAGACTGGAAAAAGTATCTCGAGGCCATATTTTTCATCCTGTGACGTTTTTTTCGACTTTTGACTTTGGTTTGCCCCTCCCAAACCGACCGGCTAGATCCGCCACTGGCTCCGTTCACCGATCAGCTGGTTTCTGGTTGACATCATAAGGCACCTTGAAGCCAAGCTTGACACTTGGTAGCTTGGGAAAGTTCTGACTGCGCACTGCGTGCGACACACTATATTCACCACGACACTGAATATATCTGTACATACATAGTTCATTTGACTTTACGTTGGACCTACCATACCGTTGAAAAGTGGCTGTGCTTCGTTCCATTTATCGAAGTTATAAACGGTTAACATAGAGATAAAATGAGTAGCAGGATGTAAAGGGAACAAATCATGTTTCTCTCTGTTAGGTACCTTGAGTTCTTAGATTAGCACTCTGTCAGTTAGCATTGTTCGGACTGTCGTGCTTGTCATGCCTGGTCCCCCAAATCCAGTGTGTCGGCCGGGACAAAAGTAACCGTACTGGGTAGTCATTTGCGACTATTTTTATCCTCTTGTTTTGAGCAAAAAATGCACCCAAATTTTTAGGTATTTTCGGGTGATTTTATGTCCTTAAGGGTGCGTTACCCTCGACACATGCACCACACGACATGACCCGTCAGAACTAATACCCTGTTTCCCCAACAACAGATGTCAGGTCATTCGTTCATTCATTTCGATACACAGACCGCCCACGTGACACGTTGGTTGTAAACCGTAGTACGCTTCCGCATTCCACGCTTTACGACCCTTCAGGTAAACAAGAACCGCTGCGGGCAAGGTCAGACGGGTCGCAGTAACAGGTGCTCTTGCAGGGGCGGGCCCAGTATTTGTCCGAGAGCAGACTGCTAAAGCCTTTGTCTTGGTTTGTCTAAATAAGAAAGCAGTTGCAGCTCGCACAACTGTCACCTGGGATGGACCAAAGCTAGCCAAATGACATTTCAAGCATGGCTGTGGATTGGCTACGCTCTTTGCGTCAGTTAGCAGCTAGTTAGTTGTAGGATCCTCGACTACTTTGTCCACTTTCGTGACCAAACCTTGTGGACCCACTTTCTTCCTCCCAAACTAAGCTAGTCCTTTTCCATCCTGGTAAATGTATCAGAAATATTTCCGTAATATCCTTGTTTACTGTTTTCCGTGAGAACCTCAGGGAAGTTTAACGACTTCTTCCATCCCGAAAAAATATAAAAAACGTCGTCCACCCAGTCACATAACATCCCCTCTTTATGCGGAGGGTCCTAGCTTTGTAAACATATAGTGCCTTCTTTTTGAAAGCTATCGTTTTTCAGCATTATTGCTCGGCCCGCCTTGCGTCGGTGGTGCGTCATTTTCCGTGCGTGTGTAAACACACACACACGCACATACACATGACACATGGGCCGGGTGCCCGCATTTGTGATCGCCTTGGGGTTTTCTTAGAGATTCCCCGCCCCGTGGCGGTCACGGAAAGGGGCGTGCGTTCGTACGGGACTCACTGACTTGCTCACCCACCGAACCCTGAGGCGCGCAGCTCCATGTGTTTACCAAAGTATTTATTATGGAACATTTTTCTGATGCTCGGAGATGGGGGGGCGTGGTATCCCTCGATCATGTGCGGAGTTTTCCTCACTGTGATCGAGAAGTGTTTCTGATCATAGGGTAGTTTGTGTTGTAATCGACAAAACACGTGTTCTGTCTCAATCCCGTCCAGACGCTTTCTGAACACATCAGTTCGATATAAACCAAAGCCTTTGTAATGTATTAGAAGCAGTTTCTTTAGGTATAGGCCCTGACCTAGGACAGTATCGAAAGATGGTCTCCGAAACATATGAGACCGTCCATAAAGTACAGAAGGAAAAACAAGGGGGAGCGGGAAGTCAGCAACCGTTTTGTTAGACGTTACAACAGGGTGGAAGCAAGTATTACCATGAGGGAGGGGGGGTTAGAATTATAAGAATACATATAACTTAATTTATGGATAGGCCCTCAGCTCTGACTTAGAATTAAGACTGATGTGATTCAATGAAGTCCACACATCATCACCATTGAATTTTTGAATTGTTTGTGTGACCTTTTTATGAGGAGAGGAACCATGAGAGATTCGTGTGAATACGTGTGCTGACGTCCAAATAACCCTCACATGCCTCCAGTCATGAGTCAGTAGTTCCCTGATGTTAGGAGCTAAAGGTTTGTGCAAAACACGCGCAATAAATGTTCCATAGTCCGTATAGATTTTCAAGACCTGAACGACGATCCTGAAATATTCGGCAAGTATTAGTGGGTGATGCAACACCACCTCCCCTGCAAAATTTCAGTTGGGGTGTCATTAGCCATTTCAAGGAGTATCGTAATCATTTCAGGGAAAGCCGTAGTTCAATTGGGCGAGAAAGTACCCTCTTTCTGGAAATTTACAGGTCCAAAAATGACTTTTATGGAGTCTAAAGGATACAGAAAACACGTTACTGTGTCAGGGGACGAAAATATATGTTTTCATCACAGAAAAAAGCAGAATAAACTGATATTTTTCAAACAAACTGCAAAGTGGCAACATCGGCAGAAAATAATTGCATCGGGCTTGAGCTTCACGCCCCGAGAGTGAAGAGGGCTTACCGGTCGAAAATTCGGAACATTGAATGCGATAAAGCTGATGGACTAAGGAACGAGACACTCAAGTCATCACATGGCTGCCCCAAAGTGGGAGCATCATATGCAGATCCAGGGGAGCAAAGAGGGGCACGTGCCCCCTCTATCGACCCTCGGAGCCCCCTGAAATGGCCATGGCGCCCCCTGAAAGGTTGATGGCGCCCCCTGAAATATGATGATGATGATTGTTCCGGCCGTCGAATAAAGATATCCATATGGGGGCGCTTCGTTAAAGTCGCCCCAATCGCCGAAGGAAGCTCTGGCGATTCCGGTTTGGATGACAGCCGATTTGTGGCGAGGACCCGCGCCGTTGCACCGTCCCCGCCGTCCAGGTCCCACCTGGCCGCCTCTCGGGACCGGAGTAGGCTGTCTTCGGGACCGTTTTTGTGATGATTTCCCGGGCTTGGATACCCGCATTGCAACCTCGATCAGCTTGGGTGATCCAAGGCATAGGCGTTGGCCGTCAGCCCAGTCTTTTCGGTAGTCGGTTTGGTCGACTGAGTGGAGATGCATTCGTGAGTCTGTCGGTCCTGTTTTTATACAAGTAACTAGATATTTCGGGTACGAATTAGTGGCTATCATTATATTCTTATGATATTGTAGTGTGACATTTTTCTACGTATTGTGCGATGAATAAATTATCTCCACCCGCTATGCACGATATATGCACAAATACCAAAAAGAACAATATCTTTAGAAACCAGCTTCAGGGAGGTTCCATGACGGGAGTATCATAAAGAATATTCTTCCGATATTTTTCCGATCATAAAAAATAAATCGCAGAGACAAATCTAAAACAAGTGCGGCAAACTCGACAATTGAATCAAAACTGATCTCAGTCCTTCCATTTTCATTTCAAGAAAAACGTGACGTCTTTAACAAGACTCCCCCTGAAATGTCGCTTTCCATCCCCCCAGGATGCAAAAATCGGTGCCAACCGATAGGATTTTGCGCCCAACTGATGGGTTTTGCCGGTCAAAAGTGGCAACCCCCTGGTCCAAATGGCGCCCCTCGGGAAGCTGCCCGCCCCCCCGATCGGCAATCCTGGATCCGCCTACGGGGGAGGATACCCTAGTCACCAGCCTCGGTAATAACAGGTGCTGGCAGAATATGATACAGAAGTCTGACTCGCACAATTGCTTGCCTTTCCGTATGAGAAGTGTACTACGGGGACACACTAGTTGAGTTAATCGCTGCCCTGAAGTCGTCGTCGCTAGCACTCTGCTCAAAGGACAATCGCTGCTTTCTTTTCCCCTGAAAGATCTTGTCACTCCAGCCCGTAGTGGCCAGAAATGGGTCTTACTGATATTGGTAGAGCCTGGTGTTCTGCCGTTTGTATCCCGCTGAACGGAAAGTGTCATCCTTGATAATGGCGATGGAGGCACAATGATCTAAATCCTGGAATGCTTAGTAGAGTGTGACACCCAGGCGCCCTGAATTTCCCCTTCACTTTTTCCCCTTCATTTTTTCTAACTCACTTTTCCAAACACTTTTCCTGGGGATTTTTTTTAGCATAATTCAATAATCCTAGTATATATAAAACCATCTAGTGTGGAAGGAAAGACAAATTTGATGAAAAATGCGCGAGTAAGGGCTAGTAAGGGCTGTAACCGAGTTTCAACTAACTCCCACAATATTATAGCGTTTGGACTCTCTACTCGCCTTCCATATTTTCAAGCGTGGATTTTACACTCACTATCCCAATGCAAAACCAGTTTTGAGACACTGCGGAATGGAGTGCTGCGAAATCCGAAAGATTATCCACTTACTGAACGCCTCTTTTTTTAGTGTCACCTTCCCACTCTGCTCTTTGTCAGCAAAAGTATTCCAACAAGCAGTTGTCGGAAGTTCCACTTGTAGTGTATTCCGTGGACGCCATGGATCAAAATCTATTCACATTTAAACTTGCGCTGGTAACAGTGGCATCTCCATAAAAGTCCGGATCTTCCGGCTGCTGGTAAGGTTGTATTTTAGACCTCTCTCGCTGTCGGAAGTTTTGCCCTGCTGAGGGAGGATGATGAGCAACAAATGAAGAAGGCTTCCATAGATCTTAGCTGACCCCGGAGGATAATTTTTGGGGTTTTCACTCGTTCGAACAGATCTCTCGCGGCGGCTTCTGCTTCTAGTGATCATAGACCAATCAATTTCTAGGTGTCCCCTAAAATCGATTATTTGGGTACCTTAAAGGTACGAAAAGGATTCGGGCGGGTCAATTCGGCATAAACCTCCCTCAGGATCGTTCCCTGTCACCCGCCTCTCCTTGCTATTGCACACAGCTCACATCGGTAAAAACGCCGTCTTGGGTCAACTAGGCCATTTGACCCAAATCAGGTGCAAAGTAGCTCAGCCTATTCTTCATGTTTACTTTAAATGTGTTAAGAATGGTCTATTCTGTCAATATTATTTCGAAAACACACCCCGTAGCTTTCTGGTACGATTTTTTAACCCGCGCCCCACCGGGGGTCCGGCGCCACCTTCGCCCCACCGGGGGCCATCGATGGCCCCCCTCTAACTCCGAAATTATGGGCGTTAGCGCAAATCTGCAAAGTGCAATAGAAAGCTCGCGTGAATTCAGTAAGAAGTTACTTAGCATGTTTTAGTGCTCAGGTCAATGGTTTGACCTCCAGAGGTCAAATTAGGTCAAGATCGGCTATTTTCACTCAAATATGCAATGATTAAGCAAACTGGGCATAACTCTTATGTCATTAGAGCTATTGAGGCCTGGTAAAGTACATTTGATAGCAAATTGGCAGTACTTTTTCCGCTATGTAGAACGTAAAGACCTCCCGCCATTGGTTTGACCGCCAGAGGTCACCTCGTGACCTAATATGACTTGAGGTCACGAAAGGTCAAAAAGTAACCTTGCCGTATATCAAATGAAAGCCAGTGACAAGACAAGCACGATGGTGTTTGTTTCACCGCTCTAGCTTAATTAGGTCAAAAGTTGTTGTCAAAATACTGTTTTTGACCTCTGGTGACCTTGGATGACTTTAGAAAAGTCAAAGGGCAAATATGACCCCTGGGATCCGTGAAAGGGTGTCCAAAAACGTTGTTCTGAGCAGTCTGAGTATTTGCAATCATTTTTGTGGCTTTTATATCATGAAATAGCTTTTCCCCATGCTTTTCCAATGGGAGAGGTCGCCTCGTGACCTGACCTCAGGGCACGAAATCGAAAAATCCCGGATATACACCTTGTAGACCCTGGAGGGGTCATGAAGTGTAGGAAGTTTCAAATCGATCGACTTTGAAATGTAGCTCTTACAGAGCTCTAAAGGTGAAGTGAGGTGACCTTGGTTGACCTCGTCTGGTGACCTGACCTTGGGTGACCCGGGGTAAAAAATTTCAGGAATGATGGGAAAATGATGCAGTGAGAGGTAGAGCCCTCAACCGCGGTGTCTGCGCCTCGTCGTTTTTCTGCTATCCCGGAAAAACCTTAGGGGGGTGCCATCGATGGCCCCCCGGTGGGGCGAGGGTTAAGCTGTAACTATGCAAAATTTATTTCATGCTGATTTCTCGAACGCGGACAGTGACCTGATTAAGGGTGCGTTATCAATGTTAACCCTATGGGAGCATATTTCGTGAAATATCTCGTAAAGTAAGGTGGCTATCGTCGTGATTTTTTCACCAAAAGTAGACAATATGTGTATCTTTACGGCAGTTGATATTTCAAGCGTGACACATTTCTGGTTTTTGTACAATTTGACTTTCTTTTTCAAATTTCTCAAACTTAAAGTTTGAATAACTTTTTACATAATATAATCATTGAAACAGTGTGAGTGGGCCTATGTTCTAGGAGCCAGTCTCCACAACTCTGTTGTTGTACTTTTTTGAATTTTTGCTTTATAAGAAAGATATTAGAAGCTGAAATTTGAAAGCGTTTTCCAAAAAATTCAGGGTAAAAATCGGAAAAACGGAAACAACAGAGTTTTGCGGCTATCTCCTCTATACAATTTCCATACAGAATCAAAACCAAAAAAGGCTCGGCGAAAAAGTTATTTCAAGTTTTATACAACTTTCCCAATAGATGGCGCTGGCAGTACCAGATTCGCATGAGTCGCCGCTGAGCCAGGTCTTTTCATTCATGATTTGGTGAATGGGACAGGAGCAGTGGCATTACAAGAAATACTTCAAGGTGGTTGATAGCAGAGAAACTGCAGTTAGAAGCCAAAGTAAATATATTCAAAAATTTGGATAGGAAATATTGAACAAAAGGAGAGCCTATAGCCTGATCACCCCTTGGCTACGCCACTGGCACACGGACACCTGTTTACCGGCGTGACCGGTTCCTCTGCGCCTCGGGCGCGCGCCAGTCACGTGGCAGCCGACTGAGGACGGGATCCGGCTGCTGAGGCCCTGCTGAGTGGATAAGGACGTCTCCATTGGGCAGTGCCGGATCTAGCCGGTCGGTTGGAGGGGGGGGCAAGGCAAAGTCGCAACAAACAAAAAACGTCACGCAGTGAAAAATGTTGCCGCAATATAATTTGACCGTAGCTTTTGGGAATGCCCAGGACGAAAGGCAAAAAACCATCACGGGGAAAAATATGCGCACAAGATGCTTGTTTTTGCTATCCACGGCCCAATGCTTACACTGAAGTTGACTGGTTCTGTTTGAAGTTTAGAGTTAGGGGAACACAAATCTCGGTTATGAACTCAAGCGGAGTCGAGGCAAAAAGGAGGTCGATGACTTTGTGGGGGGAGGGGAAGGCACAACATAGTTCTACCCGAGCTTGTCCGTTTGGGGGGGTAAATATTTTTGCCCTCCCCTCTGGATCCGCCACAGCCATAGAGTTTGCATGAGCTTTGACTACCGTGTTGTCGAATCAAATATTTGAAATGAGGATATTAAGGAATTGTAAAAAAACAATGGGATTCACCCTAATTAATATTACATCATCCCGGTCATCAAAACTGGTTCAGTTTTTACCACCCCAACATTCAGTCATCTCCGCAAGGTGTTTTCTTATTGGATCGATGGTCTAGACGAGCGAGAGGTGAGCTACAATGATGTGTCCAGGGTAAAGATCGAGAAAACGAAAACAACAATCAACAAACAACATCATTTTAAGTCCGCCTAACAATTTGTTGTCTCTCAAAAACCATGATCAGTGCTCTTACAATTTCCAAACTGAGACGAAAGCATCAGACTTCATCCGACCGATTGTCCAATCATGATTGATGATATTTCGGTAACTTCTGTATTCCATTAACAAGAGAAATAGCTACTTGTCTTGTGAAATAATATCGTGGTAATTAGACGAAAATAGCTAATTCGGGCTTGCAAACGTCCCCCCCAGAAAAAATACTCGGGAATTTTAGAATGACTAACCGACCGAGGAGACAGAGAGGGGGACAAAAGGTCCGACGGGAGCGTTTATCTCTACAGGGGAGCATCGCTCAGGGGGTGATGTTTTCATCGAAAGCAGTCGAAGTGTAGACCATAACAAAATTCGAATATTTTAGTGGGACTGATGTTTTAAATCTAAGCAACCATGTATTATTGTTGTGCTATAAAACACAAAATGAATAAAATAAAGCAATTTGAAATAAGGCAGGAGGAAAAAATTGGAGCAACACTTCTCAGTTATCACACATTTGTATTTACTAAGAGGCAGGGCCGTAGCCAGGATTTCGCTCGAATTCCCTGCGACAGCGCCACAAGAGCCCTGATGAGTAACAAGGGCCCTGTTTGTTACAGAATAGAGTGCTGAAGAGGGCTTGAGAGTGCGCTGTCTGGTATGAAATTTCAAATTTGGCCACAGATCATAGTGGAAGCGAGCCGCGCTTCGCGCGGTCCGTATCCTCAGGGGGCCCTTCGGGCCCCTAAAGGGGGGCAGCTGTCCCTGCTGCCCCCTCCTTGGCTACGCCCCTGCTAAGAGGCCTCAGTAAAACATTAATGGGGCTTTGCGAATTCTACCTATATTTTTATATTACGATTGCTATAATATCCCAAATATATAATTAACTAATAAAGCATACACAGCATGATCAGGGGTACTGAGCATCATACTAAGCCGATGGCTACCACATGTTTTGGACCAAAAAACAGTCAATTATGTGCAGACCCTACATTGTCACAATCATGGATGCAGTTTTTTGCCTATGCAACAATACCGGAAATCATGGATCTGCCGATGTGATCCTTGCTCCAATTGGTCCCATAGATCCGACGGAGTGGAGATAAATCTTCATGACATACAAAGAAGATTCAACACAAAGTCGTCATTTGGGAAATGCAGTCCTGCGTTCACTTCCTTGCTATCGCTCGCTAGCTCACTCCGTCTCATGACCGCATTCAAGCACGTCCTTTCTTTCAAGTCTTACCTCCTCTTGTGGACCAGTGAGGGTAACTAACAGGCTGTTTTCACAAAATGAGCCTCAGGTGAGACCAGGCAATTTCACTTCCAGCAAAAATGTTTATTTTGTTTTTAATGGATTTGTGGGCACAGTAAATTTTTCAGTGTGATTAACTGTCAGCAAAAATAGGCCAGAATCTGGTTAGCTTTCAGTTTTGCAGTGGAAAATGTAGTGCCAGAGTTGGAGGCTGAAGGTCTATGGTCCCCTCACTTTCTGGCCAGTTTCGGCCTGCCTGGCCGAAGCTGGATAGCGCACATTGTTCTGCAACTGGACAATATGAGCCTTCATGAGTCTACTAACATATGAAATGTTGCTGCATTGGTGTTTTTTAAAATCGATGTGGCTTCATATTTTGCCTATGTTTGTTTAAAAATGAGCGCCCCGCAAATTTTCCATGATATGGTTTATTTTGGAAATCCGATCAAAATTTGGTCTTAATCAGGTCACTGTCCGCGTTCGAGAAATCAGCATGAAATAAATTTTGTATAGTTGCAGCTAAAAAAATCGTACCAGAAAGCTACGGGGTGTGTTTTCGAAATGATATTGACAGAATAGACCATTCTTAACACATTTAAAGTACAAATGAAGAATAGGCTGAGCTACTTTGTACCTGATTTGGGTCAAATGGCCTAGTTGACCCAAGACGGCGTTTTTACCGATGTGAGCTGTGTGCAATATCAAGGAGAGACGGGTGACAGGGAACGATCCTGAGGGAGGTTTATGCCGAATTGACCCGCCCGAATCCTTTTCATACCTTTTAGGTACCCAAATAATCGATTTCAGGGGACACCTAAAAATTGATTGGTCTATGATCACTAGAAGCAAAAGCCGCCGCGAGAGATCTGTTCCAACGAGTGAAAACCCCAAAAATTATCCTCCGGGGTCAGCTAAGATCTATGGAAGCCTTCTTCATTTGTTGCTCATCATCCTCCCTCAGCAGGGCAAAACTTCCGACAGCGAGAAAGGTCTAAAATACAACCTTACCAGCAGCCGGAAAATCCGGACTTTTATGGAGATGCCACTGTTACCAGCGCAAGTTTAAATGTGAATAGATTTTGATCCATGGCGTCCACGGAATACACTACAAGTGGAACTTCCGACGACTGCTAGATGGAATACTTTTGCTGACAAAGAGCAGAGTGGGAAGGTGACACTCAGAAAAAAGACGCGTTCAGTATGTTGATAATCTTTTGGATTTCGCAGCACTCCATTCTGCAGTGTCTCAAAACTGGTTTTGCATTGGGATAGTGAGTGTAAAATTCACGCTTGCAAATATGGAAGGCGAGTAGAAAGTCCAAACGCTATAATATTGTGGGAGTTAGTTGTAACTCGGTTACAGCCCTTACTAGCCCTTACTCGCGCATTTTTCATCAAATTTGTCTTTCCTTCCACACTAGATGGTTTTATATATACTAGGATTATTGAATTATGCTAAAAAAATCCACAGGAAAAGTGTTTGGAAAAGTGAGTTAGAAAAAATGAAGGGGAAAAGGTGAAGGAAATTCAGGGCGCCTGGGTGTCACACTCTACTAAGCATTCCAGGATTTAGATCAATGTGCCTCCATCGCCATTATCAAGGATGACACTTTCCGTTCAGCGGAATACAAACGGCAGAACACCAGGCTCTACCAATATCAGTAAGACCCATTTCTGGCCACCACGGGCTGGAGTGACAAGATCTTTCAGGGGAAAAGAAAGCAGCGATTGTCCTGTGAGCAGAGTGCTAGCGACGACGACTTCAGGGCAGCGATTAACTCAACTAGTGTGTCCCCGTAGTACACTTCTCATACGGAAAGGCAAGCAATTGTGCGAGTCAGACTTCTGTATCATATTCTGCCAGCACCTGTTATCACCGAGGCTGGTGACTAGGGTATCCTCCCCCGTAGGCGGATCCAGGATTACCGATCGGGGGGGCGGGCAGCTTCCCGAGGGGCGCCATTTGGACCAGGGGGCTGCCACTTTTGACCGGCAAAAACCCATCAGTTGGGCGCAAAATCCTATCGGTTGGCACCGATTTTTGCATCCTGGGGGGACGGAAAGCGACATTTCAGGGGGAGTCTTGTTAAAGACGTCACGTTTTTCTTGAAATGAAAATGGAAGGACTGAGGTCAGTTTTGATTCAATTGTCGAGTTTGCCGCACTTGTTTTAGATTTGTCTCTGCGATTAATTTTTATGATCGGAAAAATATTGGAAGAATATTCTTTATGATACTCCCCTCATGGAACCTCTCTGAAGCTGGTTTCTAAAGATATTGTTATTTTTGGTATTTGTGCATATCTCGTGCATAGCGGGTGGAGATAATTTATTCATCGCACAATACGTGGAAAAATGTCACACTACAATATAATAATATAATGATAGCCACTAATTCGTACCCGAAATATCTAGTTACTTGTATAAAAACAGGACCGACAGACTCACGAATGCATCTCCACTCAGTCGACCAAACCGACTACCGAAAAGACTGGGCTGACGGCCAACGCCTATGCCTTGGATCACCCAAGCTGATCGAGGTTGCAATGCGGGTATCCAAGTCCGGGAAATCATCCCGAAAACGGTCCCGAAGACAGCCTACTCCGGTCCCGAGAGGGAGCCAGGTGGGACCTGGACGGCGGGGACGGTGCAACGGCGCGGGTCCTCGCCACAAATCGGCTGTCATCCAAACCGGAATCGCCAGAGCTTCCTTCGGCGATTGGGGCGACTTTAACGAAGCGCCCTCCATGTGGATATCTTTATTCGACGGCCGGAACAATCATCATCATCACATTTCAGGGGGTGTCATCAACCTTTCAGGGGGCGCCATGGCCATTTCAGGGGGCTCCGAGGGTAGATAGAGGGAGCATGTGCCCCTCTTTGCTCCCCTGGATCTGCGTATGATCCTCCCACTTTGGGGCAGCCATGTGATGACTTGGGTGTCTCGTTCCTCAGTCCATCAGCTTTATCGCATTCAATGTTCCGAATTTTCGACCGGTAAACCCTCTTTACTCTCGGGGCGTGAAGCCCGATGCAATTATTTTCTGCCGATGTTGCCACTTTGCAGTTTGTTTGAAAAATATCAGTTTATTCTGCTTTTTGCTGTGATGTATACATATATATTGGTCCACTGACACAGTAACGTGTTTTCTTTATCCTTTAGACTCCATAAAAGTCATTTTTGGAACTGTGAATTTCCGGAAAGAGGGTACTTTCTCGCCCAATTGAACTACGGCTTTCCCTGAAATGATTACGATACTCCTTGAAATGGCTAATGACACCCCACTGAAATTTTGCAGGGGAGGTGGTGTTGCATCACCCACTAATACTTGCCGAATATTTCAGGATCGTCGTTCAGGTCTTGAAAATCTATGCGGACTATAGAACATTTATTGCGCGTGTTTTGCACACACGTACCTTTAGCTCCTAACATCAGGGAACTACTGACTCGTGACTGGAGGCATGTGAGGGTTATTTGGACGTCAGCACACGTATTCACACGAATCTCTCACGGTTCCTCTCCTCATAAAAAGGTCACACAAACAATTCCAAAATCCAATGGTGATGATGTGTGGACTCCATTGAATCACATCAGCCTTAATTCTAAGTCAGAGCTGAGGGCCTATCCATAAATTACGTTACATGTATTCTTATAATTCTAACCCCCCCTCATGGTAATACTTGCTTACGCCCTGTTGTAACGTCTAAAAAAACGGTTGCTGACTTCCCGCTCCCCCTTGTTTTTCCTTCTGTACTTTATGGACGGTCTCATATGTTTCAGAGACATCTTTCGATACTGTCCTAGGTCAGGGCCCATACCTAAAGAAACTGCTTCTAATACATTACAAAGGCTTTGGTTTATATCGAACTGATGTGGTCAGAAAGCGTCTGGACGGGATTGAGACAGAACACGTGTTTGTCGATTACAACACAAACTACCCTATGATCAGAAACACTTCTCGATCACAGTGAGGAAAACTCCGCACATGATCGAGGGATACAACGCCCCCCCCCCATCTCCGAGCATCAGAACAATGTTCCATAATAAATACTTTGGTAAACACATGGAGCTGCGCGCCTCAGGGTTCGGTGGGTGAGCAAGTCAGTGAGTCCCGTGCGAACGCACGCCCCTTTCCGTGACCGCCACGGGGCGGGGAATCTCTAAGAAAACCCCAAGGCGATCACAAATGCGGGCACCCGGCCCATGTGTCATGTGTATGTGCGTGTGAGTGTGTGTGTTTACACATGCACGGAAAATGACGCACCACCGACGCAAGGCGGGCCGAGCAATAATGCTGAAAAACGGTAGCTTTCAAAAGAAGACACTATATGTTTACAAAGTTAGGGCCGTCCGCATAAAGAGGGTATGTTATGTGAATGGGTGGACGACGTTTTTTTATATTTTTTTCGGGATGGAAGAAGTCGTTAAATTTCCCTGGGGTTCACACGGAAAACAGTAAACAAGGATATTACGGAAATATTTCTGATATATTTACCAGGATGGAAAAGGACTAGCTTAGTTTGGGAGGAAGAAAGTGGGTCCACAAGGTTTGGTCACGAAAGTGGACGAAGTAGTCGAGGATCCTACAACTAACTAGCTGCTAACTGACGCAAAGAGCGTAGCCAATCCACAGCCATGCTTGAAATGTCATTTGGCTAGCTTTGGTCCATCCCAGGTGACAGTTGTGCGAGCTGCAACTGCTTTCTTATTTAGAGAAATCAAGACAAAGGTTTTAGCAGTCTGCTCTCGGACAAATACTGGGCCCGCCCCTGCGAGAGCACCTGTTACTGCGACCCGTCTGACCTTGCCCGCAGCGGTTCTTGTTTACCTGAAGGGTCGTAAAGCGTGGAATGCGGAGGCGTACTACGGTTTACAACCAACGTGTCACGTGGGCGGTCTGTGTATCGAAATGAATGAACGAATGACCTGACATCTGTTGTTGGGGAAACAGGGTATTAGTTCTGACGGGTCATGTCGTGTGGTGCATGTGTCGAGGGTAACGCACCCTTAAGACCAAATTTTGATCGGATGTCCAAAATAAACCATATCATGGAAAATTTGCGGGGCGCTCATTTTTAAACAAACATAGGCAAAATATGAAGCCACATCGATTTTAAAAAACACCAATGCAGCAACATTTCATATGTTAGTAGACTCATGAAGGCTCATATTGTCCAGTTGCAGAACAATGTGCGGTATCCAGCTTCGGCCAGGCAGGCCGAAACTGGCCAGAAAGTGAGGGGACCATAGACCTTCAGCCTCCAACTCTGGCACTACATTTTCCACTGCAAAACTGAAAGCTAACCAGATTTTGGCCTATTTTTGCTGCCAGTTAATCACACTAAACAATTTACTGTGCCCACAAATCCATTAAAAACGAAATAAACATTTTTGCTGGAAGTGAAATGGCCTGGTCTCATCTGAGGCTCATTTTGTGAAAAACAGCCTGTTAGTTACCCTCACTGGTCCACAAGAGGAGGTAAGACTTGAAAGAAAGGACGTGCTTGAAATGCGGTCATGAGACGGAGTGAGCTAGCGAGCGATAGCAAGGAAGTGAACGCAGGACTGCATTTCCCAAATGACGAATTTGTGTTGAATCTTCTTTGTATGTCATGAAGATTTATCTCCACTCCGTCGGATCTATGGGACCAATTGGAGCAAGGATCACATCGGCAGATCCATGATTTCCGGTATTGTTGCATAGGCAAAAAAACTGCATCCATGATTGTGACAATGTAGGGTCTGCACATAATTGACTGTTTTTTGGTCAAAAAAATGTGGTAGCCATCGGCTTAGTATGATGCTCAGTACCCCTGATCATGCTGTGTATGCTTTATTAGTCACTCATATAATTGGGATATTACAGCAATCGTAATGTAAGAAATATAGGTAGAATTCGCAAAGCCCTATTAATGTTTAATGAGACCTCTTAGCAGGGGCGTAGCCAAGGAGGGGGCGGCAGGGACAGCCGCCCCCTTAGGGCCCGAAGGGCCCCCTGAGGATACGGACCGCGCGAAGCGCGGCTCGCCTCCACTATGATCTGTGGCCAAATTTGAAATTTCATACCAGACAGCGCACTCTCAAGCCCTCTTCAGCACTCTATTCTGTAACAAACAAGGCCCTTTTTATCCATCAGGGCTCTTTTGGCGCTGTCGCAGGGAAATCGAGCGAAATCCTGGCTACGCCCCTGCCTCTTAGTAAATACAAATGTGTGATAACTGAGAAGTGTTGCTCCAATTTTTTCCTCCCGCATTATTTCAAATTGCTTTATTTTATTCATTTTGTGTTTTATAACACAACAATAATACATGGTTGCTTGAATTTAAAACATCAGTCCCACTAAAAAATTCGAATTTTGTTATGGGCTACACTTCGGCTGCTTTCGATGAAAACATCACCCCTTGAGCGATGCTCCCCTGTAGAGATAAACGCTCCCGTCGGACCTTTTGTCCCCCTCTCTGTCTCCTCGGTCGGTTAGTCATTCTAAAATTCCCGAGCATTTTTTCTGGGGGACGTTTGCAAGCCCGATTTAGCTATTTTCGTCTAACTAACACGATATTATTTCACAAGACAAGTAGCTATTTCTCTTGTTAATGGAATACAGAAGTTACCGAAATATCAACAATCATGATTGGACAATCGGTCGGATGAAGTCTGATGCTTTCGTCTCAGTTTGGAAATTGTAAGAGCACGGATCATGGTTTTTGAGAGACAATAAATTGTTAGGTGGACTTAAAATGATAAAACATCAGCAGCTAGATTTCACTTCTTGGTACGAGCAGGTGCGATGCACCGTTTTAGATTCTTGGAAGTTTTTCAAAGACAGAAGTGTAGATTTTATTATAAAACTTGAAAACTGTTTTATAGAACTTAAAAAAAACTTCTTCGTCGAGCCTTTTTTAATTTTTATTTTGTATGGGAATGGTATGGAAGAGATAGCCACAAAACTTTTTTGTTTTCGTTTTCTCGATCTTTACCCTGGACACATCATTGTAGCTCACCTCTTGCTCGTCTAGACCATCGATCCAATAAGAAAACACCTTGCGGAGATGACTGAATGTTGGGGCGGTAAAAAATGAACCAGTTTTGATGACCGGGACGATGTAATATTAATTAGGTGAATCCCATTGTTTTTTTTTACAATTCCTTCATATCCTCATTTCAAATATTTGATTCGACAACACGGTAGTCAAAGTTCATGCAAACTCTATGGCTGTGGCGGATCCAGAGGGGAGGGCAAAAAATATTTACCCCCCCCAAACGGACAAGCTCGGGGCAGAACTATGCTGTGCCTTCCCCTCCCCCACAAAGTCATCGACCTCCTTTTTGCCTCGACTCCGCTTGAGTTAATAACCGAGATTTGTGTTCCCTTAAAGGGAGATACGCGAAAAAATTATTATTGTGGTTTCTTACTATTTGAAAAATCCTGATAACGAAACTATCAATGATTTTTGTATCTTCGGCAAAATTTTGGGAGGCCACTCACTTATTATCGAAATAGGTTAACAGTTTCGATAAAATGCCCATCACTTGCCCATGCCCATACCCATCACTTACTTTTCGAAAACTATTTAAAGTTGAAAAATAATGTTTCTTAATAATACAAATGTTTGCCCTCCTGTAGTTGTATTTGAATTAATTTTAAAAAGCTTTCAAAAACTCCAAAATGAATAAGTTTGCCCTAAAAACGGAAAAAACATAATTACTCAAGTCTTCAGCGGTTTCGTACCTCGAGTCTTGAGCCATTTTCTGCTTCCGCCCCAGGATGACAAAACTTTTGCGTCAGATAGGTCACGTGACCCTGGTTTGAGAATTCCTAGGCTTCTGATTGGTTAATTGTGATTTCTTTTAAGCCCTATATTTCTGCTTCAAAAGAGTTTTGGAATGTTGTTTTTCTAAAGTAATTTTTTCTGGAGTAGCCCAAAGTTCTACATCACTGTTTAGGATAGATATGACCTAATTCTTAGAGAAATTGATAGCCTTAGCCATGTGGACGTCATAAACATCGATATGAGGTGTACCGGTAAAGTCGTCTAGAAATGTTGACTTTGAGAGCAATTTTAAGGCATTTGCAGGCCGAATTCGCAAAAATGAGAATAGGACTTCTGAAACAACTTTTTGTAACCTTTTGATATAGCCAATAAAATTTTTTCGCGTATCTCCCTTTAACTCTAAACTTCAAACAGAACCAGTCAACTTCAGTGTAAGCATTGGGCCGTGGATAGCAAAAACAAGCATCTTGTGCGCATATTTTTCACCCCGTGATGGTTTTTTGCCTTTCATCTTGGGCATCCCCAAAAACCACGGTCAAATTATGTTGCGGCAACATTTTTCACTGTCTGACGTTTTTTTATTTGTTGCGACTTTGCCTTGCCCCCCCCTCCAACCGACCGGCTAGATCCGGCACTGCCCAATGGAGACGTCCTTATCCACTCAGCAGGGCCTCAGCAGCCGGATCCCGTCCTCAGTCGGCTGCCACGTGACTGGCGCGCGCCCGAGGCGCAGAGAAACCGGTCACGCCGGTAAACAGGTGTCCGTGTGCCAGTGGCGTAGCCAAGGGGTGATCAGACTATAGGCTCTCCTTTTTGTTCAATATTTCCTATCCAAATTTGTGAATATATTTATTTTGGCTTCTAACTGCAGTTTCTCTGCTATCAACCACCTTGACGTATTTCTTGTAATGCCACTGCTCCTGTCCCATTCACCAAATCATGAATGAACAGACCTGGCTCAGCGGCGACTCATGCGAATCTGGTACTGCCAGCGCCATCTATTGGGAAAGTTTTATAAAACTTGAAATAACTTTTTCGCCGAGCCTTTTTGGTTTTGATTCTGTATGGAAATTGTATAGAGGAGATAGCCGCAAAACTCTGTTGTTTCCGTTTTTCCGATTTTTACCCTGAATTTTTGGAAAACGCTTTCAAATTTCAGCTTCTAATATCTTTCTTATAAAGCAAAAATTCAAAAAGTACAACAACAGAGTTGTGGAGACTGGCTCCTAGAACATAGGCCCACTCACACTGTTTCAATGATTATATTATGTAAAAAGTTATTCAAACTTTAAGTTTGAGAAATTTGAAAAAGAAAGTCAGATTGTACAAAAACTAGAAACGCGTCACGCTTGAAATATCAACTGCCGTAAAGATACACATATTGTCTACTTTTGGTGAAAAAATCACGACGATGGCCACCTTACTTTACGAGATATTTCACGAAATATGCTCCCATAGGGTTAACATTGATAACGCACCCTTAAACAATACGGCGGGGGGGCTCGTTATATCATCGGGAGAAGGAATAGCAGGGCCTGAGGGAAGATGGCCTCTGTAATATTTCAGATTATTTGACCGCTAACCCTATGCACGGCATGGTAAGAAATTGTCTAGAATAACGTTTTGCCCCCCCCAGGACTGTGAACCTAAATACACGTCCGCCTGGAAATGTAGAGTGTTTTAGAGACAAGGCGATGTTTTAGAGCGTTTACGGCTCAATTTCCTAGCAGGTTTATTTTTAGAAAGGACTCCACTGTCTCCCCGCGGAGCACTCCACCCTCATCATCCTAGCGCTGGAGGAGTTCAGCAGCGTCATCTCGCCTGGAACAGAGTGATCTGGACTCCCTCCAGGGGTTGTCGGGGTAGAACTTGGTGGCGAGGGCCCTCCAGACCATGATGAGACTCTTCAACCCACCGAAATCTCGTCGAATACGTATACATCTGGCTCCAGAAAAGCGTTATCAAAAATGTTTACTTAATCCAAAACACCAACCCATAGTACTTACCCCTCAAACCGCTCCATCTCTCATAGCTACAGGGAGTTTCATAAAGAATGATATTTTTAATTGATCATAATGCGATTATAAATAGGTTGTTGTGGTATGTTTTACATAACAATCGAAAGCGAATTTTGGGACATTTACGATTATTTGTATTTTGATAGCTGTTTTGATATTTTTGCTAGTTCAAAGTAGTCGTAAAAATGAGTTGAAAGATACTGTATATTTTGCCTTCATCGAAAATGTTCGTAGAAATCACGCGCGTATCACGTGACAAGTATTGCGTCAATGACACTGCAAACATTACACCGTCATTATGGTACATCACAGTCCACACGCACATTGCCTCTGGATATTAATTCTGAAATAAACTCACCTCTCAAGCTAAGGAAAGCTCGGGTCCAAGCAAGCAATCCCCAATTGGTTCATGTCCCTTGTTCTGCGGTGAACAGTGAGGTATTTTGCGCTGCGTCCGCCGCATCCAGTCATTCATATGGAAGGTAAGCCAATGAGCCATATGGAGCTTGAGCCAAAAGCTTTGAACTTGTAATATTACTGAAACTTGTGCCTTTGATGTGCAATTGCATGCTCATGTGCCATTTGTGTGTACTTAAGTCTTTTTAGGGTGTTACCAGTTTCGTTTTCTCAAATCTAAGCGGGCATATATTACATTTCTTGCATCATTTTTAAGACGTGGGGAAATATCTGATGCAAATGAAACATGTTTATATAAAATGTTCTGTAATTTACCATTAAAATGAGCGTTTTGTGGACGGCTTTGAAGGATTTTTAGTACTTTACTGAACACTTAAAAAAATATCATTCTTTCTTAAACACCCTGTAGTTCTTATCATTCTTTCTTAAACACCCTGTATCTGATCAATCATTGATAAATCCTTTTCCACAGCTTAAACACCCTGTATCTGATCAATCATTGATAAATCCTTTTCCACAGCCTGTACCTCTAGTCCAACGTCAAGCGTCGAATGAGCATATGTCTGACTGCAGAAAAGTATTATCAATAATGAATTACCTACCTCGGAGCACATACTCTCACGCTGTTTCTTCCCTCGCCTCGCAAACCACCGCTGTCAAATGATAGCCTATTTTAGGCCCGCATAATAGGCCACGACGTTCCTTGTATGTTAAGGTTGAGATGACGATCCTGAATGATTCTGGATTCGGCTATTTTCTATCTGGATGATCACGTGCCCGATGAATTACTTTTGGCTTAAGTGGCTCTGATATAGCCTGAGTGTCCTGTGCTGCGTGTTTCTGGAGGAAATGATCACCTAGAGGCGTGTTCCTAGTTTGGTATTTTTATTGACAACTGGGGAGGACGGGGTAGGTAGGAGGTGAGTTTTACCTTTTTTCTCCGCGAATGGTAAGTTCTGCGACAAATGAAGTCGGGACCAAGTGGTTTTGTGGTGTGGTGACAGACACAAGAGAGATGAAACGGAAACGTAAGCGATGCGTTACTGCGATACTTCACTGGAACAGCTTGCTTGAAGGACAGGAAACGGAGGTCACGATTTGTGTTTTGTGAGTGTTTTTGTTGAGATGTTTGAGATCAGAGTTTATAAGTATGAGCGTAAAGGACAATGCAGCAAAGGGTTCAGCATTCGTCTTCTCTCCGTCCGAACATCAGAGTCTCTCGACACGCTCCATCACATGGCTATCTCAGTTCAAATCCCACTATGAAGACGCCACATTCCTTTCTATTAAAAAAAGACCTTCAGGGGCTGTGGAAGTGGCATTGTTACCGAACGGACGCGCAGGGCTCACCAAGCCTGTTTACAGAAGGATAACAAGTTGCCTATGAGCGGCGGCCCGACCATCACGCTAACGATGGGCGCCATATGACCTAGGTTGTGGTAGTGCCCTAAGGCCCCAAAATGATGATTTCACGCGGATGGAAAGCTGATATCTCTGCGAATACGTGACGTGGTGGAATGCAACTAGTTTACGCTTGTATGCAAGTCTCATTCAATCAAATTCATAGATCAATTATATGAATGGTATCAATTCAATTGTATATACAAAATTTTCAATAAAAGCCGTAACACTGCATACCAGGGGTGTGCGTCCCCTCGGCACCTTGCAACACCTTCCTTTCAATGGTTCGACACGGAAAACAGTATGCGCGCAGCGGGAATGAGCCTGAGCTTTGAGGAAACGTGCGAAAAGTTCTTTGGCTGTAGTTCAGGACGACTAAACTGAAAATTTGATTGTTCATAACCTTTAAAATATTTCTAAAGTTATCAGATTATTTTCCTTCCGACTTTTTCTTGTGTTTCGTTCGATGTTTTTTCTCGTTCCACAGAGTGTGGTTTTGGTGGCAATCGATTGTATGCAAGTAGGGCATTCATTTCTCGCCACTAGACTCACGCCACCTTTTCACTTTTATTTTATAGAAAAGGAATAAGCCATCTAACATATAAGCCAAAATTATCCAGTCATCTTGAAACAGAAGCTTTCGCTCGGTCATCGCGATTAAGAGCGCTTTGCTGGTTTTATTTTGTCGCCTTATTACCCCGCGTTTTCGATAAGTACCGAAAAGGTGAATAATACACCAATCGACAGTGCTTTGCTCGGACCGTTTTCAAAGCTAGGGCATGTCTCACAGAGTGTCGCTCTGATGTGAATGGTTTAGAAGAAGGAGGGACGGGGCGCCGGATCTAGGACGTGTCTCACAGAGTGTCGCTCTGATGTGAATGGTTTAGAAGAAGGAGGGACGGGGCGCCGGATCTAGGACGTGTCTCACAGAGTGTCGCTCTGATGTGAATGGTTTAGAAGAAGGAGGGACGGGGCGCCGGATCTAGGGCATGTCTCACAGAGTGTCGCTCTGATGTGAATGGTTTAGAAGAAGGAGGGACGGGGCGCCGGATCTAGGACATGTCTCACAGAGTGTCGCTCTGATGTGAATGGTTAAGAAGAAGGAGGGACGGGGCGTCGGATCTAGGGCGTGTCTCACAGAGTGTCGCTCTGATGTGAATGGTTTAGAAGGAGGGACGGGGCACCGGAGGTCGGTCCGCCCCGATTTTACCTTCTGCCGCGCCGCACCGGCACCGGTAAAATGCCGGTCGGGAGCCGAGCGCGGGCTCCACAGACTGTCGCACTCCGTTAGGTTGGTCTGTTCATTCATGTTTGAATTATGCATACTGCATTGCGGGGCATGAGTGACGCAGTGAGTAGCATCCAACTCCTGAGCCACAGGTTCCGGGTTTAAGTCCCGGTGGAGCCTTTGAATAAGTCGATCTGATCCCCTAAATCCCTCCCAACAGGATGAGAGTTGGCGACGCCGTGTAAGCTTGGCAGCAGTTGGTGCGTCGCCAAAGCCCAATGATTAATGTCATACTACATTACATTGCTGTGTGAGTCAAAACGGTATATGTAGGTATAAGATATGTTTTGAGAATAAGAACTTTCAGCGCGAAAAAGGTACAAATAGATAGCCAAATAAAATTAAACTTCAATCATCCAGGAATCTAGTTTTCTTATCAAGAGTTTTTGAAAGGGAAAGTGGCACCTATAATGGGATTTGAACCGATATAGCCAAAATCGAGGGCATGCCATAAAACCCAATGTGAAGACTTTAATTTTTCCTAGAGCCCCAGCCACCACCGACGACGCGACGCGTGACCTTACGGCTCATAGGGGGAAGAGGAGGATGAAATCGATCGCTTCGACTAACGGTCCTTGTCGGTGTTACCCTTAAGCTGGAAAGGTATCCTCTTCCCCTCTCTAGCGGATCCAGAGGTGGGAGGGGGAGTGGCAAGGGACAATGGCCCCGATAGTAACCGAACCAAATTTGTGTCAATTCCATCATTTTTTGGCGATTTTGCCTGGGCTGGCTCTCCTCGGACGTTTCGCATAGATCCGCCAATGCCTTCATGCAATTCCTCATGTCAAACCTACATTTGTTTCTAGGAAATCGGCACGCGAGGTATAAGTATAGAAGAAGGTGAACAAGTATGTGTTAAAGGTGTGTGTGAGGTATGCAGCATTTTTTAGAATAAAATTACCCAGCGCTGAAAAATGGTCCCTATTCCAGTCCGGCCCAGCCCAATCGGGATCGTCCTCAAATACGGCCTCAAATACGGCCAGACCGGCCTCAAATCCTGCCAGCCCGGCCTCAAATACGGTCAGCCCGGCCTCAGATACGGTCAGCCCGGCCTCAAATACGGCCAGCCCGGCCTCAGATACGGCCAGCCCGGCCTCAAATACGGTTAGCCCGGCCTCAGATACGGTCAGCTCGGCCTCAAATTTTGCCAGTCCGGCCTCAAATCCTGCCTGCCCGGCCTCAGATACGGCCAACCCGGCCTCAAATACGGTCAGCCCGGCCTCAGATACGGTCAGCCCGGCCTCAAATACGGCCAGCCCGGCCTCAGATACGGCCAGTCCGGCCTCAAATCCGGCCAGTCCGGCCTCAAATCCTGCCAGCCCGGCCTCAAATACGGTCAGCCCGGCCTCAGATACGGTCAGCCCGACCTCAGATACGGTCAGCCCGGCCTCAAATACGGTCAGCCCGGCCTCAAATATTGCCAGTCCGGCCTCAAATCCTGCCAGCCCGGCCTCAGATACGGCCAGTCCGGCCTCAAATACGGCTAGTCCGGCCTCAACTCCTGCCAGCCCGGCCTCAAATCCTGCCAGTCCGGCCTCAAATACGGTCAGCCCGGTCTCAAATAGGGCCAGTCCGGCCTCAAATACGGCCAGTCCGGCCTCAAATACGGCCAGTCCGGCCTCAAATCCTGCCAGCCCGGCCTCAAATACGGCCAGTCCGGCCTCAAATACGGTCAGTCCGGCCTCAAATCCTGCCAGCCCGGCCTCAGATACGGCCAGTCCGGCCTCAAATACGGCCTGTCCGGCCTCAAATACGGCCAGTCCGGCCTCAAATCCTGCCAGCCCGGCCTCAAATAGAGCCAGCCCGGCCTCAAATACGGCCAGTCCGGCCTCAAATACGGCCAGTCCGGCCTCAAATATGGCCAGTCCGGCCTCAAATCCTGCCAGCCCGGCCTCAAATATGGCCAGCCCGGCCTCAAATACGGCCAGTCCGGCCTCAAATACGGCCAGTCCGGCCTCAAATTCGGTCAGTCCGGCCTCAAATTCGGCCAGTCCGGCCTCAAATACGGCCAGCCCGGCCTCAAATACGGCCAGTCCGGCCTCAAATCCTGCCAGCCCGGCCTCAAATACGGCCAGTCCGGCCTCAAATACGGCCAGCCCGGCCTCAAATAGAGCCAGTCCGGCCTCAAATACGGCCAGTCTGGCCCAGGCCAGCGCGGTGGCTAAAAAGTCCAGGCCGTCCATCTCTGGTGTAGACCAGTGGTGCCGAAATGGTTTGTCGTGACGCCATTTGGGGTCACGGAGCTATTCTCAGAAGTCACGAACTCCTGTGATTTTTTATTTTATGAATGTTAAGATAATACAGCTCGGATGCAGTCCGTGTTGGCTAAGAAATGGCAGTTTCATGCCACCCTGTATCCAGCTTTATTTGCGCATGACAATGGTGTGGATGGTGGAAACGTTCCCGCGGAGTCATAGTTGCTTAGCTTGAGAACGTGGGTTCTGGACGATGCTTTTAAAAGAGACCGGCAGGTGATCTGTGCAATGTTTCGAGTGATATCTGCTACTACCGAGTCATACCCTGAAAAGCTGGGTGAGGTATCTGTGAGAAGCTGACGTTTCGACGATTGTATTCGTCGAAAATAAATGAGCTGATGAGTTGTGATGAAAACATAAATATATTGTCGGTGCGTCTTTTTGCAACAAAGTTAAGAATTGCGAAATTATAAAACAAAAGAATGCATGTATACCGGCTATATTCGTGTTAGCTGCATTTACCAATGTTCCAAAGGAAGTGTGGAAACATGTACAACCGTGACATTTGTAATTTTTCTTAGATAATTGTTATATGTATCTTTTAATTTACCTTGGCGAGACGGTGATATAAGCTTTTCACTGGCGTGACGGTGATGTAAGCTTTTCACTAGCGTGACGGTGATGTAAGCTTTTCACTGGCGTGACGGTGATGTAAGCTTTTCACTAGCGTGACGGTGATGTAAGCTTTTCACTGGCGTGACGGTGATGTACGCTTTTCACTGGCGTGACGGTGATGTAAGCTTTTCACTGGCGTGACGGTGATGTAAGCTTTTCACTGGCGTGACGGTGATGTACGCTTTTCACTGGCGTGACGGTGATGTAAGCTTTTCACTGGCGTGACGGTGATGTACGCTTTTCACTGGCGTGACGGTGATGTAAGCTTTTCACTGGCGTGACGGTGATGTAAGCTTTTCACTGACGTGACGGTGATGTAAGCTTTTCACTGGCGTGACGGTGATGTACGCTTTTCACTGGGGGTACTGTCGGACAGGTTGGGATTGGGTCGCTCTTTTGTGAAGTGTTTTTCATATATGGGGCATTCCACGACAGATCGAAAAGTCGATAACACTCTCATATCGCAGATTTCGGTGTATGTTTTGTCAGGGCGGCTATTGATGGAGCTGATAAGATTTTCGTATTCACTTTCCTCCCTGATTTACGGTTTGAAAATTTTAACCTCAACCATTATGACCATACTCACTTACATGTCTTTTTTGAAGGGGGAATTTTTCCTGTATGTACAAATACCATAAAACTTGATCTAGGTCTCTTACGGGCGAATTACGGATTCTGGCTCATGAGAAATATAATTCAAAAAAAGAAATCTTGAAGATATACATTCTTGAATTTTTCAAAATCTATAAAAACTATTTTCCTATGTCTTATTTTAAAATTTGTGAGGCTCATATTACTCTTTATACTTGTCTCTATAAGATGAAGCAATAAGAATAATTGAGTCTTCATCAGAAAGCGAGTTCTGAGCTCCCAAACGTCCCGATCCCCACTTTTGTGAGGTTCGTGCGCCAGCGCGGCCCGCCGTCGCTGCGACTATCAAACGTCTCTGGTCACGAAAAAGGTGTCAATGGTGGGATTGGTGGGGCATGAGGTTAAGGATGTATTTAAAACAATAAATTATAATCAATGTCCCATTCCTTAACACACGCACTGGAGATTGGTCTGACGCTTACGCGCCCTGGATGGGGAATCAGGAATCAATGTATTCGACGAAGGTCCGCCATTACAGGGGCTATTCACTTGCCACGTCATTGAAGTAAAAAAATCCGCTCATGCAACAAGAGGGAAATAGCAAGAAAACAAACACGCCTAACAACACACATGTCAACTCACTCACTTACAAACATCATACAACATTCAAAAACTTTTTCGAAACATATCACCCATGACTAGATATTGCAATCGGCTGAGTAGTTGCTAGTTGTTCCTAACAGTCTAGTGCAAAATTTAGACGTATCAAGTGATGTTGGTTCTGGCTAAAATCATTTGTTTTAGTGCCTTGCAAAAAAGTGGGTCATTAAGATTCAGACTGGTGGAATTAATAAATTGAACGCCACGATATTTGAGCCTACGGCGACCACTCTCTGTTCGAATTTGTGGAAAAGTGAAAAGGCCCGCTCGGCGCGTGTCGTGATTATGTAAAGTAGAGGCTGGCGGGCCTATGGTCGTCAGTAGCTGAGGCGGTGAACCACTCATAAGTATGCGTCGCACAGCACATGTGGTTTGGTATTCGACGAGTTGCTGGGCTGTGTACCATCCTAATTGAGGTAAAACATCAGAAACAGGGACTGGTAGGCCCTCTGAGCTCTCTGAAACTAGGAGGCTTAGAAAAACTCCGGTTAGGGACTGGGTGGGAACTATTGAAATATATAATATGACTGATTTTTATTGACCTAGGTTAGTATCGCCAAGTTCAAACGAGGTCATAAAGGTCAAGTATTAGCCGTGCTGGGGATTCATCCGGAAATGCCGTGATTAAGTGCAAACAAGTCCAGAATGCTTGCAGGAACACACTGGAAACCTAAATATTGTGGCATATTAGCTGACAGAGCAGAGCCGTAGACAAAGTTTCAGCACCATTGGATTGCTCTTGTCGAGCCCGATCGGATTATATATCTTATATATCTTGTCTAGTCAAATTTCAAGATGAACCTGCTTTGACTTAGAGCCGGGCTTAGGTCTGTATGGTAAAAAGAATCTTAATCACACTGCAGTGGCAAGTTAGACATGACAGCGTAAAAATGAAACATCCATCGCAATTCTCGACAATTCTCAATTCTCGCAGGTTATAGAAATTTGCCAATTGCCCCATGCATTTTTCATGGAAAGATCGTGACCCTGACATTGTCCCAGGTTATTGACATGGAAATCCTGCTACGAACAATTATCTTGCTCGGTGACCTACTATGTGATGTGAATCTAAGTACGATAGCTTAAATTTGAGCTTACTGATGCACCTCCAAAGTTTTTCGAGGTGAGGTCTCTTGACCTGGGTTGACAGTCTGACCTGACATGACCCAGACCTAAAACTTTTCCAGAAGCTGCAATAATGTCGGGTTAGAGGCAGATGAAGTACGGTGGCGCTGCACGATAGTGTTTTTTTACTACCTGTGGAACCCCGAGGAGGCCGGTTACCCGCCACCTCGTGTGAGCGCGTGTTAATTCTCATAAATTCGGACACTTGTACGATTAAAATTTCATAAAGACAATGCAATATCATTCCAAGCAACCGATTCCAAAAGCAATCGCTATGTTTGCGGTGTTAAACATAAGTCTGCACTCCCGCAGTTGTCAAAAGCCGTCTGCATACCTACCTTAGATGCTGAAAATGTGGAATTTATAGCAAGAACTCATTTTTTCTATCAAAAGATGATTTATGAAGCACATCTTTTGAGGTGTCTAAAAGGTCAATTTCAACTGCGAACAGGTCAAGCTAGGTCACAAAAGAAAAGGTCAAAGTAATTAAAAGTCAAAATGTTTGAAAATTAAAAATTTTCTTTTTTAAATAATGTATGGTTCAAGACGAGTTCAATGTTATACAAAACTTGTTAATCAGGCAACGCGTTTTTTGAGTTATGAAGTATCAAAGATGAGTCTACATGGTGACCTCCCGAAAATTCCTCGGGCTATAACACGGTCACCGTTGGTCGGAGGGGGGCTAAGATTCTCACAGGCGTGTTCCAGGCTAAAAACTACCCTGGAGACAAAGTTTCAGATTTTTTCTAGACATGGTGGTGTCAAGCCTTGGTCGATCTGTCCTGGAATCCCCCAGTACTCGAATTAGCTACTGAGCTCAGAAATTACGCATTGTTCTGCCGCTACATTTTCCAGCAAATGCACCAGTGTCGGAACTGTTACGAATGTTCCAGTAATACGTTCAGCTTTTCGGAACGGCTCAAATTTGTATGTTAGCAATAGTAACCTCCACACCACATCCAGTTCATTCGCAGTGTCACCCAAGCGCAGTCTTGCTCAGGATCATGTCATATCCTCAGTCATCATCTCGCCATCATCTCAGTGTCATATCCCGGGTAATTGTTTCAGATCAAGCTACTCCTATGATTTTCTTTTGCCCTGAACACAACGAAACCCGATGATAAACTTTATTTCCATGAAATTGTAAAACCTATCCAGCGCAGAGCCGAAGAAGGTCTGCCTATAACAACGGGCGATACCAGTGCACTTGGAACCTGATACCAGTGCAACCGATACCAGTGCACAGGTTGCACTCGGAAGCTCTGACGCCTTCCGAGTGCAACCTGTCACCCTTCCCGAATTATGGAATGCCCTGAAATGCATGGGAAGCTCACGTGCGTGTGGGAATGATGGCATTACGATCCAGATGCTAAGATCAACTTTCGCAGTTGTTGGTCCACATCTTCAAAACGTCATCAACTGTCCACTGCGTACTGGCGAAGTACCTCCACAGTGGAAGGAGGCCTCAGTGATCCCACTCTGCAAAAAAGGCGACCGCAGTGATCCTGGGAACTTCCGGCCAATTTCTATCCTTAGTGTGGTTAGCAAACTGTGCGAGAAGGTAGTATGTCTCCAACTATCGTCCTATCTCGAGAAAAACCACATACTGTGCGATAACCAGCACGGTTTCAGATCGGGACATTCAACTGAAACAGCAATGCTAGAAACGGTTAATTTCATCTCCGACAGCATGGATTAAGGACACGTCACTACCCTCTTAACAGCTGACACATCGCGCGCGTTTGACAGCGTGGAACACTCGCGCCTACTCCAGAAGCTAGGCTGGTATGGCATAGACAGCCACTGGTTCAAGGACTGGCTATCAAATAGGACTCAAAAGATCCAGGGATGCAGAGCGGGGTCACTACCAGTGACGCACGGCGTGGTCCAAGGCTCACTCCTGGGACCAAAGTTGTTTTTGATTTTCACAAATGACCTGGCATCTGACTTGTCTTCGGGCAAGCTCATCATGTACGCGGATGATGCACAGTTCCTAGACTCAGACACTGTGGCAAACATCTGCCACTTAAAACTGCGTGTGGAAAGTACGCTTAGACTAGCCCACGACTGGTTTACTCAGAAGCGGCACAAAGTAAACCCAAGCAAAACTGAGCTTCTCGTTGTAAAGTCGAACAGGAACAGGTGTGACCCGAACCTCACTATTCAGTTCGGTAACACCCTCATCAAACCCACACCATATGCTAAGATCCTTGGTGTCTACGTCGACTCAGCCCTGACCTGGGAAAAACAAGTATCGCAAGTAACTCGTCGCTGTTACGGCATCCTCATTGGATTATATCGCTTAAGCCGCAAAATCCCACCAGAGACCAGAAAACTTCTTGTTCAGGCCCTTGTGTTCCCACATATACAGTATTGTTTGACTGTGTGGGGAGGATGCAATGCCACTCAAAAACATCGCGTCCAGAAAGTTTTAAATTTTGGCTCACGGATCGTAAAGGGACTGAGCAGGCGTGAGCACGTGACCCCAGCCCTGCAATCCTTGGGCTGGCCGACGTTTCCCGATTTGCTAAAGAAACGGGACATAAAAGTTATTAGTAGACTGCTCTCCGACGACTCTGGAAGTGCACTGTCGCGGTCAGTTTCGCGTCGCTCCGAAATCTCTAGCCGGAGCACACGCGGAACTGACCGTGATATGCTAGAACTCCCAAGGGTGCGAACGGAGCAAGCCAAGCATAGTTTTCGCTTCAGAGGGGTAGAAGCATGGAACAGTGGGATGAGAGAGAGCTAAGTATATGTCTGGTGGGCGTTTGGGAAAGAGGATAGACTAAAATGAACTAGCGCATTTCTTTTAAAATTGTTATCTACAACGGTCATGTTCTGTAAAGTATTGTGTGGTTTACGAAAGTGTGTGCTCCCTATGTGTGCTGTGTCCTTGAAATTGAGGGCTGAAAAGCCATATCTTATGGAGACCTCAATATACATCTACTTGGTGGTGGCCAGAGGAACTAGCGACGTTACGCTCTATTTTCATCGTCACTGGTCTTATCTTGGTCCGGAAAACATTATAAATGTATGATTAAGCGAGTCTACGAATTTAAGATTCAATTGAAGTCAAATTTTAGACAAATATTTCGTTTGCCTATGCGCCACGGCCCTCTCAGGTTTCTTCCGGGAGACGGAGGACCGAATGTCTCGCTTTTGCACTGAAACAGGGACAGCATATGGGTGTGTTTCGAGCGATGTTGAATTTTTTTTAAGGATAAATTCCTATTTTTCATATTCCTGCACTGCACACGTTTTGTATTCCTACTGACGCACTAAAAGACGACCAGGCCTAGCCCAATGCAAACGAAGGTAGATTCCGCATCGATATATTTTCCGTCAAGCATCCTTCTGACTGAGTGGCAGAAAATGCGGCGATACGCTGCATTTCACTTCATTGTTTAAGCCATTATTTGGGCAAATGGCACACCAATTGCACAGGTCGAAAGGTGCCACCAACTCTCATCCAGGTAGGCATGTGCGGTGACAGAGCAAGCTGCATCCTATTCAGGGAAATTACTGGGGTCTGAGCCTGGCGCACTTGGTTCAGATATTTATTTGTGACTGTCATTGAAACATGGTTTCGGAATTTCTACTGTTGAAAATGGAATGATCTTGCCTACTTTTAAACTGTATGCCTCAATGAGGATGCACATTGAAACATTGTCCAATGAAACTGGCGGAGACCAAACCCAGTGCCGCTCAGAATATTGATGTTACAGCCATTGCAACGCTGTGCTTTGAATTTTGGAATTGAACACGATGTGATTTTCGTTACTTCGACTTGAATGTCTAACACAATGATCATTTGAACCTATTCAGGCATTGCTGCTATCCAACTCTCCGCAAAACCATTCTCTCCTTGTCCCCTTTCGTATTATCTGGCGGAAACATTTCCTGTTCCATTCCATATTCTTAACCATTGTTTCCCTCTTTTTCCAGCTACTGTTACCGTTTAACCCTCGCCCCACCGGGGGCCATCGATGGCCCCCTAAGGTTTTTCGAGATAGCAGAAAAACGACGAAGCGCAGCACCGCGGTTGAGGACTCTATCTCTCACCTCATCATTTTCCCATCATCGCTGAAAATTTTTACCCCGGGTCACCCAAGGTCAGGTCACCAGGCGAGGTCAATCAAGGTCACCTCACTTCAACTTTGAAGCTCTATAAGAGCTACATTTCTTAGTCGATCGATTTGAAACTTCCTACACTTCGTGACCCTTTTAGGGTCTACAACGTGTATATCCGGGATTTTTCGATTTCGTGACCTGAGGTCAGGTCACGAGGCGAACTCTCCCGTTGAAAAAGCATGGGGAAAAGCTGTCTCATGATATAAAAGCCACAAACATGATTGCAAACACTCAGCCTGCTCAGAACAGCGCTTTTGGACACCCTTTCACGGATCCCAGGGGTCATATTTGTCCTTGAACTTTTCCAAGGTCATCCAAGGTCACCAGGGGTCAAAAACAGTATTTTGACAATAACTTTTGACCTAATTAAGCTAGAGCGCTGAAACAAACACCATTGTGTTTGTCTCGTCACTGGCTTGCATTTGATATACGGCAAGGTCACTTTCTGACCTTCTGTGACCTCAGGTCATATTAGGTCACGAGGTGACCTCTGGAGGTCAAACCACTGGCGGGAGGTCTTTACGTTCCACATAGCGGAAAAAGTTCTGGCAATTTACTATCAAATGTATTTAACGAAATCTCAATAGCTCTTATGGCTTAGGAGTTATGCCCAGTTTTCTTAAGCATTGCATATTTGAGTGAAAATAGCCTATCGTGACCTTTCTTGACCTCTGGAGGTCAAACCATTGACCTGAGCGCTTACATATGCCAAGTAATTTCTTACTGAATTCACGCGAGCTTTCTAATGCACTTTGCAGATTTGCGTTAACCCTCATATTTTCGGAGTTAGAGGGGGGCCATCGGCCCCCCCCGTGGGGTGAAGGTGGCGCCGGACCCCCGGTGGGGCGTGGGTTAATATGCCATTGAGAAGCAAAACTAGACATTTTCTCTGGATTTCCGGCCTCTACCCGTAAGACAGCTTCCTACAAATAGAAATGTAGTACATCATGTATCATAAACACTTTTCCTTCATCTTCCATTGCTACTCTTTTTACGTCGGTAGCTGACGTTTGCGTTAAGACTGCTGCGCTTGTTCATGGCCACAGTTGCTTCACTGAGCTAGATCGTGAAGTTCCTGATTGGACACTATGTCCCGATGTGGTTTCGGATCCGGAGCCGCGGCTGCTGTGTTGAAGGACCCACGAACCTCGCATACAGTCTACAGCTGATCCGAGCCCTGCCGCGCCAGCTGCAGGATATCATCAGGCCAGTAGTACAGCGCAACGCCTTTCGGGCACACCCGGAGGCGGTGCTGTTGGCGATGACTGCTGACCGGGAGGAGACGGCGCGCAGTCGGGCCGGGCTGGCCATACAAGAGTGTGGCCGAAAACTGAATGCAAAGGCCCGGCCTTGCATTCTGCCAGTCAAAAACCTCGCAGCCGACAGCATCATGGAACTGTTTGACTGGGATCATGACCCCATCACTCAGCCGCCTGTTACAACTGGCGTCAGCGACGAGGAGTTTGAAGAGATCTGCAGCTGGCCGCGAAAAGTGGAAGCCTACCCGGTTCACACGGTGGCGGTGGAGCGTACGGTGAAGGTGGTAACAGAGGCCGCCAAGGCAGTAGTTGGGGAAGATCAGTGGCACGGCTTCATCTGCACCTGACTCCGCCACCGTCAGCAGCTGGTGTTCGCTTCTAGCAAACAGTCGTGGGCCAGTTATTGAACACAATAATAGCGCAGCGCAGGGGATGCAACGCTCACGTACAACTTTTGCCTGCGTATTTTGCGATGGCGGGATAAGATTCAGCCAGGTGTCTTGGACCCAGTGGCGGATACAAGGGGCTCAAGCCCCTTCCCCGAAATGTCAGACTGCCTATAGTAAATGCATAACCGGAGGCTGTTCCGAGGTAATGGTAGGGGAGGTTAGGGCCCCCGATCCCCCATGAGTCCTGGATCCGTCACTGGTTAGAACACTTAAAATTCAGAATAGATCACGATTTAGAATAACCACCGTGTGGTTATTCTTAGTCATGCATCGCCTCGAACAAGCCGAACTGCAGTATCTTGTTTACGTGCCGGTGACATTAGGTGAGGCGATATTGATATTAGAACCATGCTAACACCAAATATAACACCTGATATTAGACTCCAGTCTGTTGGAATCGATGGCTGGTGACATCACGCGTTCCTTCCATCAGTTTCATAGTCAAAACACGCATTCCTTCCGTCAGTTTCATAGTCAAACTCAAAACAGTTGCGTCACCCTGGTTCCGGCGGCACCGCGCAGGGCTGCAGGAAGGCTATTTAACGGTCAGTGTAGAACAATTCAACCCAAAAATAATAACCCAAACTTTATTATATTCTTTTAAAGTTGTTTGAAACATTTCGGAGCGCTGAGGACAACTCCTGACCAGCTTAGCAAAAATATACGCATTAGTACCTGTTCCTGCCACCAGGTTCGCTAGTGTCGCCAAGCGGTTAAGATGAGGGAAACTTATCTCTATCTGCGCTGGATGGGGTTAAAAATTCTGACAAAATGAGTGTTGCCATCGTGATTCTACACGCTCAGGACCAAAGAAAATCATAGGAGCACGTGTGACTGCGGTATGCGACACACCCTATTGCTCAGTTCTCCCCTCCTCGTTACGCCACTACCAACCGGACGCGTCTTTGCGGCGTGCCGACTGCAGGCTGAGTGGCCGGCAACGGTGTTGGGCTTGGTCTGCAGTGCTCGGTACTGGTTTCGCTGTGTATACTCCATTCTTTGTCTTGGTGTTTTCTGTAGTTTAAGCAATGCTCTTTCACATGAAGGTGTTTGGAAGTCAATAAAGATATGGGAAGTATGTATGCTTATCTTTGTAAAAGTTTGGAATTGCATTTTATACATATTCGTGTCAATTAATATAATTAAACTTACATATTTGTATTGTTCAGACTTTTGAGATTATTTTCATGTAGCCTTTTGTAGGAAGACCTTCAATTTAAATGGCTAAAAACTCAAGCGGAAAGTCCGATGCACGCGCCCGGTGCTGGATTGCCCGAGGCCATAACTCCGAAACCATTATCCGGACGAGATAAAAGATACCACAGTCGTTTTCGGCACCTCTGAAAGCTCAAGTCCCAAATTCTCATGAAACTCTGAGATTTGAGGGTGTTATTCCACCCCATAGCTTTGCTGATTTGTCGTGGAATGCGCCATATGTGGGACCCTGCGGGCTTCACGCGCCCTCGCGGTCATTATGTCGGGACATGCTTCGTCAAAATTTCGCTGTCCGGTAGTACTCTATGAGTTTTCGCCTGTGCGATTAAAAAGGAAAAAAAGAACAAATGTATTGTTCGTCGTAATCACGCCAAAGTTATATTTAGATATATGTGAGTGAAATAACACGAAATTCGGCGAGCTTCTTTAATGTAGATTACCTCTCGTCAGTAGCGGTGACAAGAAATCACCTTATGGCTCGAATGGTACACTAAAAAAAACTGAGTATATTGTACGTGCGTCTCTGCAAGATCTGCCAAAAGCCGTGATTTTGCGATCAATCACTCGCGGATGTAGACCTTGACTTTGTGAGGTCTGGGCACGCGCTGGGTCCATCTGGACTGGCTGGGGCTGCCAGAGCGGGCTATAGCCCCGACTCCAGCCTCCAGGCGGGCCTCCCTGTTGATAGAGTATTGCATGCTGCCGTCGGTGATCAGGTAGGGAAACACGACTCTCTGGTCGGGCTGGTTGGTGCCGCCGACTCCACCCTCCAGGTGAAACGGCACCGAAGCTTGGGTTGAGGTCCACGGAGCATCTCTCGGCTGCTCCGCCAGCAGATCGAACTCTTTGCTGACATTGAACATTATTTCTTGGCTCTTGTGCACCGTTGGTCCGGCTGAAAATAGTACCGGTCAGTGTGAGTTTCAGAGTTAACTGCCGTCAGTCGGTATACACTCGCTTTAGCTGTTTGCGGTCGTACTGACTAGGTATGCGGTTCTCAACCTGGGGGATTCGCCAAAAGGGAGCTCATAGGCCATGGTAGATAGACGCGTTGAGTAGCGGGACCTTAAAATTCGCTCGCACAAAGCGTCGTCGTTAATAAATTTAAGACAGCAGGGTAGTCCCTTTGACGCTAGTGCTAGGAAAGCAAGCGAAAGTTTTCCAACTGGAGTCACTTGCAGAGTCGATCGGATTTTCCTCTTGCGCTGTCACAACTGTCTGACAGCTACACTCATCGCAACTTGTGTTGGCTTATCATAATAGACTTTCTACTAGATATATTATCGCATTGGTATGAATTTAGTTGTTCTATATGCCTATTTCAGTTCCACTAAGTCCTTTTTCTGCCATGAGAGAAAAAGAGGAGGTGCTGGTCTTGGTAGTACGAGTCAAAGGTAGCTATAAGTTCAAATATGGGTCTCCTTTTTAATTGGTGGGGTAAAATATTCACTGCCCTTCCCCTCTCTTACGGTCACGAGGTGTTTTATCAGTGTCTTTGCGCAGCATGTTTCCCTCAATAGCAGCTGAAGTGATTATTTGAAACAGTGCTGAGTCCTCAAAAAATTTGATACAAACTTGTAAGACGTGACCCATGATTTAAAACAGACACTTCAAAGAGCCACGAGCCCGTGCGGAATGCAATAGTGTATGTACATTGTACACTGAACAGCCTCAGATAAAGTGAAATGCTCGCAATATTGAAATACCGAGAATTAGGAATCTGTAGTTACAGAGGACTGCAAACATGAAACGGCCAAATATATAACGCAATAAGTTTACGTACAGCCGAGCAGAATATTTCCTTACATCGGAATATGTCCTGGTCGACCTTTGATATCTGCTCGAACCTGTGCTCTAAGTCAATGTAGAACCCACGACGAAAATAATGTTGGGTCTCGACTCTGCAGCTGAAACTTTATATCATTCTAGAACGGCCGCGTCTACACGGAACAAATGCATTGCGCTATTTCTGTCAAAACAAATTCAATGCGCTATTTCTGTCAAAACAAATTCAATGCGCTATTTCTGTCAAAACAAATTCAATGCGCTATTTCTGTCAAAACAAATTCAATGCGCTATTTCTGTCAAAACAAATTCAATGCGCTATTTCTGTCAAACAAATTCAATGCGCTATTTCTGTCAAAACAAATTCAATGCGCTATTTCTGTCAAAAAACAAATTCAATGCGCTATTTCTGTCAAAACAAATTCAATGCGCTATTTCTGTCAAAACAAATTCAATGCGCTATTTCTGTCAAAACAAATTCAATGCGCTATTTCTGTCAAAACAAATTCAATGCGCTATTTCTGTCAAAACAAATTCAATGCGCTATTTCTGTCAAAACAAATTCAATGCGCTATTTCTGTCAAAACAAATTCAATGCGCTATTTATGTCAAAACAAATCCAATGCACTATTTCTGTCAAAACAAATTCAATTCGCTTTTTTGTAAAAAAAAACAAATTGAATGCGCTATCGTCTGTCCCTTATGTGCCAGATATGAGACAGGTGATAACACCGTTAGATCGTATGCCAGATATGGGACAGGTGATAACACCGTTAGATCGTATGCCAGATATGAGGCAGGTGATAACACCGTTAGATCGTATGCCAGATATGAGGTAGGTGATAACACCGTTAGATCGTATGCCAGATATGAGGCAGGTGATAACACCGTTAGATCGTATGCCAGATATGAGGCAGGTGATAACACCGTTAGATCGTATGCCAGATATGAGACAGGTGATAACACCGTTAGATCGTATGCCAGATATGAGGCAGGTGATAACACCGTTAGATCGTATGCCAGATATGAGGCAGGTGATAACACCGTTAGATCGTATGCCAGATATGAGGCAGGTGATAACACCGTTAGATTGTATGCCAGATATGAGGCAGGTGATAACACCGTTAGATCGTATGCCAGATATGAGGCAGGTGATACGTCTTCGAATTGTGTGGTGCAGAATTAGCTGTCAAAGAACGTTTCGAATTGTTGTCTGTTGAGCTAAGACCCATCATTACTTTTGCCATGTCCTGTAGGTTGGTTGATTACCTTGGGTTTAGCCAAAAATATTCACAACGCTGTAACTTGCCTGGGCCTGTGAAGTTTTGCCAGATGTGTACTATAACTTGATAGTGGGTCCCGTTGTGGGAATCACGGATGTCACTTGCTCTCCTGTAGATTCATCGTGTGTGTCAGTATCAGTGCAACCATCATGAACATTGAATCTGAAATTGTTCATCCCGACGATAAGCAGTGTTTGAAAAGTTTATGGTTCCCTCTCAATTTAACCTTCACTGCCGGGGAGTCTCATCGAGCCCCATCCTGCCAATTTCTGGTGGATGGTTCTGATTTGATCCTAACCACGGGCGAGTCACCACGAACTGCTGAGATGAACAATATTTCATTTCTAGTCGACTGGGAACCAGGAGGTTCCCAGATTTTCGGACGACCAGGCATTATAAAGTATTTTAAATTTGATCGAAACACCCTCGCGGTAACCCAGAATAAAACCAGCTTTAACTCTCCGTTGCAATGCACGGGGAAACTGGAGAGCTATTGCAGTAGAAGTTTATATCTCTTTCGGGGGCGGAAATGTGATGTCTTTCATTGAGACATCAAGCAATTGAGAAAATATCACTGACTTCCGAAAACAGACAATAGATGATCATGTCTAATGTCGTATTCGACACTAGAAGAAATATAGCCTTTGGTTACTGATACCTCTGTTGTAGTTCTACTGGGTTTCGAGGTTTAAAGTATTTGCAGCAGCTGTTCAAACATTTGAATATATTTCATAAACTACATTACATTTGGACGCATTTAGATTTTACAAGATACTGTGGGTTTATTGCCGTATCTTGTTCCCAGTACAATTGATCAGAGTTATTTTTGGGAACCAACTGGAACCCCTCCCCCACACGCAGACAATGCCGATTTCTAGCAGTAAAACACGTGCCATTGTTTGCAAGAGTAATGCCGAACTCTGAGAAAAGGTGCACATTTAGAACAGTTTTGCTGGGCACATATAGCCAAAGAAGCTGAAGTGCCCTTAAACACCAATAATCATCAGAACAGTTTTGCTCTCGCAAGTTGAATTAAATATGTATCTTCTGGCGCATTGAGTAAGAAGACTGTATCCCCTTGCGCCAATAATGAACCCTTAACCTTGCAGCGTTGACTGCAAACAAATATTCTAAAACATAATTTACACCTCCAGCCTCAAGTAAAACTACATATGGACGTGGCCGATTCAATAAACCTGTTGGTGTATTGTGTTGTACTAGAACACAATGTAGCAACCGTCGATTGTTTCGAACTTGGTGCACAGAGACACGGTATTTGGGGCTTTCGGATACACTTTCCATCTTTTGTCAGCGTTTGCAGAGTTAATCGAATAAAGTCTTTGCGCTGATGAAGGCTGTAAAATACATAGGAAACCCCCGAACATGTGGCTCTGTGGTTGAAATGCGAAACAACCTGGGATCCGGTATTTCTACGTGACTTGCGAACTACTTACCCGAGGATGGAGTATGTTCCCTGTCTGTACAGCGTGCGCGTGTCCACTCTAGATCTTAGCTGACTCGCTGTCCAGGCCTGAGGTCTGGACTGGAAAACGGTGGTGAATCCTGTAGCGATCCCAGTCATTCTGCAGGTGCTGGGAAGCTTCTGCCTCCCAATGGAAATCCAGTAGTCGGAGCTGCCCAGGTGGGGAGCCAGCTGGTTGATGTCCTTGCAGGTGACGGTGTCATCGTTGGTGCAGATGTGAGCCGAGCAGAACTCTCCTGGCGTCACGCAGTCCGTGTCGTCGACACAGAACTCGTTGGACTGAGAGCTGCTCTCCATGAAGAAGAAAGAATGTTTTTCCCGTTGGCGCTTCTTGCTACTGATATCGGCGTAGCCACCGACGCGGTCGTAAAGCATGCATCTGATATTTTTGGCGTCAAAGGCGAAGCTTTTGCAGCCAGGATGTGCATGGCATAGGCCACAGCACTCGCATGTAGAGCCCCCACTGCTCAGGCTGACGCTAGAGACTACGTAGTCGGACTTCAGCAGTAATCCATAATCTGGTAGTCGCTTGCAAGCCATGGACGGTGAGATGGCCAGCATAGTAGAGAGAAGGACGGAGATGACCATCGCTTTTGAGGTTCAGAGGGTGAACGTGACAGTCCTTTCGATCCCAATCCGGTGAGGTCAGTCAGACTTGTACTCTGGCCACGTCTTCTTGCTGGACGTGACGTGAATCGCTTATTCTGAAGGGGGTAGGAACAGGGTTAGTATTTGTGCGTATGTAGATTGATTGTATGTAACTACATTGATTCCATCACCAAATCGCCATGGATTCCATGGACAAATCACCGAGGCAAGCTTACCAGGGCGCTTAGTGTTTCCCAATATTTTTGTAAGGGAGCTTGCCTCTAAAGAAGAAGTTGAGCTAGAGCTCCACAAAGTTTTGGGGTGAGCGTAAGCATCACAGCAGGCAAATACAGCAAATATTTGTAGAAAAAACCTGACCCCAAACCCCAGGGGGTGTCGGGTGTTTCAGTTTTGGATATCAGTTTTAGGTCATGGACATCCCTGTTGGATATGTATATTCCAGCAATACTTGGGTAGTTCTCTCTAGAACGATTAGTAGTTCTCGGTCAGAAATGCCCCTCGCTGCATAGTTTTTCGTCGGGCTGGGCTTTGTCCTATTCACTCGCTGGAGACGCTCGCGTCGACGTCACTTCAGCGAGCTCTGCAACTGATTCGCTTGTACCGGAAAACAGTCTTGACTACTTACACATTTAAAAACGAAAAAATAACAGCAGGTAAGATGGATTAAACACGTGCCGGGACCCTAAGACCCCACGGCGGGGACGGTCGGAGCGTGGGTAGAGGGGGGGGGTGCGGGGCGTGGTACGGGGTGGCGTGGGAAAAGCTAATTGATAACGAAGTGGACATCAAAAGTGGTGCGTAAGAATTTGTAAAATTTATGTGTTAAAGCGCCTTCACCAACCAGTGGCCGTCATCCATCTGGGTTGTTGAATGCCCGCGGGGCACAGAGGTGAGAAGGGTGACGGCTGCAGGGCGCAGGCGCTGAGTTCAGGCCTCGGTGGGGCCGATTCGGATACCTGCGGACGTGTTAGAGAGGAGGCTGGTGGTGGCGAGTGGATGTTGTTTGACTGAAGGAGGGAACTGGGGCGCGTGGTCTTTGCCATTTTGTGAATGGTAGATATTGGGTTTATTTGTGAGTTGTTTGGAGGGTTGGCAGTCTTGCCGACGCCAACCGGCGTTTTGGGCACTGGCAAACAAATAGTAGTAAGACAACGTTCTTACATTGAATAACTTCTTGGCAATGGCGCAGCACACTTGGTTTCAATAAGGCAGCATCTCCCGAATACAAAGGGCCATCAGGAGCGTCCTTTGGTCGCCTGTGTCACGGGGTCGCCACTTCCTATAACTAGTTACCAGTTTGACATATTTTAGAGGGCCTAAAGTTCAGAAAAGTTCTGAACCGAGGGCGAAAACTAGCTTTCCAAGATGTGATTCTTCAATATCGGTACGCATTCTGCAAAGCGTACCCAGTGGGAGTACCTGTACAGCCCATAGTCTAGCGCGGGTCGTTCGACATCACCCACAAATCACCCGAGGCGACATTGCGACCAAAATTGCATATTCTCATCCAAGAACGGAAGGCTGCTGAGAATTCCAAGACGATTCTCCATTACGTGCCTGGTCATGCGTGATTGTTTTTTTTAGAACGTTACGGCATGCCAAAAATTAACGTACTGCGTTACGCATAGAGCTCAGCTATGTTTCATTGTATTTGCCTAGCTGTGGCTACGGAAAATGATTTATTCTTAGCATAATGTGAACCATTTCTGAGCACAAAGATAATGTGAGAATGGCGCACACTGAGAAAAAAATATATCAAGCGAGAAGGCTGACATGAAGCCTATGAAAGCTATGAAGCCTGACATGAGGCGCTGCCAAGCGCCCCGAAACGCGGGGAAATCAGCAACAGGTCAGAATCCCCCTCCAAAGTTTATCGCCCTTGTCGACGCCAGGTTACTCAGTAGGTACAGATGCGTACTGCCGGTAGCCCTCCAGAACGCCGTCTGGGTGGAGATGACCATCTCTCGCCATCTCGTGACGGCCCCATGGGAATATTTCACGGGATGCTCTAAGTTGCACCTTGTTCTCTCTTACGCTGACGACCTTAGTCTGTGTGTTGGAGACGACGTCCTCGTTCAGTATTGCGATGATACGCAGTTACTAGTTAGCGGTAAGAAGCGTGATTTGCCGCAGTTGATCGCACGCCTGGAGTCGGCTCTCGAGTCTGTTTTCCAGTGGTGTTGCGTCAACAAAATGAGACTTGACACGCGAAAGACCCAAATCATCGTTCTAGGTAGCCCGGCTATGTTGCGCAGCCTCCCCCCCTGTAAGACTAAATTTCTGCGGCCCGAACGTTCAAGAAACCCGTATGGCTAAAAATCTTGGAGTTGCCATGGATCGGCACCTAAATGATCAGTCTCATATTGATACAATGACGCGGAGATGTACTGGCATTCTCGTCGCTCTGAGTCACTCCCGTCATGTACAATTACATTCCTCGTGTTGCACGGAAACTGTTGTTCAAGCCTTCGTCTTATCAATTGTTTGTTACTGCGCATCGGTCTACGGAACTTTCTGCAAGACACAGGTCCATCGCCTTCAAAAGATCGTGAATTTTTGCGCTAGAGTAGTGACTGGTCGGCGACGATGCAATCACATCTCCGATACACTGCCTCAGCTGTGGTGGTACACTGCAAAACAAATGACTGATTTTCGGGCTCTATGTGCACTGTGGCGCATTATACTTGTGGCAGGTGCTCCGACTCTGCTGGTAAATACGATTGGCCTGCGTGCTAACGTCCTCCACTCTCACGATACGCGCCGTGCCGAACTTTTCGTCGCAGACTTAACTACCGCGGTGTTCAGTTATTGAACTCCTGTGGACTGAACCCGTTTGACCCGTCCTTTGACACAACGCCCAAACAGCGGATTCTAACCAGCCCTGGCTGAACAACGGGAGACATTTAATTGTTTTGTTTCATTTTACCTTTTTAGCACTTAGCACTTTTAGTACATTTTTAGCATTTTGTGATATACGATATGGCGTGCGTGATTGGACGAATGGTGCTCTTCTTGAGGTGTTGTGAACCTATGTAGCCTGTTAAGTTGTTAAAACTTGTGTTATTCTCTGCTTTTACCACACGAACCCTATGTATTTGTTTTAATATTTTGATGTGACAAGTGAAAACCCATAACAGTGTGGACATTCGTCAAATAAACTGAACTGAACGGGGCGTGCTGCTGTATTGAAAGCCGTCCATGTTCTAAATTCATGGAAAGTTCTAAATCAATTCCGCAAAATCCAGCTTATTCAGGAGCAAATTGAACAAATCATTCAGTAAAATTACTACCAATGATCTCAGGCATTGATTTGAGTCATTGACCTTGTGACCGTCTCTTGGAGTGGATACAGTTTGGAACGGTTTTTTTGTCTTTAATTTATGTGGATATGAGCTAGCGCTTAAAGGGAGTGTGACCCCCGTAAAATTATATTTGATCTGAGTCTGTCCTGCGATAGAGCATGCCCAGAAAATCGTGTTTGATTTTTCACTTGTGTTGCAACTCTTCGTTCATGGATAACAAACCTAAAAAGGGTCGAGATTCGCCCTCTCTCGACCTCATGCTCCCCAGGTAGTCACGTGGCCATTTGTAACCATGACGGCGTGACGTCACGCTGTGAGGACAAACCTTTGTTTACCCTGCCGTCTTAAAGCGTGTGTGATAGGGCAAAAGAGGCGAATTTGTGGGAGCGAAAACACTGAGTACTGTGTGGTCCCCTGGTTTGGCCTGTTCCATGGGGTCGCTTTTTCAGCATACCAGCGTTGCAGAGGGATAATGAGAGTGCGAACATACAATCTCTCCTAGTTATTGACGGGGACGCCTCTCCCTCGAAACAATTATCTAACGCGTAGACAATAAAAATCATCTGAGATTGATGCACTGCTTATAAATTCACGGCCCATATTTTAACAATGGCGATTTATATGACAACTAGAAGCGCTAAAAATAATTATGGCGCGTGTTTAGCGATAGTTCTATCTCTGGGCAATAAAAATTAGCTTCATCGTTTTAAATTCCATGACGATTTATTGAATTTGTCCTTGAGTTTATCATTTTTCAGCAGGAGTGTGGTCAAATTCATGATTATCATTAGCAAATGCCCGTAAAATCGTTCCTGCTGGAATTTCATCGAAGTGCCGGATTCCCTTCGATGAAAAGGAGCGTGTGACTGAGCTGACGGTCCCTGCATGGAGCCTTGTTGACTGTGCGCCGGGTCGCACTGGCGTACTGCTTTGGCGTAATTGCGGCCCACTGAAGCATGACGTTCGTGCACGCGGCAGCGCGACTCGGCAAACGAGTGACTTGGAAACCATGCGGCACCTCCACGCCTTTGGGAAGATTGCCTCCCCGCACACCCTGAATTAATGCCTTGGAGGTCGTGCAGGGTCATGCGCTCTGGTCAAGTGTCTCATGCGATGTCTAGAGTGTGTTTTGCAGCATCAGCAAAGAAGTATATGGGCGATAGACCCTCATTGGAGTTCAATACGGGCTTTGTTATAAGCTATATCAGTGTCGCCTGCTGGCGCTGTGTCGCAGCTAGCGAACCTCGTTACCTGCTACAAATCAGAGTTGTGCGCTTCAGAATTTTCTTGAGTCGACTCAACTCAACTCATGTACTGAGAGTGGTCAACTCAACTCTGACTCAACTCATTGTCAAGATTTCAGTGAGCCGACTCAACTCCGGCTCAAGGTTAAATCCTCCCCAACTCAACTCCGACTCAATTCACGACTCAAGCTTTGACTTGGTTTCAAAATATATAAATAAATGATAAATAATATAAATAAATAATGATAACTAATGGATAAAGAAATAAGACACTAAAAGACGAGCTGAACAGAAAGTCGCACAGGAAACTGAAGATTAATAGATGGAAGATGGTTTAATTGAAAAATTAAACATTAATTAATTATAGCCAGGAGCCATGGATTTTTTTTTATTCTTCCAGACTGTTCCTGCCCGATAAAGCTGCCACACCATGTTGCAATGATTTCTAAAAGAAGCCTTGCATTTTAAACCAGGTACAGGGAATGGAAAGGAACTTAAATGACTGAAGGTTACAACAACATAAGGAAATTATTGCACCTTCATACTATCAGAAAAGGTCCAAGCTAAAAAATATTTAAACTGTATTTTCAGGAATGATAAGGGTATTGCTTTTTTGTTCCTGTTGAAGAACGATGCTAGGGGCGCTATATAACCACTAAGGTTGGGCGCCCTTAAGCCAATAATCAATCAAGAACGATGCGAGATAATTTTGCTAAATGAAACATTCCTATGCCATAAGCTGAACCAAAATCTAAGCTTTAATTACTAGAGTACCTAGTTGTAATTGACAATTCTAAGAACTACAGCAAAACCTAGGAAATAGTATACCATACAATATTTGACATAGGACAATAGAAATGGAAATTGTATCATCGTGTCGCATTTAATGCATTCATATTTTTCAACCCAATATAATTTTCAGTTTGAAAACCTCCAATAAAGCACGTACCTATCACACTTCAAAATGGGTGCACTGTTTGATAAAAATTGCCAATGTTTAGGAGCCTGTTTTTTCGAGTATGTGTATTATTTGTGCCTTGGGATTTCTTCAGACCGGATAGGCCTTTGAAATAAGCAATTGAACCGTATAATTACTTTGATATATAGAAACAAATTAAAACTTTGATTGAAACAATTGAAACACTGTCAGAAAAAGGTATTCAAAAGTGGTTTGCAAAAGGTAGGCAAATTCAAACTTATTCAACATATTTACATACTGAGTCAACTTTTTTTCGCCAACTCATTTGACTCGCTGTCTTCACAAATCAACTCATTTCATTGACATGGTGGGAACCGACTCACCTCAACTCAACTCACCCGTCTAATTTTTCGACTCAACTCAACTCAACTCAGAGTTGGACGAGTCGTAATTTGAGTTAAACTCCGACTCCGACTCACGAGTCGCACAACTCTGCTTCAAATGTGGCCATATGTAATCATGACAATATGTAACCAGTTGTTTGTCATGTTGTGAGCATTTTCCTTTCGGATTGTAAATACTAGAACTTCTTAAATGTCAGGATGTTAGGAAATGGTCCCTAAATTAGCTGAGTCAAAGCATGGTAGGGATGTAGTTCTTTGCCTCTGTATCAGAAAACTCATTCCAATGTTCTTATTAATGCTGTATCCTTTGTATTCTATTTTCTTTTTCGATATTGGTGTTAATCGTACAGGGTGTTTCATAATGAATGATATTTTGAATTGGTCATAATTCGGCCATAAACATGTTGTTGTGGTATGATTTACATATCAATCGAAAGCGAATTTTGGGACATTTACGATTTTTCGTATTTTGATAGCTGTTTTTCATTTTTGCTAGTTCAAAACAGTCTTAAAAATGAGTAAAAATACTGTCTATTCTGCCTTCATCAAAAATTTTAGTAGAAATCACGCGCGTATCATGACAAGTATCACGCCAATGGCACCGCAAACATTATATCGTCACTGTGGTACATCACGGTCCACACGCGCATTGCCTCTGGAAATCAATTATAAAAACACACCTCCAAGCTTAGGAAAGCTTGGGTCCAAGCAAGCAATCCCAAATTGGCATGTCCCTTGTTCTGTGGTGAACAGTGAGATATTTTGCGCTGTGCACGCCGCATCCAGTCATTCATATGGAAGGTAAGCCAATGAGCCATATGGAGCTGAGCCGAAAGCTTTAAACTTGTAATGTTACTAAAACTTGTGCGTTTGATGTGCATGCTCACGTGCGATTCTTGTGTGGTAAAGCCTTTTAGAGTGTTGCCAGTTCCGTGTTCTCAAGTATTTTTGGGCATATATCATGTTTCTTGCATCATTTTCTGAGTACATTTATGACGGGGAAAATATTTGATTCAAATGGAACATGTTTATAGGAAAATGTCCTACAATCTGCCATTAAAATGAGCGTTTGTGGACGGATTTGAAGGATTTCTAGTACTTTACTGAACATTTAAAAAAAACATTATAAACATTATAAAAAAACTTTAAAAATATCATTCTTTCTGAAACACCCTGTACGAACATTTTCGATGAAGGCAAAATAGACAGTATTTTCAACTCATTTTTATGACTATTTTGAAGTAGAAAAATATCAAAACAGCTATCAAAATATGAATAATCGTAAATGTCCCAAAATTCACTTTCGATTGATATGTAAATCATACCACAACAATCTATTTACAAATGCATTACGATCAATTCAAAAATATCATTCTTTTGAAACACCCTGTAGAATGTTTGTCTCCATATTTTAAGCATTATGACGTTGGACCTGATATAGTCCCAGACTTTTTGCATGGGCAAGTTTGTGTGTAAAATGTGCATAAGCGCGGGGATCTTTGGTGCCCTTTTTCACATATACCTTGGTAATTTGTAGTGGACGGGCTCGGACGTGATATAGCTGCACTGGCACCCTGCCCGCTCCGCTGGTCCACCACTGACACCCTGCCCGGTCCGCTGGTCCCCCACTGACACCCTGCCCGGTCCTCCGGTCCCCCACTGACACCCTGCCCGGTCCTCCGGTCCCCCACTGACACCCTGCCCGGTCCTCTGTTCCCCCACTGACACCCTGCCCGGTCCTCCGGTCCCCCACTGACGCCCTGCCCGGTCCGCTGGTCCCCCACTGACACCCTTCCCGGTCCTCCGGTCCCCCACTGACACCCTGCCCGATTCTCCGGTCCCCCACTGACACCCTGCCCGGTCCTCCGGTCCCCCACTGACACCCTGCCCGGTCTGCTGGTCCCCCACTGACAGCCTGCCCGGTCCTCCGGTCCCCCACTGACACCCTGCCCGGTCCTCTGGTCCCCCACTGACACCCTGCCCGGTCCTCTGGTCCCCCACTGACACCCTGCGCGGTCCTCCGGTCCCCCACTGACACCCTGCCCGGTCCTCCGGTCCCCCACTGACACCCTGCCCGGTCCGCTGGTCCCCACCTGGCACAAGAGCGGCTGGCGACTGCCAGACGTATCGTTTCTGTTTCATGGCTTAACGCAGTGTTGCACGGTCGCCGAGACAACCAAGTGGGCTGGCAACCTGGCCTCTATTTTTGGCTCGCAGCCAAGGTCGGAAAATTGACGCCTTCGCTCAGCTTCAAACGCGCTGTTATAGAACTTTTACATTTGCTAAAAAAGTATGTGTCTGGGCATAGAGGTCGGAGAACTGAGGGGTGTAAATGAGAACCATGGATTCGAATGAAGGCTTGTCAGCTGCAGTGGTGGCTGCTAAGCAGAAATTTATGAACGTTATCGACAAACCAAGATATGAATCACTCAACGGCAATACCAGGGAATTAGGTACTAGGTGTACTTGAATTACATAAATATAAAGGACTTCTCCACTAGTGAAAATGAAAAATGTTCGGAGCTTTCGGCTATATTTTATCAGCCTTCGTCAGCGAGTGGTCGGATCGATCGGTGGACATCGGAAGACTTGTCTTGTCGGAAGACAAGACGAGTCTTGTCTTCCGATGTTTTATCAGCCTTCGTCAGCGAGTGGTCGGATCGAGACATCGGAAGACAAGACTTGTCTTGTCGGAAGACAAGACGAAGGCAGATAAAATATAGCCGAAAGCTCCGAACGTTTTTCATTTTCACTAGTGGAGAAGTCCTTTATATTTATGTAATTCATTCACATCCACTTATCATGTCATTTCGAGGTGTACTTGATGTATAGGAGTAATGATCATGTCTCAAATATCGCTGTATGAACCATTCGCCTTGGGCTGTGTTGTGGGTGGAAACTAGGGATTGCCCCGATAGCGTGCTACCGTCCCATGGGTCAAATTCGGTATCGTTGTTGGAGCCATTCCGCCTATGTGTGATGGAGGCATCGGCGTTTCAGTCCGTTCGGGGAGTATGGAGTAGATCGTGTCGCTGCCTGCGCGCTCTGTCGGCCGCCGGGCGCGGCGGCGGCAACATGCACCAGTTGACTTGGATCGAATGTTTACGCTGGTTCAGAGCTACACGCTCTCGTGGAAATGCAATGGTGTGGATGCTGTTATCTTTGATTCCCAATTCGTGTCAATAGTTTATGCTACGGAGATTATGAATTGGTGAAAAGGCAATACGTTGTTCAAGGCTGCGAAAACAGCAGCGCCTAGCACCGGCGAGTGTCTTTTGTGCCTTTAAAACTGCACACACTTTGAAAAGCTATCTCTCAATAGACTTGAGCCCGCCTTTGGCCGAGTCTACGCTCTGTTCAAGCTGCACACTGTGCAACAATTTGGGTTCGGGTATCATTTACACAGGCTTGAAATATGTATTCGTCTAAGTTATTTGCTGTAGATAATGATGTCTGTATCACATGTTCCCCAAAACATCACATGCTCTCCACGTCCCGTCGCCAGGGTCGAGAATGGTAAGGCATGGACATTTTATCTTGAACGAGAGCGTCCAAAGGAAAAAACAATCATCGAAGGACATTAGTCCCCGCCATCTGATGGCGTTTGTGAGCCACCTTCACCAGGGAAAGGGGTCACAAAGTCCCCCTTAAATTGGAAACTATCTGGACGAGGGATAGGCGTGAAGGACAATGGAAAGCTTGTCGGTCGAAATTCAATGAAAGGAACCAGTCATTTTCCCCCAGGTCAATGTTGAGGTCATGAAAATTCAAAAGAAATTCAAATTGCGTGAAGATGTATGGTTTAAAAACTCTCGTTTATCTCAGGAACTAAGATAACTAGAATAAAACAGCAACAATGGCCAAACTGTATACTGGGCTAAATGATGTATACATTACAGGGAAAGTGCGAAATCTGGGATATCCCAAACTCATTGGCTGCAGAGGTTTGGCCAATTCCTGTTTTTGAGTCAGCTCAGGTAAGACATGCCACCATTGGCTTTTCTGGCAGTCTACCATCCTGACGATGTATTCAACCAGTAACGCGTCATTTTCCGTAAAAAATAGGTGTAAGACAGGTGGATTGTACAGGTAGATCGGGGAGGGAGAGTGAAAGAGGTAAGGACACTCCCTCCCCCATCCGTAACCGAGCGAGCACACGGTGCCTTCAAAACGGCCCCTGGCGGCTTTTTAAAACGGCCCAGTGCGCCCGCGAAGCCTTGCTTCACACCCTCCACTCACAGAGTACAAACATAGCCCCCCCCTCCCCCACATTACGGTTCGGCGCCCGGTTATTTCAGATAGACGATAGGTCTGGAAATTTGGGATATGTAGGTAATACATGTTCACATGTTCATAGTTGCCCGAAGTATCGATTATAAATGTTCTACGCTATTGTAACGTTACATACTTACTGATATTTCTGGGCCAAATCTATTGGATGGAATAACGTTACGGTATTTTGTATGGGTTGCATTTTATACGGAATTCTGGCTATGGCTAAGATAAAAATACTTGTACTACGATTCACGGCTTGATCACTGAGATAAAATATGTGTGTTGAATAGCTCAAGAAGTGGCACAAACTGCCGGGATACCAAAAATAGTACCAAATTGAATAATTTCTCGGTAATGTCGCGACAAGCTGATTTTGAACAGACCACATCAGCCGAATAGATAGTGTCCGACGCGCACGTTCTGATTGGCCCATCGGGCATCTTCGGGCCGTCGATGGGACGCCGCTCACTGCGATTAGTTGCAGTACCTCTTGTACCCGTGGCTATCGCCGGTTCAAAATCACCGCTGTCAAAATGCTCGGTTTTGGCCTGAAATTCGTTTTCCCGGGATGCGATTTTTAAAGTTCGATACGAAGTTGGCCATGTGGCTCAGCTGCCATATGACCCTGGCAGTTGGAGCGTCGATAAGCCCCCCCCCAATGTGGAGCAGCTGTGAATACCGCTAGACACCAAATTCTGAGACACTTCACTTTACCTCACTCATCCAACACCTGCAGCGAGAGCACGACCGTATCATCATAATCATCTCTGCTGTGCAACAGAGGAAGTCAATTGATTATCCGATAATCATTTTGTAATGTATGTAATGTAGCTAAGGAAAAGAAGCTTATGCTACTATATTTTTCGTCCTTTGCGTCGTCAGGAATCCGGCAGAACACCAGTGTTGTGCTTAGTTGCCATTTGTATTGTCGGAATGCCTACTGTCATGGCAGTGACTGAGGTACTTTGAGCTTTAGTCGATATGATTTAACTATATTTCACCCTAGCGTTAATTAAGAAAACTTGCCAGCGGACTAGACTCGGCAACAGTATCTCCGGGAGCCGGGGCCCCGACCACCCTGCCACACCGACTCCGGGAGCCGGGGCCCCGACCACCCTCCCACACCGACTCCGGGAGCCGGGGCCCTGACCACCCTGCCACACCGACTCCGGGATCCGGGACCCGACCACCCTCCCACACCGACTCCGGGAGCCGGGGCCCCGACCACCCTCCCACACCGACTCCGGGAGCCGGGGCCCCGACCACCCTCCCACACCGACTCCGGGAGCCGACCACCCTGCGCCAGGCGTGCCACCTCCCACACCGACTCCGGGAGCCGGGGCCCCGACCACCCTGCGCCAGGCGTGCCACCTCCCACACCGACTCCGGGAGCCGGGGCCCCGACCACCCTGCGCCAGGCGTGCCACCTCCCACACCGACTCCGGGCCCCGACCACCCGGCGCCAGGCGTGCCACCTCCCACACCGACTCCGGGGCCCCGACCATCCGGCGCCAGGCGTGCCACCTCCCACAATGACTCCGGGAGCCTGGGCCCCGACCACCCAGCGCCAGGCGTGCCACCTCCCACACCGACTCCGGGAGCCCGGGGCCCCGACCACCCTGCGAAGCGCGTGCCACCTCCCACACCGACTCCGGGAGCCTGGGCCCCGACCACCCGGCGCCAGGCGTGCCACCTCCCACACCGACTCCGGGAGCCGGGGCCCCGACCACCCGGCGCCAGGCGTGCCACCTCCCACACCGACTCCGGGCCCCGACCACCCGGCGCCAGGCGTGCCACCTCCCACACCGACTCCGGGAGCCGGGGCCCCGACCACCCTGCGAAGCGCGTGCCACCCTCCCACACCGACTCCGGGAGCCTGGGCCCCGACCACCCGGCGCCAGGCGTGCCACCTCCCAAACCGACTCCGGGAGCCTGGGCCCCGACCACCCGGCGCCAGGCGTGCCACCTCCCACACCGACTCCGGGAGCCTGGGCCCCGACCACCCGGCGCCAGGCGTGCGACCTCCTACACCGACTCCGGGAGCCTGGGCCCCGACCACCCGGCGCCAGGGGTGCCACCTCCCACACCGACTCCGGGAGCCTGGGCCCCGACCACCCAGCGCCAGGCGTGCAACCTCCCACACCGACTCCGGGAGCCTGGGCCCCGACCACCCGGCGCCAGGCGTGCCACCTCCCACACCGACTCCGGGAGCCTGGGCCCCGACCACCCGGCGCCAGGCGTGCCACCTCCCACACCGACTCCGGGAGCCTGGGCCCCGACCACCCGACGCCAGGCGTACCACCTCCCACGCCGACTCCGGGAGCCGGGGCCCCGACCACCCTGCGAAGCGCGTGCCACCTCCCACACCGACTCCGGGAGCCGGGGCCCCGACCACCCTGCGACAGCGCGTGCCACCTCCCACACCGACTCCGGGAGCCTGGGCCCCGACCACCCGGCGCCAGGCGTGCCACCTCCCACACCGACTCCGGGAGCCGGGGCCCCGACCACCCTGCGAAGTGCGTGCCACCTCCCACACCGACTCCGGGAGCCTGGGCCCCGACCACCCGGTGTCAGGCGTGCCACCTCCCACACCGACTCCGGGAGCCTGGGCCCCGACCACCCGGCGCCAGGCGTGCCACCTCCCACACCGACTCCGGGAGCCGGGGCCCCGACCACCCGGCGCCAGGCGTGCCACCTCCCACACCGACTCCGGGAGCCTGGGCCCCGGCCACCCGACGCCAGGCGTGCCACCTCCCACACCGACTCCGGGAGCCTGGGCCCCGACCACCCGGCGCCAGGCGTGCCACCTCCCACACCGACTCCGGGAGCCTGGGCCCCGACCACCCGGCGCCAGGCGTGCCACCTCCCACACCGACTCCGGGAGCCGGGGCCCCGACCACCCGGCGCCAGGCGTGCCACCTCCCACACCGACTCCGGGAGCCTGGGCCCCGGCCACCCGACGCCAGGCGGCGTGCCACCGCCTACACCGATACTGGTTTCGATATCCTCAGTTGTAGTCCGCAAAAGTAGCGCCTTTTTGCCCTGTATCTTATCGCTGGCCCCAAAAGTTCATGCCTGGCATCGGCGGCGCATGTGCCTGGCTGCGCCCCGCTGCGCCCTGCTGCGCTGTGCCGTTTAGATTGCCGTGTCCGTGTAAACTGCGCTGCTGGCGGCCGGATCAAGCCTGTTCGAAAGGCGAGCGTGGGCTGCAGCTCCAACCATGATCTCGTTATCTCTCTGGCATGTTATAATGACGTGTATTCAACATGTTCGGGGTGGATGCGCAGTGCGCTATGGGTTTCGAATGACCACGTCGTCTGTGCACACCCGAACACCGCCAACGATGGCAACTGCCCGAATGGCACGCGTGAACACGTGTCGGCTGTGCCCCGGCACGGCCAATAGGCCAGCTGCAGCAACCCGCCTGTCCAGCTGTCCACGCTTGCTGAGAAGCGATGCCAAGTGAAATTGTGTTTGAGCCGTCCTGAAAGCGTGTCCGTCGAGGTTTCCGTGACGCGAGGCCTTTGTCGAGTCGTGTTGACCATTTCACCGCGTTTGATGACCTGTTGTCGATAACAGTGCAGGTGTGGGTCCCCGGAGTCCTAAGCGACGCCGCTTCTGCGCAGCTGTGCAGGCCTACATCGCAACCTTTGGCGTGTCAGGCATTACAGTTATATGGCCCTTACCACGCGCATTGACGAGGGCGGGTACCCGCCCTCTGGGGTATTTTTGGAGACAGTATAAAAGCGGCGGTGCGTAGCGCTGCCGTACGTGGCATGCCTGTTTCTGATCATGTTTACAACTTCTGTCCAAATTTTAAGGTTAGGTCATCTCAGGTCAGGTCACTAGTACAGGTCAAGTGACCTCACCTCAAAGTTAAAGATAGCATAAGTCAGAACAAGGGTGAACTTATCCGATTGAAACTCATATTACATAATGGGCCCACCGAGTTCTCTAAAATATGTTCCGGTATGTTTGATATCGATGACCTAAAGGTCAGGTACGAGCCATGATCTCTCCGTTGGAAATACATGGGATTTTTTTAACTTAATAACTTAGTAATAGATAGTGATAGAGCGTTTATTTTAACTCTTTGCGGTTCTAATGATATGAAATTTGACCTTGACCGGACCAGGTCAGGTCAAATATCATATTTGACCTGATTTGACCTAGTAAGGTCACATTACACATCATGCGATTTGGCTTGCTGCAAGGATTCCAATGGTCTAAATTGTTTTGTTCTATCTTTACTTGTTCAGATAAAATGACCGAAAACCTTAATTTGCATGTTATCCCTATGATGGCTTGTCTTGACCTCTAGTGACCTTGAATGTGACCTGATAAAAATGGTTCAAATACTTTCGATAAGGAAGTGGATGGGCTACCCAACGCCTTTTACCGTTTTCCGCTATCTAGCGTGTTTCCCTAGATCTAGCGAAGGTGGCTCAGACCCCCGTCAGTGCGCGTGTTAATGATGTAATAAAACCCCCTGGGAGGGCTGCGCTCCAGCCATTCAGCAAATAGGAAGCTTGCATGTCGCGTCGGAGCTCCCGGCGCACTGTGTGCAGGCGGGGATGGGGCCGTCCCATGTGGCCGGCAGGGCGCCGAAGCTCGAGCCCCTGATCGCTCGACTGGTCCTATTCACTTCCCATCTGAACACATTCCTCAGTACCCTCGGAGTGACGTCATATGTCCCGGACCTGGTTCACACCGGAATTTTTATACATCGAAAACAGGCAAGATTGCGTATGCTAAGACGGCCTAGAAACCATCGGAACAGGTTTAGAGTGGGAAACTGCGTTCGAATTTGCAGAATAAGTTTGTTTCTCGGTTATGGAATTGCTATTCCTCTCTCCATCTGCCTTTAAATAGGCCGCGGATGCACTGGTTGAGAGGGCAGTGCCTGGGTAGCCGGCACGCCTGTTCGGCCCGCACTGCACGCAGGACGGGCCATCTCTCCTGCTCCCTCAGTCATGGCGGGCCATCTCTCCCGCTCCTTCAGTCAGGACGGGCCATCTCTCCCGCTCCCTCAGTCATGGCGGGCCATCTCTCCCGCTCCCTCAGTCAGGGCGGGTCATCTCTCCCTCTCCCTCAGTCAGGACGGGTCATCTCTCCCGCTCCCTCAGTCATGGCGGGCCATCTCTCCCGCTCCCTCAGTCAGGACGGGCCATCTCTCCCGCTCCTCAGTCATGGCGGGCCATCTCTCCCGCTCCCTCAGTCATGGCGGGCCATCTCTCCCGCTCCCTCAGCCATGGCGGGCCATCTCTCCCGCTCCCTCAGTCAGGACGGGCCATCTCTCCCGCTCCCTCAGTCAGGACGGGCCATCTCTCCCTCTCCCTCAGTCAGGGGGTCATCTCTCCCGCTCCCTCAGTCAGGGCGGGTCATCTCTCCCGCTCCCTCAGTCAGGGCGGGTCATCTCTCCCCGCTCCCTCAGTCAGGACGGGTCATCTCTCCCGCTCCTCAGTCAGGGCGGGTCATCTCTCCCGCTCCCTCAGTCAGGACGGGCCATCTCTCCCGCTCCCTCAGTCAGGGCGGGCCGTCTCTCCCGCTCCCTCAGTCATGGCGGGCCATCTCTCCCGCTCCCTCAGTCATGGCGGGCCATCTCTCCCGCTCCCTCAGTCATGGCGGGCCATCTCTCCCGCTCCCTCAGTCATGGCGGGCCATCTCTCCCGCTCCCTCAGTCAGGACGGGCCATCTCTCCCGCTCCCTCAGTCAGGACGGGCCATCTCTCCCTCTCCCTCAGTCAGGGGGTCATCTCTCCCGCCCCTCAGTCAGGGCGGGTCATCTCTCCCGCTCCCTCAGTCAGGGCGGGTCATCTCTCCCGCTCCCTCAGTCAGGACGGGTCATCTCTCCCGCTCCCTCAGTCAGGGCGGGTCATCTCTCCCGCTCCCTCAGTCAGGACGGGCCATCTCTCCCGCTCCCTCAGTCAGGGCGGGCCATCTCTCCCGCTCCCTCAGTCAGGGCGGGCCATCTCTCCCGCTCCCTCAGTCAGGGCGGGTCATCTCTCCCGCTCCCTCAGTCAGGGCGGGTCATCTCTCCCCGCTCCCTCTGTCAGGGCCGGTCATCTCTCCCGCTCCCTCAGTCAGGGCGGGCCATCTCTCCCGCTCCCTCAGTCAGGGCGGGTCATCTCTCCCGCTCCCTCAGTCAGGGCGGGCCATCTCTCCCGCTCCCTCAGTCAGGGCGGGCCATCTCTCCCGCTCCCTCAGTCAGGGCGGGTCATCTCTCCCGCTCCCTCAGTCAGGACGGGCCATCTCTCCCTCTCCCGCACTGTAGCTGCAGTGGGGTATTCCATAACAGTTGACCATAGGCGTTTCACCCCCATTTCTGAGGCTTTTAAACTTCGTGCGTGGGGTTATCGGCAGGCCAGAACACGCCTGTGACATCTTTGGATTGTCAGTTAAAACGGCTGAGGAGAGGATACAGGATTTTTCATTAGAACTGATATTTTTCATGAGTTCGATATTGACACTTTGAGCTGGCCAATTGGGACATGCATGCACAATGATATCTTAAATTGTTTGAATTTTTGTTATTTTGTCATTTGAAACATCTTTGGGTGTACCTTGAGAACTGCATGACAATCTGTTATTAGACGGCAAATGCCAGCTTTTCGTTTTTCCCATCATGGCGCTGTATAAAGCAGGATGTAATAAAGTACCAGCACGTGTTTTTATTGCAACTATCGTGGGCTGCAACAAGTAAGCAAATAGATCATCAATCACGCAACACCAGTCCCGTTCAGGTCTGGAGTACCCGTTTAAGTTTTCCTTTTATTTTCTCATCAATGATGCCAGCACCGCACATCACTTTCTGGCGTCCTTGCTCCCGGCCCTCGATTTCAACCTCAGGATCACATGCTCCCCAATACCTCTCGTTCTGTCTGTTTAGTTTTTGATTTAGCATAAACTATTTTTCATAGCTCCACAGAACGTGTTCCTTGAAACCGTTTGGTTGTTACAGGAACCAATCACAGTATCTTAAAGCTCCGTACTCAAGAACTTCCCATGTTTCCAGTTCCTTGGTGAACAGACTGCTCCTTCGTTGTGCTCGGTGAGGTGATGGCGGAGCCATTTGCGAAAGCCATTGGACGCCTGGAGTAGTACTGCATGAAATGATGATATTATAAAGGCGTGAGAAAACGTTCAATGAGACTTTGAACCATGTGCAATAAATGTAACAAGCCCAGACAATGTTGGCATCGCACTGTCTGAGAGGCAACAATCTGTTTTCTTTAAAAAATCCCAAATTTTATATTTAGCGCATGATGACTAAATCCTTCACTCTTGCCATAAATCAACAACCATGACAATGAATGAGGATTTGGCAAAAAAATTCAAAGAATTTCGAGCAAAATTATATCAAGTTCACCGATTTCTGAGTATTCAAAGTATCTAAACTAAACAACTTAGGCTGGGGGATCCAGTTCCGCGTAGCTTCCGCCCGCGCTCTCCTTACGCCCGCGCTGATTTGTGCGGAAGTTTGCGCGTAAGCGATTTGGAGGGATGTTCGGAAGAGAGCGATCGCGCGGAGCTCCGCGCCGGCGGAGGTTAGCGCGTTGCATCTGGGGCAATCCGAGGCGGCGGTGAATGCCGCTGGCGACCGTAGTAAATGGACGCTAAGGCTAAAATTCCCATAGATTACGGTGCTTTTCTGGCCGTAGTAAACTCACGTCATAGGTTACAGCCTGCTGACTGCTGTACGGTGTCGGATTTCCTGGCCGACTGTGGGGGAGGGGATGAGAGGAAGACACGGCCCCGCGCTGGGAGGTGAGGTGAAGATTAAAGTGCTCGGATCGGATAAAAGGGAAAAGCCTTAACCGTAAATGACAATTCATAAGTCGGATTTCCAAATAAATGTGATGTGAAAACGATATGATTTGGCTTACTCCGAATGAGTTTTTATGTTAAGCCTACCTTAAATCAATTTATCTGGGCAGGACACGGGCTTCACGCAACATACTTTTGTCTCTTTGTTCTAAGGTGCCATTAGATTAGTCAGAACACTGGGGGAGAGATGAGCCGGGCAGGCCCCAAGAAGCCTGGATCGGCGAGTGCAAAACAATTCAGTTTAAAATTTATTCACGAATCGAACCGGTATTAGGTACATTTTCTCAAACGTGGCCAAGTCCTGCTCACTGTCGGATTCAGGGGAGGGGTTTGGGCACAACGGGAAATTGCTCCCTGTTATCATCTATCGGCTCCGGCGGGGTCCACCGCCTGACTTAAGCCTATCATGCGTATGCTGAGACTGATCTTTTTTACAGTGGCCATCAAGTCACGCCAAAGATGCTGCAAGTGACCTTTCATGGACACGTGGGTCAAGGTTGAAGGCTTTAGCCATATCTTACCACGTTTTGTCTTTTGCTTTACTTGTTTTACATCAAGTCGCTTGTCTTCATCGATGTCCTTAAATTCATTCATAAAATCAGTACCCTTTGATTTTTCGAAATGCAGGAAAATTTGCCATACGCGGATCCAGGGGAGGGGGCAAAAGGTAGCAGGTGCCCTTCCCCCGATCTACCCTCGGCGCCCCCTGAAATGGTCACGGCGCCCCCTCCCCCGAAAGGTCGATGGGCCCCCTGAAATGCTGCTTCCCACCCCTTTCCCCTCCAGGTTGCGAAAATCGGCGCCCACCGTGAGGATTTTGCGCCCACCTGATACGTTTTACCAGTCAAAAGTGGCGTTCCCCTGGTCCGGGTGGCGCCTCCCCCGGAAGTTGCCCCCCCGATCAGCAATCCTGGATCCGCCTATGAATTTAACCCCATTTTCCTTATCTTTCTGTCTTTGAAACAGCACCAGACATTAAAGAATCCTCACGCTCATAGTTCTCAGGGTGAACTGGGTTATCGCTGGCGTTCTATGCCAGCCTCGACGAGACCGCTCGGGGACGGGGAGCGGTACGAAACGTGAGATACGTACTGGGGCTAACAACAATGTTTATTGGAGGGCAGTTAGCATTACGGCTGGTGGTCCACTGGCACAGCTGCAGTGATCTACGTTTCTCTTCGCCTGTGTCTCTTCTGAGGATTTCCCAGTGAGATGCTGGGAGTTTGTGGGCCCCGATTATTATTATAAATACATGTTTTGTCGAACGCAAGCCATATAACTTGGATTCACTGACATTTCCAATATCTTTTTGTTATTTTAAAAGAATCATACAGGCTTCCGCGCTGTCTTCCGCGCTGTGGAGAAGACGCGGAAAGTTAGTGCGTAAGAAGGCGAGTTACGACACTACTTCCGCCACAACTTCATTTCATTTCATTTATTTATTCAGGCTTATCAGCAACAGGTATGTGGAAACCCAATTACAGCTGAAGTCAAGCAATAAAACAGCACACCAATGAATATTTACAATGCAACCGTGTAACAATGTAATGCAACCTATTCCTGCAACAGTAATATAAAACACTCGATATAAAATATACACGAAGCTATGAATATGAAGCAAATGAAAATACATCAGAAACACTGCAATACATTAAGACATGAAAAACGGCTTAAAATAAGATAAGAAGCCTAAATGGATGAGCTTTAACATATTTCCTCACCCTGGCTCTAAAACTGCTAAAGGTCGAAGCGTAGGGGTCTGCCTCGGGACAGCGTCCAAGATGGCCATTAAAAGCAATCGCTGCCCTGCGAAATAAGCCTCTTTTGACGGTCTCCACACGAGGCAGGGAAACATGTAAAAGGTGGCTTTGCATCCCCCTGGTTCGCCGCTGAGGTACATGGAGTGGGAAGCTCCCGAGCAGACAGGCGGAGTCCACCTTCCCGGTTATGATTTTGAGTGCGAAGCAAATGTCGTACTGGAGTCTCCTCTGGAACAGACTGCTAATTTTGTAGAGCTTTAAGAGATCATGGTATGACAAGGACTGAGATGGTCAAGATGTGTGAATGTTGGATGCGAGCCAAATCAAAAATTTATGTTGAACCCTGTCTAATCTGTCCAAATGACATCTTGCAGCTCCGCCCCAGATGACACATCCATATTCCAGAATTGATCGAACATTGCCAAAATATGCAGCCAAAATTGGTCCTTCCTTAAGTCTTCCACCACCTCGGCCAGTCTGAAGAGAGCGCATTAACAGACCCAACATCTTGTTTGCCTTGCTGACGATGATGTTTATATGCTCTGAAAAGTTCAATTTGGAATCTAACCAAATGCCGAGGTCGCGAACTTTGTCCATGTGCTCCAGAGGTGTGTTTCGAATTTTGTAGATTGCCGGGATGGGGTTCCTTTTTTAAAGTGATTCTAAACGAATGACATTTTGAGGGATTCAGATTTAGCTTCCAGGATTCGGACCACTTAGCCAATCTATCTAGATCAGCCTGGAGCATTCCTGAGTCTTCGGGAGTATGAATTTGGTGGTAAAGCTTCACATCGTCAGCAAATAGCAAAGAATTTGTTTGAATTTCGTTTGGCAGATCATTAATGAACAAGGCAAAGAGCAAATGAGATATTTGACTGCCTTCCGGTGTTCCAGAGCGTACATCCGTCCAATGAGAGCACTTTCCGTTTACGACAACCCGTTTTTTTCTCGAGCAAAGGAATGATTTAAGCCAGGACAGCGCTTTTCCAGACACGTTATAAGATTTTTGAAGCTTATAGAGTAAGAGTTTATGATTCACGCTCTGAAAGGCCGCAGAGTAGTCAGTGTAGATTATGTCAGTTTGATGGCCGGAAGAGATAGGGTCCCACGCCGTTTTTAGAAGAGTTGCCAAATTAGAGTCACATGAGCGGCGCGGGACAAATCCGTGCTGATATTCAGACAGGACTGGTTGAACATGAGTGAGAAGGGTCTGATATACGCATCTCTCCAAAATTTTGCCGAATAGCGGAAGCAGAGAGACACTTCGGTAATTTTGAGGTGATTTCCTAGATCCTTTTTTTGAAAATCGTGACAATGTTGGCCTCCGCCCATCCGCTCGGGAATATCCCCTCTTCTATTGATTTCCTAAATAGGATGCAGAGAGGGAGCACCAGCTCGTTGCGCAATTCCTTGACGACTCTAGCACTGATATCGTCAGGCCCGCAGGCCTTGTGCACCTGCAAATCATCCAAGACAGCTCAAACTGTTCCCTCTGATATTTCAAATCAGTCCAGAGACGGCAAGTTATACTCTGTGACAGTGGGGAAATCAGCAACATCAGGTGGGGTAAATTTTCTCGCGAAGGTATCGTTAAGCAGGTTGGCTTTTTGAATGTCATCATAGATTTCGTGTGTTCCATCTAACAGTGATGCAATTCGTCCCTTATTCCCCCTGATGCACTGTAGGTACGACCAAAAACGTTTTGGATTTGTTTTAAAGTTTCCGATCATGCCCTGCAAATGCTTAAAATATTTGTGAGATGACAGAGTTTTGAATGATCGCCGCGTTTCCTCAAAATTTCGGATGGTCTGGTCATTCCTATTACGCTTAGCTTAATTTAGCTGCGCGCCGATGGATCCCTCCAAAAGCCGCTGCGCGCTAACTTACGCCCCCGCGCAGCTGCGCGCTGTCTACCGCGCGTCCGGATCCCCAGCCTTAAAATATCAGTTCGAGTGAAAGACTCCGCAGAGCCGGTAGTTTTGCACTGGGTCCGTGCAGCAATTTCTTCTACTGCTATTTCATCCAATTAAGATAAAGATAAGTGGGTAAAATAACGTTTCGAAATGTTTGGAATAAGCCAATGAACGCAATGCTAACATCTCGGAAATATTTTATTTTTGCTTAAACAAGTTGCCGTTATTAAAACAATCAGCAGTTTCAAAATATGTTCCTCTGCGTAGATTTGGAAACCGGCAGCAGCACGTAAAAGAGCACGTGTCAGCTCGGAAATAAAAACCGTGATTATTTGCTTCCAAAAACGGAAAATCTAAAGGAATATATCACCGGTACGCGCCGTTGACACACCCCGCGCGGTGCGGAGGGCACGTTCGTCTGTCCCTTTACCTCAGGTGCCGTGAACTTCACCTGCCGACGATTGATGATGGAACAAGGGGTGTGTATCGGCAAAATACACTTATTTTATATCATTTTTGTAATTTTTGTTCCTTGTCTCAGTGATTGGAGTTACTGTCTTAAAACTCGAGGGAAAAAGAGCATTTCAACCAGTAAGTTCGTTAAAAATGTGTTTCCAGCGTTTATTTGAAAATTGACACCAGCACGTGAAAGAGCACATCACAGAATATGTATGTATGTATGTATGTGTATTTCAGAACATCCTCATACAGGGGAGGCTTTTCATATTCCATCGTCAATTTGGTGCAGCAGGAGATAAAAAGATAATAAAGCGTAAAAATTACAAAAATAACCTAAAAAGCAATACAAGAAAGGTGATCACGCATTAACCACCCTTAAAACAGATGCACGGTATAAACGACACTGGCACACAATTAAAAGCGTACTAACTCGCACACACGCTTAGAAAAGAAACAACATTTAGAATTAGAAAGGATAGCGAGATGAAAGCCTAAAACTTTGAGTATTTGTTTGCAATCGCAGAATAGGTCCCATACGCTAACCACCCATAAAAGTGCGTGCGTACTCTCCTGCGGGTTTGTAACTCCCTCTCTCCCCACCCGGAGGTGACGGCGCCCGGTTGTAACTCCCTCTCCCCACCCTCATGGGAAGGAGACAGTTGTCCGAGTCCCTGAATCTGAAACCTTTCCCTACTCTCCTGTGGGTTTGTAACTCCCTCTCTCCCCACCCTCGTGGCAAGGAGACAGTTGTCCGAGTCCCTGAATCTGAAACCTTTCCCGCCGTGCCCCGCCGTCCCCTTGATGCCGGCTGCGACGTCAAATGTTAATTCTGAAACGATGGGACAAGTGTTACAGCTTCCAAAGCTTAGGCTTAATGTCACTCTGGGTTTGTTCCCAACACACCTCAGGACGCAAAGTTGGGTTTAGCGGTATTTGCAATTGGGACTTAAAGCATTGAGGTGGAAGGGAAATAAAATAAAGTTCTCATTTGACGTGGTATCTGAAACAATAAAGCCCACTGTTCTGTCCACACCTTCAGCGTCTCTTGAAGGGAATAGACCACTTTGTCGAAATTCGAAAATGAACAATTTATGGACAAAATAGGTCTGAAAAAAACAGGAAACCACATTTGGTTTCCACCTGAAATCGCTCAAAACAAGGATTTCGCCTCTTGTCTTACTACGCTGGGTTGATCCAAGCATCGCGTGAAATCACGAATCTGGCAGCTTGCGGCCACCTTCGATATGTAAGGTTGCGTGGGCATGCCATTTGTTAACATTTATCACGTGACATTTTGCTGCCAGATGGAAGATAATTATTTCATTGTTTGAAATTAGGTATTAGGCCCCCTCCCCTCTACTTTAAACTTTAAAGTTTGTGGAAAGTTATACAAAGAGCTTTGGTGAAATTAGATATGCCAATAGCGGCTTCTGGACACACTCTACAAAACTGTTATTTCTGTCCAAAACCCGTGATAAAAGTAAGGGCGAACGCAGACCCGGGTTTTGGGGGGGGTTTAAACCCATGTATGCCTCTCCTGGGGAGGGGAGGGGTAGAACGTGCGATTTGAGTGCCCGACAGACCTAGTATAAGCTACCTCTCGAAGTATATGATAGCTCTCCTGGGGGGAGCGAATATTTAATTGTTCGACAGACCTAGTGTAAAGAAACACCTTTTTTCAAAAATTCCTTCGGCTTTGGGGGACCAAAATATAGTTTCGCCCCCTTCCAGTGCTTTGGGGGCCATTAGGGCTGCCCATTTTACTGGCACCCCCCCCCAGGTTTGCAAAATAGTCCACCAGATTCCCATTATTTGGCCCAAATGCTACTCAGAACTGGTTTTGGTTTCCTCGAGACTCGAAAACTGACCATGCGCAGCGGGGATGAACATAGCCCCTGCACCGTACCAATGCACAGTGGTGCAGGAGGCCAGAAGAAAACGGGATGGAACCTCTAGCTCAAAAACCAATTTACGATGGAACGACGATTTTTGTTCCAAATGAAGGCTTTTTATTGGGTGATTCAAGCAAGCACGGCCAATGCTGGTTTTCGATATTGGGCTATCGACAAATGACCATTTAGTGATGTGAGCAGAATATTATAAATGTATTGGTGATAACCACTTTAATTAAGAACTTATGACGATAGAATGATGATTTTTACTTCAAATGAAAGTAATGACGGACAGGTGTCCTCCCCCGACCGACCGTGGGTGCCTCCTAAAATGGTAATGGCGCTCCTCTGAAGGATAGATGGCGCTCCCTGAAATACGTCGCTTCCTCCCCCCCGATGGTAGAATCGGCGACCAGCGATAGGAATTGACGCCCACCTGATAGGATTTTCCGGCCAAAAGTGGTACACCCTTGGTCCGCATGGGGCCTAACCCCACCCCAGCAAGGTGACCCCCCCTGATCGGCGATCCTGGATCCGCCTATGGGTAATGGTCCTTTTTAATCAAGAGCTTAAAACGATGTAACATCGATTTTATTGAACTAGAAGGCTTTTCGTTGAATGGTTCAAACAAACACAAAACATACTTGTGTTTTGAATTCAGGTTTCCGTCGAATCACGCTTTGGTCACGCATGAAAACACCGCAGTTGTTCTTTGCTGACATTCATTGTCAGTTCCATCACAGAGACTATTGAGGATATTTGATGACTCTGATGCTCAGTACAATTGATTCAAATGACTACAAAGCCGGCAAATCTGACCAAAAGCAATAAGCTTAGTAAAACCTGCGATTTATACGGAAACGTGTTGGGTTTGAAGCATATCGACAACTGCAGCTATTGCCATGTTCTGTGCTTTTAAGTACACACATGTGTAAATTTGCCAGTTTTTATCCCCTATAGTCTTTAAATGGTGAAATCGTCAGGTTGGCATACAGCGACCGAAAAAAAATTAGGAATATTTTAGTCCGCCGCTTATTATAATTACTGAAATTTATCAGTAGGACCAAAACCGTCATAACTTGTTTTCGGTCGTCGGATGCCAGCCTGATAATTACACCATTTAAAGACTATAGGGGAAATTTCCTCAATTATTCCTTATAATGTTCAAGCTGATCCTGATAGTACATTTTCCGGCTTAAGAAAACGTGATTTATGTGGGAATCTTATTTTCAAAACATATTGTTATTAAAATGGTCTCACTTTGTTGTTAGGACCAGCAAGATCCATATTTCTGTGACCAGAAGGTCACATAAATCGGAAAGGTAACAGTGATATACTTTTACCATCGATGGATATGTGTTAGCATTTGCGATTCTCGTTTGGACTCATGCTAGTATTTTTTAGTAAGATCCGGTATGCATTGACATGGAAAAGTTTCATGTTTCAGCAGCCGTGAAATTGATGTGACGTGACACGGTAAATGAAGGCAGTGAGAAAGGTTTCCCGTGTTCCAATGAATTCTTAAACGTATCATATCCATTCAATATCATCAAATGGATGATATCAAGTGTTTAATACGGTGCAAACCTTTTCACTTCAATTACCAGTAGTTTTGGTCGTTCAGTGTCTTTTTGGTGAAGTCGGGATGCACCTTCTGGAACTTCTCCACACCCTGGCAGTTTTTTATTAGCTGGTCTTCCCTGGTAAGAATCTTGCTGTTCTTTGTGATGGTGCCTCAGCACCTCTCGGCCAGGTCGTTGGTCACTTTGACATTCCGCACAAGCTCCTCAGTTTCCTTGTACTGGTGGTCCTCGCCCCACAGTTTGGAATCCATCACTAGCCACTTTTGATCGACTTTGAAGATAGTGAAGAGCTTGAATGAGTTGGAGCCGCACAGAACGTTCAGTTCGGTCTTGATGTGAGCTCCTTTGCAGCTGGGATTCTCGAGGAAATACTGCGGAGGGGGTTGTAGGCGAGGATAATGGTTGGCTCGGCGGTGCCTGTCCAACAATTGCCCTGAGCACTTCTCCCTCGAGAAGCCCAGCTTCAAAGAGCTCACTTCCAGGACCGAATTGGCCGACCTGTACAACTCCAAATCTTCCATGCTTTTGGCCGTCCTGAGAGTCGACTACAATTGGCTGGCGAGGGATTCCAAACTGTGCGGTGAGGACCATCAGAACAAGGAAACTGAGGAGCTTGTGCGGAATGTCGTGAATAACGACCTAGCCGAGAGGTTCTGCTGCACCATCACAAAGTACAGAAAGACTCTTACCAGGAAAGACAGGCTCAGAAGAAGAAAAAAACTGTTTCAGGGTATGGAGATTTTCTGGAATGTATATGCCAACTTCACCAAGAAGACACTGGCCAACAAAACTACTGGTAGTTCAAAGTTAAAAGGTTTGCACCACATTAAACACTTGATATCTGAACTGAGAATCTAGGCCGGAGGTGCCGGTGGCGTCGGCGGTCCGGAGGTATTGCGAAGGGAGAAGCATCATTGCTTCTTGTGAATGACTGTGACTTGGTACTGTGTTACACGTGAAGCTCATTCTTGCATTCGTACCCAATGAAGCGCAATAAATGAGGCGTGTGCATGTAAACACTAGTCTTTTTGCGAGATACATTTGGTAGTTTATAGGTTCCATGGTCTAGTTTGGGGTATTAGTGCGATATAGGGGACAATATCACCTAGACAAAATTATCACCAATACACAAATATGGAAACCCAGCATTGCCTGTGCTTGCTTGAACCACCCAATAAAAAGCCTTCATGTGAAGCAAAAATAATCGTTCCATGGTAATTGGTTTTTGAGCTAGAGGTTTGATCACGTTTTCTTCTGGCCTCCTGCACCACTGTGCATTGGTACAATATAGGGGCTATGTTCATCCCCGCTGCGCATGGTCAGTTTTCGAGTCTCGAGGAAACCAAAACCAGTTATGAGAAACATTTGGGCCAAATAATGGGGATCTGGTGAACTATTTTGCAAACTTGGGGGTGCCAGTAAAATGGGCAGCCCTAGGGGGCCATTGCCGGAATGGCCCTCCCCTGCGTCCGCCAGTGGATAAAAGTCGGACACCCCCTTTAAGAATAACTGTATACCGCCACCAGGTCTAGAAGAAATGTAACTCACTTTGGGAGAACCAACAGCCCAACTGAGGAGGGATTGTAAAGTGGGTTTTGATATCAAATATGATTAACATAATTTGGCCTGTCCATCTAGCAAACATCTATAAGACTATGCTTGGAGTGCATTGAAAATAATTGCGACCAATGTAAATCTGGCCTGTCTGCGGTCCAGGAAAATTAGGTCAGCAGAGAGGCTTTGATGTTTTCGGTGATCCAATCCGGACATTAACCCCACATGGTTAATTGCTCCTAAAGAGGATGTTTATAAACCAGATTCCAAACTAAAGCGGATATTTGGAAGGGCGAAACTTAAGATATACACAGGTACCTCAAAAGTATGTGGGAACTTTCCATCTTCCTTTATTAATATTCTTTAATTCGTCAAGATGGGAGAAATGCGTTTGGGTGTGAAATGGTAAAAGGTGAAGAGGATTGGTGGTCATGTGATAGAATGCTGGAATATATCCCACGCTCCGGTGGGCCTCCGAGCCACCTACGTGGGGGTGGGGGTTGTTTGAACCCCACCCCCTCGAACTCAGTCTCTATGCGGGTAGTGAAAAAACGCGAACGCTGGTGGATAGCTCATACAAATTCATGAAGAAGCTATATCAGTCACTTTTTGGCTCAGGTTAATATTGCGGTCATGACAGGTCAAAGAAAGTGGCATTTTTATAGAGTTTTTGGGCTCTAGCGTCTGACAGAGTTGAGTTACAATCATTTCTAGACACCATTCGCTTTCTCTCCTCACGGCGAATCAAATGATGTATAATATGACCATACTAGGTCAAAACACAAAAATGATCTGACTTCAGGTCAGGTCAATGTCACTTTTTAACCTAGCATAGTCAATATGCATATCAATCGACTTGCAATAGCAATCCGAACGCAATGACATCAAAACAAACGCTGTATCATCGTTTCATGCAAAGTTATTGACCTAAGTGTGAAAACTGCTTAAGTAGCCCCAGATGACCTATCAGAGGTCACAGGTCAAAAATTGCAACATGAACGTGGAAAGGAGCCCGGGATACTACGATTTGGAGAATATGAAAGTATTCTCAGCTGTATCTACACAAATACAGCCCAATTTCTGTTTGTCCTATGTATTTCCAATGGAGTGGTCATGGTCCGTAATTGACCTTAGGTCATCGATATGAAAAAGCCCGGAATGTATGTTGTAGCATTTGGTGGGCCCATTATGTGGTATAAGATTCAATCCGATAGATTCACCCATTTCTACTTATGCCACCTTAAACATTTTTTGAGGTGAGGTTACTTGACCTGCACTGGTGACCTGACCTGAGATGACCCAACCTTAGAATTTTGAGGAAAGTTGCGGAATCGATCAAGGATAAGGTGTGCCAAGTACGGCAGAGCTTCGCGCCACCGTTTTTTTTTTTTTGCCGCCGGAAAAACCCGAGGTGGGTGTTCAAACACCCCCACACCGGGGCGAGGGATATGATGGAAGGAATAGGAACGTTGGATGTGTGACACAGAAGAGACCACTTGGAATAAAAACAAAATATTTTTGGCATGCACAGGTACCCTTTTCTTGAATGGACACCTTATTTTTTTAATGGCTATGATTTAGGGCGCTTAATTCCGCGTAATCTATGATGTTATGTTGTTATGATTGTTATGATGTGTTATGATGTTACCCCCCGGTAGCTCAGTTGGTAGAGCGTTGGGCTCCGGCCCGCCGCTCAAGCATGCGGTGGCAGTGCATGTCCAGGCTTGGGATCGGTTCCCCTGAGACGCTCCGGCGCTCAATAGTTTATCCGACGTACAGGTCGGCTGGCAACTGACTGGTGAGAGGGTGACCTGAGCGGGGCGGCCGTCCCTGTGCTTTGTGGGACGTTAAACTTTGGCTTCTAGATTAACCCTTCTTTGTGGGAGTTGCTCGTTCGGGTAGTGGGGTCGGGGTCTCCGTGACAAGTCCTTTGATGACTTTAGTGATACTCCGACTCCAGCAGTCGAACTGGGAGCAACTTGGACAAAATTTAGAATTAAAAAAATGTTCTATGTAAGATATTGCGCGTTTTCACCATGTTTAAAGCTCGTACCGTATTTCCTAAGAATTTAAAACGTTTAGCCATTTTGCGTAACTGGAGAACTTAATGCAACTGATCATTTGGATTGTTCCTTAGCTAATCCCAAATGCAGTCATGTTCTCTCTCTCTCTCTCTCTCTCTCTCTCTCTCTCTCTCTCTCTCTCTCTCTCTCTCTCTCTCTCTCTCTCTCTCTCTCTCTCTCTCTCTCTCTCTCTCTCTCTCTCTCTCTCTCTCTCTCTCTCTCTCTCTCTCTCTCTCTCTCTCTCTCTCTCTCTCTCTCTCTCTCTCTCTCTCTCTCTCTCTCTCTCTCTCTCTCTCTCTCTCTCTCTCTCTCTCTCTCTCTCTCTCTCTCTCTCTCTCTCTCTCTCTCTCTCTCTCTCTCTCTCTCTCTCTCTCTCTCTCTCTCTCTCTCTCTCTCTCTCTCTCTCTCTCTCTCTCTCTCTCTCTCTCTCTCTCTCTCTCTCTCTCTCTCTCTCTCCTCTCTCTCTCTCTCTCTCTCTCTCTCTCTCTCTCTCTCTCTCTCTCTCTCTCTCTCTCTCTCTCTCTCTCTCACTCTCACTCTCACTCTCACTCCACTCTCACCCACCACCACCCCCACCCACCCACCCACCCACCCACCACCCACTCCACCCACCACCCACCCCACCCACCACCCACCCACCCACCACCCCCTCCCCACCCACCCACCCACCCACCCACCCCCCACCCCTCACCCCTCCCACCCTCTCCACTCCCTCCACTCTCCCCCCCTCCCCACCCACCCCCTCACTCTCTCTCTCTCTCTCTCTCCTCTCTCTCTCTCTCTCTCTCTCTCTCTCTCTCTCTCTCTCTCTCTCTCTCTCTCTCTCTCTCTCTCTCTCTCCTCTCTCTCTCTCTCTCTCCTCTCTCTCTCTCTCTCTCTCTCCCCTCTTTCCTTCTTTTTTTCTTTTTCTTCCTCTTCTCCCCTCTCCCTTCTCTCTCCCCCTCTCCTCTCTCTCTCCCTCTCTCTCCTCTCCTCTCACTCTCACTCTCACTCTCTCTCTCTCTCTCTCTCTGCAAACGGACAGACATTTCGATCTACGCTTTATGCCAGTATGCGATTCCTAACGCTTTTAAACCGGCGACTTAAGTCCAGTATTCAAATAGAAGTGAAAAGACCATTCAGATGGATGAAACAGGTTTATTCTGTTACTGGCTGCCCACTTGTGCCATCAACTATACTCTTCAGGTCAAGTTCAGAGTCCTTCAGGCAAGAGGAGAGGCGAGCGTGCGCTGCGCACTGCCCAGGGTGCGTGATCTCAATACTGTGAGATGTTCCCTTTCACAAGCTAGCGTCAGTTTTCAAATAAACGCTGAAGAGCACATGTGTTGGCTAACTTGCTGGTTGAACTCTTCATTTTTTCCAGCTTTAAGATAGTAATTCGCAGTGCTGAAACTAGGAGTGAAAAAAACACAGAATCGATAAAAAACAAAGGTCTTCTTTCAACGGTCAGGCTTTTGCTCCATCGGCGATTATCTTGAGGTCAAGGTCACGGCTTCTGAGGCATGGGGAGACGCTAAAGTGCCCTGCGCACCGCGTGAGGTGCGTTAACGGCGCGTACCCACGATATATTCTGGTATTTCATCATACTTAGAAACAAATGCTCATGGTTTGTATTCTTAATGTTAGTACTTTGAGACCTGCTCTTTTAGTTGCTACTCTCAGTTTCAAACCAATGCTGAAGACCACACTTTCAAATCAACTTAGATTTTTTAATGGTTACAATTTTCTATTGAACAACCAATTTTTCATCCTGGCATTGTTGTGTTTATTGGCTTATTTGCAAACATTTTGATATACAATTTTACCCGTTTACCACTTATTTTAATTGGATGAAATAGCTGTAAAAGAAGTTACCGCGCGGGAAAAGTGTAAAATTGCCGGAGGCTAAAACTCCTGAATCGTTGTAGCTCGCGACTTAACCCTGGACCCGGTAGGGGATGTCTGAACACCCCCTCTAGTTTTTTTCCGGTGGCACCAAAACACGGCCGGGGGAGCGCCGCCGCACGTGGCACACCTTATCCTTGATCAATTCTGCAACTGTTCCCGAAATATTAAGGCCGGGTCATCGCAGGTCCGGTCACTAGTGCAGGTTACACGTTTAAAAAAAAATTAAGATAGCATAAGTAAGGACAGGTTTAATACATCCGATTGAAATTGGTATCACATAATGGGCCCACCGAGCGCTACAAAATATGTTACGGGATTTTTTATATCGATGGCCTAGGGTCAGATATGGATCATGACCTCTCCATTGGCAATGCATAATTAAAGTGGGAGTTGGGCGAGAAATAGCTCTATTTATGTAGATACAGCTTAGAATGCCTTCATATTCTCCAAATCGTAGTATTCCACACCCCTGTACAGGTTCATGGTGTAATTTTGATACTGACCTCTGAAAGGTCATCTGGGGCTACTTAAACACGTTATTAGACTTGGGTCAATGCCTTTGTAGGAAATTATGATAAAGCTTTTATTTTGTGTAATTGGAGTTTTAGGGCACTGCAGCTGCAGAGGCTATATGTGCCCGAAGCTTTTATTTAATACCATTACGTTTGGATTATGTTTGCGTGTCAATTGACATGCATGTTGACTATACTAGGTCAGATGGCGGCCTCGACTTGACCTCAGGTCAAGCCATTTTTATGTTTATGTTTTAACCTAGTATAGTCATATATTTCATTCGATTTTTCGTAGCGGGAGGAAGCGAATGGTGCCTAAAATTAGTTCTAATTCAACTCTGTCAGAGGTTAGAGAAATATAATAACAGTGTGCTAGAAATTATGCTTTCATACCATGTTAAACTACAAACGGCTGCAGCTGGTTGCTGTGTTTTTCCGAAACAAAACAGGGAGTCGTACGCGTGAGGAGGGTTGGATCGTCGTGGGCTCCTCGTGTGCTTTGGCATTATTGTCAAGGCAGCATGTTATTATATCCTATTCTTTTTCACATAGCTTAATCTAGTGAAGCGGGTGATTGGTTTAGGGAGATTTCGATCGCAACTCGTGCGTTGGTGCTGATGGGCGGTGGAAATGGCAGGTCTTAACCATCTGAACTTGGCCAGAATACGGGGCGGTTGCTCGGCCCCTCAGAGCATGAGTGGGACGGGCGACTGTTTACACTGGGGCTGTGGCGCGGCAGAGCTAACCCAGCAGTCTCACCGTGTCCACTGCTACCAGCTGCCCGTACCGCCCGAGCATTGTAGTTCTTCGGCGTCTCCGCGTGATTTCTCATGTCGGCCGCTGTTGCTGTTGAGAGGAGGTCTGGCAATTTCTGACGATTGCTGACGAAGGGGAGAGGAAGCCAACCATTTTCGGAATATTTCTGATAAATGAAGGAGGGTTTACAAACACACTCAAAATAAGCTGACATAAGCAAACAGCCTTTAACGCCATGAACAAAATTTGAAGAAAATTGAAGTCATGACTGTGTAAAATCCACCATCGCGTATGCTAAAATGCCGTGGAATGTCCGAGTTCTAGGGTGACCAAATCCTGAAATCGAATTTGTAATTTGTGTATCATTCAGCGCAAACCCCGTCCCTCATTTCGAATCGAAGCTGATTTGAACAGTCTGCAAACAAACGCTGTCGACTGTTGGGCAATAGCTACAAAGATTAACTGTTGTTTAGATCTGTTCAGGAACTCTGGCGACGGTGCGCCGTCTTGTGGGCCAGTTCACCGTGGTCGGTGACCACAGTGGGCCGGGCCACCGTCTCGTCAGAGCCGTATGACGAAATCCATGGAGCGAAGCGGATTGAGATTTCTCAAGAGGCTCTATTCTGGCCGCTTGGCGGTTCGGACAGTTGATGCCAGGGCTCTGCAATTGTGTAGGGTGATAGCCCTTTTACGCTAGACGCCCAAACTAAGGCCCCCGAATCTAAATTCAACATAGTCTTTGAGAAATTTTGGAACAAATTTTTTCAATTTTGCATTTTTATCATTTTAATTTCTAAAGCGACGAACTTGAAATTTGCCTCCTTTTGAATAAGCAACAGGGGCCACCTAAGAAAAAAGTTCGAACTGGTCCGACAATATTTATTACGCCAAAACGCAGTATTTCTAGTACAAGCAAAAAAGATATTGAAATTTGACGGCCGACTTGTAAGCTCGAAATGTCAGAAGGCACGCTTCAGTTAGTTTAAAGACAGTCACCTGGAGGCAGATACGTCAATTTTTGTGCTTAGGCATAGTTTCCAGTGGAAAACGTAAAATTCTGACCTAGTTTTTGCCATTTTGCCGGAGGACTGCATTTTTGCTCATTTCATTTAAATCTTAATCTCTCGCGATCTAATGCGCCGATTTGACTTTTCATTTCAAATAATTAAAGACCATTGATTCCGCCTGGTTATATTTGGAGATGGATATCGTGATATTAAAATTCATGGTCTTATATGTATAAATATAATTTTAGTAGAAAACCTTTTATTTGCAGCTTCTTTGTTCCGAGCACATGCCATTCACAAGCTCAGAATTAACATGGCTGAATAGGAAAATAATTTCAGTCATTCCATTCATTTACACTACCCACTTATCCCCAACGACTTTCGAGTAATTCGTCCGAAAGGGTATTTCAAGGAGCTAAATTTCTCGGAACATGTTTGCTTCTCACCATGGTTTCAAGTCCTCAAAATGAATGGAAGTGGATGCAATTTGGCATGAAGCTTGCTAAGGGACCTGGGTCGCCGATACAAGTGATTCTAGGCCAATATAATGTTTGGTTCGTCTTCTAGAAGCAGCTTTATACCATGCCTTTTCTGCACGAACACAACACCCGGCGCCACGATCACGACATCGTTTTGATTGCGTGATACCGGCCAGTGACCTCCTGATGGGTCACAGGTGTAGGGTTAGTGGGAGTCGGTACAGTGTGGTGCAGTGGTCTAGTGGTTAGAGGTCCTGTCTCCCTGATGAGGGGTACGCGGTTCGAATCCAGGGTTGACTGAGGGATATTTATTTATTTCAAAGAAAAGAATGATGACACTGACCTACAGGCTTATGAAGAGATACATTGAGAATGAAATATGGTTTATTTCAGCACATTGTCATGCGGCTCTCCTGCGCCGATGGGGCGTTAGCCCAGGTCGCAGACCGAGGTTGACCGCTGTGGGCCGGGCCACCGTCTCGTTGACTGTTGTGTGCCAGTTCACCGTCTCGTTGACCGCCGTGGGTCGGGCCACCGTCTCGTTGACCGCTGTGGGCCAGTTCACCGTCTCGGTGACCGCTGTGGGTCGGGCCGCCGTCTTGGTGACCGCTGTGTGCCAGTTCACCGTCTCTGTGACCGCTGGGGTCGGGCCGCCGTCTCGTGACCGCTGTGGGTCGGGCCGCCGTCTCGGTGACCGCCGTGGGTCGGGCCGTCGTCTCGGTGACCGCCGTGGGTCGGGCCGCCGTCTCGGTGACCGCCGTGGGTCGGGCCGTCGTCTCGGTGACCGCCGTGGGTCGGGCCGTCGTCTCGGTGACCGCTGTGGGCCAGTTCACCGTCTCGGTGACCGCTGTGGGTCGGGCCGCCGTCTTGGTGACCGCTGTGTGCCAGTTCACCGTCTCTGTGACCGCTGTGGGTCGGGCCGCCGTCTCGTGACCGCTGTGGGTCGGGCCGCCGTCTCGGTGACCGCCGTGGGTCGGGCCGCCGTCTCGGTGACCGCCGTGGGTCGGGCCGTCGTCTCGGTACCGCCGTGGGTCGGGCCGCCGTCTCGGTGACCGCCGGGTCGGGCCGTCGTCTCGGTGACCGCCGTGGGTCGGGCCGCCGTCTCGGTACCGCCGTGGGTCGGGCCGTCGTCTCGGTGACCGCCGTGGGTCGGGCCGCCGTCTCGGTGACCGCCGGGGGTCGGACCGCCGGCAGCGGTCCGCCGCCGAAGCCGACAGGCCGCGGCCGTGCTTGGCCGACTGTCAGATGCTGACTCCCTCGGACGCACACCGAGGCTCGATCGGACCGCCACGGATCTCGGCTGCCGTGGTGCCCTCACCACCACCACTACCAGCCATTAGCCGGCCCCCTCCCCCGTGACCGTGCCGCTGTGTCCCGGCCCCTCCCCCGCCGTGTCTGTGCTGCTGTGGCCCGGCCCCTCCCCTGCCGTGACCGTGCTGCTGTGGCCCGGCCCCCTCCCCTGCCGTGACCGTGCCGCTGTGTCCCGGCCCCTCCCCTGCCGTGACCGTGCTGCTGTGTCCCGGCCCCTTCCCTTGCCGTGACCGTGCTGCTGTGTCCCGGCCCCTCCCCCGCCGTGTCTGTGCTGCTGTGGCCCGGCCCCTCCTCCGCCTTGACCCGGCCCCCCCTTCCTCCGCAGTGATGCAGCCGGCTATAGACCTGATCTGTGCGCCCGACTTCATCAACCAGAAGCTGCACGAGCAGCTGCGGCAGCACCAGCTGTGGCGCGAGCTGCACCAGCGCACCTACACCTACGCCGCCAGCTACGAGGACTTCATCCGCATCATCCAGGAGAGCAGCGACGTCGACGAGCTGAAGCACATCCGGTGGGAGTCGTCGCCGGCGTTTGGCTAGGCTACCTGGGGCTGAGCGTCGCAGCTGCTTCCAAACCGCGTCTAAATTCCCTCAGAAAGTCGGGGCTGTGGAGTAGTAAAATTGTATACGTGTTTGAGGCAATGAAGTAACCTGACAAATCAGCAACACAAAGCCACAACTTTTGAGATCTCGTCACCCACCGGCGGGTGCTCGGCCCAGTTGGGCAGCGCCTGCCGGCAGTGGCAGTTGAGCGATGTGCGGCTGTATTTGCAACTGTGCTGCGTGTGCGGCAGGCTCAACATCGTGACAGAGATCATGCAGGCGACCACGATCAACAACCTGAAGCGGGCGCGGGGTATGAAGCTGACACAGGACCGGCGGCCTCAGGGCTTCTCCAAGGGCGACCTCCTGCAGGTCAGTCCTGCAGTCCGGCGAGTGCGGCTCCTCACACTACTCCCACCAGCCGGGTCTCAAAGCGGCGTCTGCTGCCCACTGCGGCTCCCCACTGACTTGTGGCCGGAATACTACTGTCGCTGCTGCCTGGGTTCATATTGTACGTATTTCTTCCTGAGTAGTGTAAGCACAGCAACAGCCTGCAGTGCCGCTGTTTTCTAACTGCCACCTCCTGCAGGCGCGCAACCTGAAGCGCTACATCAACCAGCTGACCTACGCCAAGACCCAGTGCGAGAAACGCATCAAAAGCGTGGGAGGCATGGGCTACCTCACCGAGATAGACTCGCCGGAGTCGTCAGACTCACAGCTCATCGGCAGAAAGGTCAGACTCGCAGGACTCATATGTCCCCAAGCCCTTTGGCAGAAAGGTCACATAGATTCGCAGGAGTCATCTGTCCCCAAGCCTACTGGTAGAAAGGTCTGATAGACTCGCAGAAGTCACCACTGGTAGAACGGTTATTTGGACTCATAAGAGTCATATGTGCCCAAGTCCAACGGCAGAAAGGTTGGATAGACTCGGAGGACTCATCTGTCTCTTAGTCCACCGGCAGAAAGGTCCACCGGTCAAAGGTCAGACAGGTCCGCATGAGTCATCTGTCCCCAAGTTTACTGGTAGAGAGGTCTGAAAGACTCGCATGAGTCATCTGTCACCAAGTACAGTGATAGAAAGGTCAGATAGACTCGCAGGAGTCATCTGTCCCCAAGTTCACTGGTAGAGAGGTCCGAGCCAGCAGTGGTGCACGCAAGTGTGCTGGTTCTTATCGTAGCAGGTTTGATGGATTGTGATGTGTTGCAGGTGAAGAAAAAAGTTATAGGAAGGAGATCGGCAGAACTGGCTTCTCCCCAGCCCGTTATCGCCGGCTTGAAGCCGCTGATAGGCGAGAGAAAAAACCTGCTGCTGGCGCTAAGTGCCGCCCCAGGCCCCGTTATGCACTGACCCGCGTTAGGGGCTGTTCGCATATGACGTCAGCGACCAGAGAGGGGAGGGGGTCTGACATTTTCTGACTTGTTGTGATGGAGGGGGAGGTCTGGCGTTTTCTGACGTTTTCTGGCGGGGGGGGCAATCATCGGCTACCGTGGCATTGTTCTGTTGAGTGAGAACTGCTCAGGCCCAGGGTAGTTGAACAGTAGGTATTTCAAAATTTTGAACTCGGCCGTACGAGAGTTATGGACTGGTATCACTTTTAGTTAGATATACGAAAAATATACTAGAAATTATGCTAGCTAAAGACTTTCATACAATGTTAAACCACAAACGGCTGCAGCTGCTCACTGTTTTTTTTTTTACAACGCTTCAAGAGAAGGGGATTGTCGTGGTTTCTTCGTGTGCCCTTGCATGATCTTCAAGGCAGCATCTGTGCTATTATCTGCTATCCTTTTTCACATAGCTTTCTCCTTGTGAAGTGGGCGATCGATTTAGGGAGATTTCGACTGCAACTCGTGCGGTGGTGCTGGTGGGCGGTGGAGATGGTGGGCGGTGGAGATGGTGGGCGGTGGAGATGGTGGGCGGTGGTGCTGGTGGGCGGTGGAGATGGTGGGCGGTGGTGCTGGTGGGCGGTGGAGATGGTGGGCGGTGGAGATGGTGGGCGGTGGAGATGGTGGGCGGTGGAGATGGTAGGTCTTAACCGTTTGATTCAGGCTCAGAATGAGGTCAGAATGACGCATTGCCTCCCATTCTTAAAAGTCGTGAAACAATTGACATAATAGTAATCCTGGGAAAGTTTTTTAGGGAAAACTAGACAAACTCAAATGCGCTATTAAAGGGAATGTGGCACCTTCACAGCGTGATTTTACCTGAGATAGCCAAGTTGTAAAGCAGGTCGGAAAACCCGGTGCTCCATATTTCATTTGACTTGGAACTCGATATTTCCGTAGAAAAAAAGCTAAAACCTACCTGACACCAGCCCCCCTCAGCCCCCCTTCGCCGGCGGCCGTTGTTGTGAGCTACTGGTGTGACGACATATGCTGACGTCACGATGAGCATCAGCCAATCGAAGCCCTTGAAGCGTTTCAAGTGTGGTAGTGGTTGCCAGATCGTGACATCATCCACAGTCTGATATTTCTTTCTTTTTCTAGAGGAGTATTTTTAAAAACTAAATATTGAGCTTATGGTACATTTTTCAGAGAAATCATGAGTGGTTTCATTATTTTTGACTAAAAGTACGCCTAATTACACTAAATTCCAGGATTCGACCAAGGTGCCACATTCCCTTTAATACGTGTATCTACAATGCGCGTGCACAAGGACAAAGAGCAGACTAGTTACTGTGCAAAGTCTAAGCATAATCTTTGACATCCACCCTCGCACCGAACTAAGACTAAAGCTCTGCTTCTATGTTTAAGTATTTCACTTGCCTCAGAGAAGATAACATTATCCTTGCTTTCGACGATGGTAATTTCCTCCTCATCCCACATAACCTGAATTCACTCCACCTTAATACAGTTTCTTCCCTTAAAAGTCCTATTTTGACTTTTCAGAAATATATTTAAGACTGAATTCCTTTCTAGAGGAGATCACTCTAATATGAGTTGAGAATGTATTTCCTAAGGTTCCAAGTGGCGCAACCTAGCGTCTCTACTAACCGTAGCCTCAGTATTAACAGTCGCCGGTCCCGCTCAGGCTCTGATGGGTCGAGCAGCGGTCGAGCTAAAACCTGGCTATGAGCTCTATTATATTTAGCTTCTGGATGCCCTTTAGCTCGCATCTTCAAGCTGAAAGCGCCTGCAACAGCTGACGGACCATTGTTTTGCTGGGCTGAAGTGGCGAACGTCTGTCTGCTGGGGGCTGTGGCGCTGCAGATCTAACCCAGCAGTCACACCGTGTCCACTGCTACCAGCTGCCCGTGCCGCCCGAGCACTATAGTTCTGCTGCGTCTCTGCGTGATTTCTCATGTCGATCGGTGTTGCTGTCCAGAGAGGGGTCTGACAATGTCTGACGATATCAGACAGGGCGGGGGAGGCGGGCAGGGGTCTGTACATCCTGAGATTGAGCAGACGTGATGTGAACAGGCCCGTGCCCGTGCCTGCGACAGGTGCTGTCGTTCGGCGTGATCATGGAGTCGGCGTACGCCCGCCGCTACCTGCTGCGCTACCTGGAGTCGGAGGGGCAGGAGAACTTGCTGCTCTTCTGGAACGCCGTCAACGAGCTGCGCAGCTGCCGCAAGCACCTGCTGCACGCGCTGGGCGCCGAGATCTACCAGACCTACCTGGCCGGAGTGTACGGCGTCGTCCGGCTGGATAAGGTCTCTTCTGTCCCAGATGCCGCGTTTGTGTTGTGCAAACTTGTTTAGAGTGCTTTGACTGCTCGGTCATTTCCATTCCAACTGTGATAATAATTCGCACGGGAGTCGAAAGTAGCCTCAATATGACTAGCATAAAATACTGAGTACAAAGGAGGGTCACTACAAGACCAATGCTACAAAACGCTGAATTTAGTTTTCCGGTTCCTCGCGTCAAACAGTTCTGACTCGTCCCAAGGTGTGCATGTATCCCACGCTTGTGTTGGTCACAAAGCGTACTTAAAAACATCGGACCACATTAAAAAATAATAATAATAATATACATCACATTCCTTCAGGGTGTCCAAGACCATTGGGTGGAGAGCGGCGATCGAATGCCGTGTCATGCCCATGGTATACCTGTCAGACTGTGGCTCGGAATGTCTCCCATCACTAACAGCATAAGGGCGCGGCACATCCTGTCACACAGGCTGCATGTCTCCTGTACTTCGCGTGGAGCCGGGGACCCTAGTGCTGCTTTCGGATTGTGAAACTGCTTTTGGACCCCAGGCACCCAAATGTACTTTCCCTTTGAACCCCGGAGAACGAAATCCGACTTGTGGTGTTTTCGGTACCGTATCGGGGAGATGTCTGTTCTGAGCCTGAGCGCGGGGAGCAAACCCTTCTCTTGCCGACACCAGACTCGGTGCTGACGGTGTCTGTGTCCGTGGTTTTCACTGGTGGGGACAGTGGCCTGAGCATTGCGACACCAGCATCAGCATTGCACGCATTGCGTCACCAGCCGCCCCAGAGGTTGGCAGCGGTGCAGTGGTCCGATATTTTCAAGTACTAGTGACAGCGTGGATAAGGATGAAACCCCAATGGCAGGCTTGTGTATTATGTAGCGTGGGATCGATTACGACGTTTCACAGCCCAGCAGTCCCAGTCAATGTGCGACAGCTATACCATTTCGTGACAGAAGTATGACCAGAGGTCACCCGCTCTGGCGGCCGGCAGGTGTCTTTGAAGCGGATCGAGTCGTTTCTGATCGGGGACCGCGGTCCTGAGATATTTGTCGAGCTGCAGGAGGAGGTGCAGGCGCAGCTGGAGCACACTCACTATCATCGCTTCCTGGTCAGCCCGCTCTACAACAAAATGATGCTGGACGCCGAGGAAGCCGGCATCGACTTCATCAACGCCACTGTCGGTACGCAAACCCCCCACCGGCGTGTTTCTGTGGCAAACTGATTTGAATCGGTGCTCTGGAAATGTTCAGGAATGATACAAATTATGAATTGCTGACATTTCGTCTAAGTGTGTAAACATGTGCGTTCGCGTGCTGAGTGTGTTGCCTGGGCCCTCTCCTGCCCGGGTCAGACCGCCGGGCACGCTGGGCCGTGCCGGAGGACGCAGGAGGGGCAGGCGGCGGTATGCGCGGTGTAGTTGAGACAGAAAGGTGTTAATGCAGGTCAGACAGGTTTCCGGCAGATTTTCTTCCACACATGTTCTCAGTGAAGTTGTAGCTGAAAGTGACCGATTCATATAAACAGTTGGACTCTTTGGTCTTGGCATGATTCGCGAGGCCGCAAAGGGCGTTTTTGTCACTGCAGTTAGCGACTGCACTATTACAGCCACGTATGCAACGGCAATTCGGACCTATGTGGTCTAGCAGCTGGCCTCACTGGTGGATCTACGGGGAGGCATTGACTCCAAACCCCGATTTTCAGCCATCAGCCATCACCATCGTCATGAAAACAGGCGTTTTGAATTCGTCCCGCCTGAAATTGATCAGGTGATCAGGTGTGAGTGGTGGCCTGGCCAGCTGACTGGTCGATGGCCGCCGCGCCGGCAGCGCACCCGGACGAGCACGCCGACCCGCAGGGCGGCGAGGACGGCGACACCAACCTCTCGGACCACTCCTCCTTCGCGCGTCTCAAGCTGGACCAGCTGAGCGAGAAGCTGCGCACCAAGTCTCAGGTAGTGGCGCAGCTCTGGCACTGACAGTATTCCGGAGAATGCCCTCTTCAGTGCGCAGGTCTGGCACTGACAGTATTCAGGAGAATGCCCTCTTCAGTGCGCAGCTCTGGCACTGACAGTATTCCCGAGAATGTCCTCCTCAGAATGTCTCTGAAAAACAAGACCTGGCAGATGGCACGTCTAAAAACTGGTCACATGAAGCTGATGTAACGCACGACACAAAGCAAATCAGCCGTCGGACTCTCACAACGGCTTAGTCCACAATAATAACGGTAATGATATAGCCATCAATATCCCACCTGCCCTACTTTCACAAAAACCCCGCGCCGTTCCACGCTGGAGATGTCCCATCTTGTACCGACTTTTGAAATTTGTTGGTGGGTATGTCTAATCCCGTGCATTCGGACCCGTTGAGTTCAATGACACCAAAATTTCGAAATCCAAAAGTTTCTAGGGGTCACGATTTTTATTTGAAAATTGGAGTTTGTCTTAATATGGCCGGTTTGTCAGCTTAAGTTTCTATCTTTGTTCATGATTAGTCTTGAATAACAAAATAAAGATCATTGTCTTTGCTGTCAACAGAGCTGCGTTCTTATTTTTTTGTAAAATTGTAGCGTTTTCCCATTTCGGTAAATAATGACATTTTTCTATATGTTTGACAACGCTGCTTGTGTCTGAATGGTTTTTAACGTCACGTTTATGTTTACTTAGTCTCTTTGACAGCCCTCGACCAGTTGCTCTGATGTTCGCTTTTTGAAATTGTCCAGATCAAGGAATTCTGTATGTCACGCTGTTTTCATTTGCTTTGTTTTTCTTCTTCTCAATCAAAGAGACTAAGTGAACATAAACGTGACGTTAAAAAACATTCAGGCACAAGCAGCGTTGTTAAACATATAGAAAAATGGCATTATTTATCGAAATTGGAAAACGCTAAAATTTTACAAAAGGATATGACTCAACCAATTCGGAAAGCACTTGAGGCGGCACATGTTATTAATGACCCATCGGCTCACAATACAAAGCCCGGATTTGTTTAGGTGGGCTACAGTAGCAGCACACTTAGCTTTCAGTCACGGGGTGTTATAGATTCAATGATTGTAAAGGCAATTTAAATACATTTCAATGGTACAATACTGTGAATTGTGAACATAGTGATATTTCGTCGTGTGTTTCTATAAATATGCGCTAATATATCATATTCAATACTTTATAACTGACGAAGGAACACTGTGTCCCAAATGTCTTACATGCTAAAAAGTCGAATATATAAAATAGGCTATATTGTCATTGTGAATCAATACCTGTCCAAAATTTAAAACAATTTCCGGACCCCTGACCTGACGAAGTGCTTAAAAGGTATCAAATGTTAGCTCTGGTGACAACAAAGTCGATGTTCTTTGTTCTGTTATTCTAAACGAATTATGATCAAAGATAGAAACGTAAATAGCTGAAAAATCGACCATTTTAAGAAAAATTCCCAATTTCAAATTGAATTCGTGACCCCTAGAGTTTTTGCATTTCAAAAATTTATGTTTCATTGAACTCAGCAGGCCCGAATGCACGGGATTAGACATTCCCACCTACAATTTTCAAAAGTCGGTACAAGATGGTACACCCTACTGTAGATGGACGCCGCCGCTCCGTGTAGAATGTACAGCGGGGCGCAGAATCGTCGCGGAGAGCGTCAATCCGCTCTGCCATCAGACAAAGTCAGACACCCGGAATACAGAACCAAGGCCCTAACAAGGCAGTAAACACTGGGCCTTTGGGGATAGCACAAACTAACATGGGTCCACCAAGCGCTGTTTTGCCTAGGTATCTCCACGGTTGGCCGAGCCTGGCAAGCCTATAACCAATCACCACGTGTTTTGGCTGATACTATTGATGTCAGACGTATGTATATACAATTACATATATTGTATATTGCAATTACAATTACAATTATCGTAAAATTATGCTTATATCATTATAATATAATTACATTTCAATTATATAATTAATTATAGTCATATTACAATTACAATTGCATATATATATATATATATATATATATATATAAATATATATATTTGTGTGGGTTTGGTGTGGTGTGGCGTGATGTGGTGTGTGTTGTTCCTGTTCAGTTGCAATTGTGTACGTAGTTATCATTGACATACCACGTTGACTTGTAATTTTTGCCATGCGGGTGTCCACCTACAGTTGGAAGGCCATATTCATGCAAAGCTGGAATTGCCGCGTGTTTTCCTGTCTCTATTCAGTGCACAATTCGCCAGGTTTTTAAGGTCGTGACTCTGCATTCTGGTCCTGGCATGCCGTGGCCAGGCGTGACGGTATTGAGACCGCAATCCTTGTCAGGCACCACTGACTGCCGTATAACGTGCCTTGACGCGCAGGCGCTGGAGGCGATGCAGGGCGCGCCCCGCCCCGACCCCAAGATGGTGTCGATTCTGGAGCAGGAGGTGGAGAACCTGGCGGGCGAACAGCGCGAACTGGAGGCTCACATCGAACGCACCGACGTGTGGACCCAGCACCTGGGACACTGGACGGCCGACGTCCACTCCTCAGAGGTCAGAGACTAGTTGGTCCTCAGGACACACTCCTCAGAGGTCAGAGACTAGTTGGTCCTCAGGACACACTCCTCAGAGGTCAGAGACTAGCTAGTCCGCAGGACACACTCCTTATAGTTCAGAGACTAGTTGGTCCTCAGGAAACACTCCTCAGAGGTCAGAGACTAGCTGGTCCTCAGGAAAAACTCCTCAGAGGTCAGAGACTAGCTGGTCCTCAGGACACACTCCTCAGAGGTCAGAGACTAGCTGGTCCTCAGGACACACTCCTCAGAGGTCAGAGACTAGTTGGTCCTCAGGAAACACTCCTCAGAGGTCAGAGACTAGCTGGTCCTCAGGACACACTCCTCAGAGGTCAGAGACTAGTCGGTTCTCAGAAAATACTCCTCTGAGGTCAGAGACTAGTTGGTCCTCAGGACACACTCCTCAGAGGTCAGAGACAAGCTGGTCCTCAGGAAACACTCCTCAGAGGTCAGAGGCTAGCTGGTCCTCAGGACACACTCCAAAGAGGTCAGAGAAAAGTGTATCCCAAGGAGACACTCCCCAGAGGTCAGAGACTAGTTGGTCCTCAGGAAACACTCCTCAGAGGTCGGAGAAAAGTTTATCCGTAGGAGACTCTCCTCGCAGTTCAGAGATGAGTCGAAGCTCAATGTCTGATGAGGCTGGCTTGCAAACGGTGGTATTTTTGGGTTATGTGTATGGTGTGGGTCGTCTCACTATAATTCTGCAGACGGAGTTGGATGATGGGCTTATTGTTTGTAGACTTATCCACTTTGCAGATTAAAAAAATCATGGCTTACTCCTTTTTTAATCTAGTTTTGGCGATGCCCTTCCGAGAACGTAATATATTGCGGAAAAGCATGAGCATGATTGTTCCAAACAGCCAAAGTCTGTATGCAACCCGCTTCTGGCAGTGTGCGCGGTGACAGTGGGCCCACGTCGCCGGCAGGTTCTGGAGGAGAAGGACGTGCCCGTGTTCGTGCTGGTGGTGTACCTGGTGGCCTCGGCCGAGTGTTGCGACCCCAGCGAGCCGGGCTCGCCGGCCGGAGAGCCCGGCCTGGGCCGGCGGCCCCTGGACGCCCTGCTGGACAACCAGCGCGGCTGGGTAGTCATCCGTCGGCTCACCGACCTCCTCCACGTCCACAACAAACTCTGGTGGGCTGCCGGCGCGGGGGTCAGCCCGGCTGGTGGGGGGAGTGTGGGAGGTCACTGGTCAGAGTACGTTGGTCCAGCCCGGGTGGTGGGAGTGTGGGAGGTCACTGGTCAGGGTACGCTGGTCCAGCCCGGGTGGTGGGGGAGTGTGGGAGGTCACTGGTCAGAGCATTGTCCTGGAAGTTTTTTTGCGCAGAGTTTGATGTCAAAATTCAGGGAAACAGGGGGGGTGCAAAGCTGCAAGAAAAACAGATGCACGGGGGGCACCTAAGACAGTTCTAGGCAATAAGCTCCAAAATATGTTGGTCCAAAAGCATTACCTGCACTGAAGGCATTGCCCGGTTCGGTAAAATTCCAATATCTTAAATAAATTTTCCTGAAATCCTAGTATTTTCAAACAAAGTAGTCCATTTTTTGTAGTTACAGTTCTGGTATAGTGTGTCGCTCAAAATAGAAATAGGTGATTGTAAAGCGTGGGTTGTCAAATTTGAAATTGGTCTGCTCTGAGCGGTGGTTTCCAGGTAAAGCCCTAAACTGCAGGATGCTGGGTGGGGTGTGTTGGATCAGTCTGGCTGGGGGGTGGAGCGCGGGTGATCACTGATTACGATCTCGAACATGGCACGATTTTGGATGCAACCTAAGTTGTCGGCGTGGACATATGCTAAACGCCCGCGTTTGGCAGTCAGACGAAAATGCTTGGCATCTGGAAGTCAGATGACAGTGATATCGCTCATTTGGCAGTCAGATGTCAATGTTCGGGTTTGTTTAATTGTCATAACAATAATAGGGTATGTTTGACAGTCAGATGATAGTGGGCAGCAGTGTTTAACAGTTAGATGACAGTAATGGGGGGGTGCGTTTGACAGTCAGATGATAGTGGGCAGCAGTGTTTAACCGTTAGATGACAGTAATGGGGGGGTGCGTTTGACAGTCACATGACAGTGATGGGGAGAGTTTGACAGTCAGACGACAGTGATGGGGTGGGTTTGACAGATGACAGTGTTTGGGGTGAGTTTGACAGTCAGACGACAGTGATGGGGTGGGTTTGACAGTCAGATGACAGTGTTTGGGGTGCGTTTGACAGTCAGATGACTGTGATGGGGTGCGTTTGACAGTCAGATGACAGTGGTGGGGTGAGTTTGACAGTCACATGACAGTGATGGGGAGAGTTTGACAGTCAGACGACAGTGATGGGGTGGGTTTGACAGATGACAGTGTTTGGGGTGAGTTTGACAGTCAGACGACAGTGATGGGGTGGGTTTGACAGTCAGATGACAGTGTTTGGGGTGCGTTTGACAGTCAGATGACTGTGATGGGGTGCGTTTGACAGTCAGATGACAGTGGTGGGGTGAGTTTGACAGTCAGATGACAGTGATGGGGTGCGTTTGACAGTCAGATGACAGTGATGGGGTGCGTTTGACAGTCAGATGTCGCCAGCGCTGAAGACGGCCGACTTGCCGCCCCTGCCCAGCAAGTCGCTGTTTAGCAAAGGCTGCGACCGCGCGTACCTGGAGCGCGCCAAAGTCAAGGTCCAGGCCTACCTCACGGTCAGTGGCGACGGCGAGGCCTTGTGGGGTGTACAGAGTGCCCGGATGACCGGTATTTTCAGCTGCTCAAAGTACGGCAGCGCCTGCTTGGTGTCACAGAAGTAGGCAGTTAGTTATTTGAACTTCAGGGCGCATCATGAGGTTATGCGTTCAATGTGTATCCCAAAAGTAAGTGACGCACTTAGACCCAATGTAGCTCCAATGATATAGTAGCGAAACTTATGCTTTGTGTATCATCTGCAGGTAAATGTCATGGAAACTTGTTGAACATGGGAAACTGAGTTTGGCACCGGTGCTGCGCAGATGGTGTTGGCTGACCAGCGGCTCAACAAGAGTGAAGTCATGTACACCTTCCTCAGCCCCAGCCCCGAGCACCTGCTCTTCCCGGGTACCTCGCAGAAAAAGTCCAATTTCTTCTCTATCTTTAAAGGGTAAGTAGTGACTGCTCACTGGGTTTGTGTTCTTGCGGGATAAGTTATGAGGTTACTGGCCTGTCAGCGCGAGAGAGAGAGAGAGAGAGAGAGAGAGAGCTGGGCTGCGAGCCTGCGCCTGTCACCGGAGATAGCCCTCCACCTGTGCCCCCTGTTGAAGGTCGGGTCCCAACTCGGACGATGTGGGAGGGGAGAGTGACGAGGACGACATTCTGTTCCTGGACGGTGCCGACGCCCGCCCTGACGTCGGAGACGACTTCGCCGAGCCTCTCTACGGCCTCATCGCCGAGGTGGGCACCCGCGCCGTGTGGCTGCGTGCTCAGTTAGCCAGCAACTAGGGTAGATGAGCGAGGTGTATCCTTGGGACGCTGCATGGTACAATCTTGAAATAGGCGGATAGGATAGCGTAGGGAGATGCAAAGCACTGCACTGCGCGGACACGTCCACAATATTTACCTGCGCTGTAGCGGATGAATACTGCGTACATCTGCATCCCCGCTCAAGGGGAGCCGTGTGACAATGCGAAAGGCCCAACGTGCCTGATATTACTGTTGAGCACTCCCTAGCAGTGTATGGGATCGGGATTATTTGAATGATGTGCCAACGCTGTTTTGAACATTAAACAATTAATGGTACAACGCTAAATTCCAGCTTTTATCTGGACCAGGCAAATTTTTTGAACGGAAGCCTTTTATGTATTGAAGAATCTGGAATTAGCAAATTAAAATTAACTTCATTTATAAAGATCGTGTATTTTTTGTTTCTGAATTGTACGAAGAAAAGGGAGGCAGACTCCTGCCTGGGAATTGAGAAATGCTCCTTGTCGACAACCTGCAGAGATTCGTACTCGTGCAATAGAATCGCGCGAACTATAAAACATACACACTTGTGACGATTGAAACGGTCATTGCCGCGAAGATTTGATATGGTGCTTATTCTGTGACAAATCTTCGGAGTCTGTGATTTAGATCGACACTTTTCCGTTCTTTGGCAGCTGTAGTCGATGCATATTTTTGTACCAATGGCCTGTTGTGTCAAAACTCACAAAGGCTCATATTCCAAGCGATTTGTCATTTTTCTGGAATTTATGCTCCTGCATGTTCCGTTACAGACTTAAGTCATTACTTACATTAAAGGGAAGGTGGCGCCTTCATAACGTGATTTTAACTGAGATAGCCAAGTTGTAAAGTAAGTCGGAAAACCCGGTACTCAATCATTTGTGTTGGAACTCGAGATTTCCGTAGAAAAAAGCTAAAACCTACCTGCAATGTACCCCTCATGTACCCCTGGCAGTAGGCCACAGTTGTCATGGCTGTTGGTGTGACGACATATGCTGCCGTCACGATGAGCATCAGCCAATCGAAGCCCTTGAAGCTTTTCGAGTATGGTAGTGGTTGCCAGATCATGACATCATCCAGAGGCAGATATTTATTTATTTTCCCAGATGAGTATTTTAAAAATCAAAATATTGAGCTTATTGTGCATTTTTTCAGAGAAATCATGAGTGGTTTCATTATTTTCGGCTGAAAGTACGGCTAATTACGCTAAATTCCAGGATTCGACCAAGGTGCCACATTCCCTTTAAGATGCACTTGACCTAAAAAGAGAATAACAAAGTTACACTTGCATGACAATCTTGTCCATACACATTTTATGAACTTTGTCCAAGCTATTGTCGGTCCGGATATGGGGATCGAAGACTCTCCAAAGTCATCACGGGACTTGTCTCGGAGATCCCCACCCCTCCATCCGAACGGGCAATTCACGCAATGGCGGACTAATTTGGACGCCAAAGCTAACACGCGCATTGACGGGGGTCTGAGCCACCTTCGCTTTGACGGGGGGGCGGGTACCCGCCCCCTCTAAGATCTCGAGAACTACGGCAGGTAGCGAAAAACGGTAAACGGTGTTGGCTAGCCCATCCACGTCTCCATCGAAAATATTTGAAATATTTTTTTGTCAGGTCACATTTAAGGTCACGAGAGGTCAAAACATGCCGTCATAGGGATAACATGTAAATTACGTTTTTCGGCCATTACATCTGAACAAGTAAATTTAGAGCAAAACGACTGGAACTATATGAATCCTCGTAGGAAGCCGAATCGAATGATATATAATTTGACCTTGCTAGGTCAAATCAAGGATTTGACCTGACCTGAGGTCAGGTCAGGGTCAAATTATATAAAATATATATCATTAGAACCGTAAAGCCCAGGCGAGTCTAATGCAGTTAAAATAAACGCTCTATCACCGTCCGTTACTGCGTTATTTAGTAAAAACCATTTTTCCCATGTATTTCCAATGGAGAGGTCATGCCCCGTACCTGACCTTAGGTCATCGATATAAAAAATACCGGAACATATTTTAGAGAACTCGGTGGTGCCATTATGTGATATGAGTTTCAATTGGATAAGTTAACCCTGCTCTGACTTATGCTATCTTAAACTTTTGTGAGGTCAGGTCACTTGACCTGTACTGGTGACCTGACCTGAGATGACATAACCTTAAAATTTTCACAGAAGATGTAAAAATGATGAGGGAAAAGGTATGCCAAGTACGGCGGCGCTGCGCGCCGACGTTTTTCTGCTATCTACGAAAAACCCGAGGGGGCGGGTTCCCGCCCCCCCGTCAATGCGCGTGTTAAACATCCCACAAATCACAGGGATGGCCGGCCCGCCCAGGTCACCCTCTGACCTGTCAGCTGCCAGCCGACCTACGTCGGGTAGGTGTTGCGCGCCGGGGCATCTGGGGGGAGAGAGGGGGATTGATCTCAGGCCTTCACCAGTGCGCTGCCACTGTACGGCTTTCTGAGCAGCGGGCTGGAGCCTTACGCTCTACCAAGTGCGATACCAAAATGTTAAGGTGGGTTTTTGCACTTTGCTCGTGAAAATTTGCACTTAGATACAAATTTTCACATCTAAATTCGGCGAATCAGGCCGGGTACCAAATACGATGCATCTCCAGTATTGAATAACTTTTTTATCTGTCAACAGCAACTCCCCAGCCGTCTGTCTCTGTCATCTCGGACCCGCCTCTCCATGTCTCGGTGCTTACCTCTCCCTCTCCCTGCAGGTGTTCGACCTGTCGGGGAAGCTGCTGCGGAAGACGCTGGTGTCGTTCGTGCAGATCACCTACGGCCGCACCATCAGTCGCCAGATCCGCGACACCCTGGCCTGGTGCTTCTCAGAGACCCAGCTGCTCTACTACGTCACTCTGCTCCGGGAGGCGGTCTGGCCGGGGGGACAGCTGGCGCCGCCGCCGCCGCCCCGCTCCATAGACCAGATGGAGAGGACCAGGTCAGTGCTCCACAGACCAGATGGAGAGGACCAGGTGAGTGCTCCACAGACCAGATGGAGAGGACCAGGTCAGTGCTCCACAGACCAGATGGAGAGGACCAGGTCAGTGCTCCACAGACCAGCTGGAGAGGACCAGGTCAGTGCTCCACAGACCAGATGGAGAGGACCAGGTCAGTGCTCCACAGACCAGATGGAGAGGACCAGGTCAGTGCTCCACAGACCAGATGGAGAGACCAGGTCAGTGCCCACAGACCAGATGGAGAGGACCAGGTCAGAGCCCACAGACCAGATGGAGAGGACCAGGTCAGTGCCCACAGACCAGATGGAAGGACCAGGTCAGTGCTCCACAGACCAGATGGAGAGGACCAGGTCAGTGCTCCACAGACCAGATGGAGAGGACCAGGTGAGTGCTCCACAGACCAGATGGAGAGGACCAGGTCAGTGCTCCACAGACCAGCTGGAAGGACCAGGTCAGAGCCCCGCAGACCAGATGGAGAGGACCAGGTCAGTGCTCCACAGACCAGATGGAGAGGACCAGGTCAGTGCTCCACAGACCAGCTGAGAGGACCAGGTCAGTGCTCCACAGACCAGCTGGAAGGACCAGGTCAGAGCCCCGCGACCAGCTGGAGAGGACCAGGTCAGTGCTCCACAGACCAGAATGAACCGAGAAGATGCATTAGCGTGGGGCAAGAACATTCGAATTCCTCGCCGCTGACCCAGGTTCAAATACCTGGGCGGTTATTCTGCATAAGTCCTCACAATGCCCACAAAACCCCCTCCCCCTCAGTGTTGAGAGTTAGCGGCCCTATATGACCTTAGGAGTCGGTGTGCCGTAAAGCCCCAAAAGTTTCTAAGCTGTGAGAAAAAACGTTGGTTGTCTTGGCTTTGTAGGTCTACTAGTTCCCGAGTTATTTTTTTAATCAGCCTAAGTCTTGGTCCCCTGTGACGTCACAGCCGGACAGATATGGCTGAGCTTGGTGCAATAGTGGAAGATGGTAGGGTGGTTTCAGCACCGTTCATTATTCCCATACCACATGTGGTTTTGTAGATAGTATGGGGGCCCATCCCCCCTCTAGCTGGCAGGGGTAGACACAAGAACTTAGGCAGTGCTGCGTTGATACAGGTTCGAAAAGGCTTCCAAATCTTGTCCTCCGTGCCATCCATAGGATGCACTGATACGGGACACAGTCAGCTTGCAGAGGGTGGCTGCCGGTGCGGGTTCGGCGGCTGGCTGTGCGGGTGTGCTGAGCGGCGGCTCTCTGGCGTCTGCGGCAGGCAGGAGACCCGGGAGCTGCTGGTCAACAACGTGCCGGAGCTGATGACCAACCTGTTGGGCCTGCACAACTCGCGGCTGGGCGTGCTGAAGGTGTTCGAAACGCTGCAGGACGTGCGCCTCAACAAACACCTCTTCTACACTGTGCTGGAGGCCTTCATTCCCGAGCTGTTCCCCGAGCTGCGCAGCAAGCCGCAGTCCGGCGTCTGAGCCGGCGGCGTCCAGCTCTTCCACTGAGGTGCCCGCCATTCTCATCTCTCCGGCTCGGGACCGGAAGTGTGCAGCTGAAGAAGCTGCGGCGGCGGCGCTGCAGAGTCCCAGGACCCCGTCTACATCTCCTGGTGTTCAGACGCCGGCTGCAGCATCGGCCTGCGCGGCAGGAAAGGTTCGCTGCAGGCGGGACTGTGGTGTGTTGGATCAGGGAGAGCTGCGAAACGTGCTAGTGAAGAGTGCCGTTTTAGTATTTTCTGTTGAAAACTCGTCCACAACAGCTTGCAGTGTGGTTGTGCAGCGGGCATCACGGCCCGTCTGGCTCGGGCCGGGGCGGGTAAAGGAGAAACCCCGCAAAATGACCAGGGTGGGGCCTCGCGCGGGTCTGGGCCTTTGTGTTAGTATCCGGCTTCTGGCCGCTGCCAACATCTGGAGCTACCACTCCCCTGCACTTTCGGTAGAATTTCGGGGCGTCGACGGCTGTTTTCTCGTCTCCGACCGTGCCGCTGAGGGCGGCTGGAGCGGTCGTTTGGACGAGGCAGCGACCGGGCACGGTAGTCAACGTGCGCTCAGCAGGCCGGGGATTTGAACCCGAGACCTTTAGCTCAGGAGTCGACGCGTTACTCCTGCGCTACACAAGCAGCACCACTGCTGGGCCTGAGCCTCGGGCAGTCAATGTAGCCTGTCTGGGCAGCGGTGACCTGAGTGTGCAGCGGCAGCTGCAGTGTGTCCGGGCAGCAGTGTCAGCTGCAGTGTGTCCGAGCAGCACTGCCAGCTGCAGTGTGTCCGGGCAGCAGTGCCAGCTGCAGTGTGTCCGGGCAGCTGCAGTGTGTCCGGGAAGCAGTGCCAGCTGCAGTGTGTCCGGGCAGCAGTGCCAGCTGTAGTGTGTCCGGGCAGCTGCAGTGTGTCCGGGCAGCAGTGCCAGCTGCAGTGTGTCCGGGCAGCAATGCCAGCTGTAGTGTGTCCGGGAAGCAGTGCCAGCTGCAGTGTGTCCGGGAAGCAGTACCAGCTGCAATGTGTCCGGGCAGCAGTGTCAGCTGCAATGTGTCCGGGCAGCAGTACCAGCTGCAGTGTGTCCGGGAAGCAGTGCTAGCTACAGTGTCCGGGCAGCAGTGCCAGCTGCAGTGTGCCCGGGCAGCAGTACCAGCTGCAGTGTGTCCGGGAAGCAGTGCTAGCTACAGTGTCCGGGCAGCAGTGCCAGCTGCAGTGTGTCCGGGCAGCAGTGTCAGCTGTAGTGTGTACGGGCAGCAGGGTCAGTTGCAGTGTGTCCGGGCAGCAGTTTTCTGTCCTCGATCTGGCTGCTGAGTTTTCAGCCAGGGGAAACGTGCCCGCGACCGGGGGCTGGTGTATTTGTGGCCAGTGAAGCCCCGTGGGCAGCGTTCCCGCCTGCCAGAGCGGTGGTATTGTTGAGCTGGCCCTCCCACCGGCTGTGCAGGGTCGGGGTGCCCCGCATCCTGCAGCGTGTTCGGCGCCGTCGAACCTGGGCCGCGCGCTCGGTTCACCCCGCTGCACCATGCACACCAGCGGTACCGGCGTTCCTGAGAGTTAATGGGCCCGGGTGGCTTCAGTTTTGTGATGTCCCGCGGCTTGGCCCTTGTCCATTTTACGACCCTGGCCCCTCCCGAAATCCGACCTCAATCCGGTTTACCATGATGGAAGCCTTCCGTACCTTCCAGGGTACCTTCCACTACGTTGCATTTGTACAAATATGTTTTGCGGTTTAGTGAATTTTCTTTTCAATGTGAACCGTGCTTTGTGGTGATTTTTCATTCCTGAACTATGTTATTTTGTGAGTCGTTGTGTGGTATAGAATAACGTTCTGGAGGCTCGGGAGTCCGTGATCTGCTGTGCCGACGGGGTTTAGCGGCCAGTGGGACTGTGATGTCGGCGGGCGCAGTGTTGCCGCCTCAGACCAGTGGGTGTTGGCAGTGTTGTGGTAGTGCCCAGTGGTATGCCAGCGGTGCAGATTGAGCAGCGGAGGTGGTTGCTGCCGAGATGCAGACCGCGGTCCTTGGGTCGCCACGCTTGCAGCTGTACTGGATACACAGGCCGCACGTATGACGCGCTGCCCGTGCAACCATTCTTCGTCTGCACAGCCAAATCCAAGTGGCCGGTGGCGGCGAAACGACGACCAATGTATACCCCCCGAGTTCAAATAACACTGCTCCAGACACGGCCTCAACATTCCCAGGTCCCTGGCCACATACAGGGTCTAGTCTGTGGTTCCTCGCTATAATTGTGCGCAGCTGGGGTTCCCTATTCCTCCGTCTCCCCCTCGAGGCATTTGTGGTCGCAGGAAAGTTCCATGGCGCATCTGCGATTTCGTGGTATTTGCATATTTGGAGATGTGTATAAGCGGCGCACCATATATTTTGACGGCAGAAGTGCATATCAAGCTTGTCGGTTGATATATGTGTGAATGCGGGATGGTCTAAACGAAATTCACGAGTTAGCTTCATCATAATTGTGCTGGTTGTGTGGTATTTTGATGTTTATCTTTTGTGCAAGTGCCGATATGCCAATACAATTTCGATGTCTCCCGAGACTATATAGCCTGTAGCACCTGATGTGCCCTGAACCCCCAACTCTCTCTCTCTCTCGTCTACCGAGACCCTCGGGTCCTTTGATTTTGATGCTGGCCATCACTCGATGCCATGACCTGGAAGATAGCACGGTCCTGTATCCTATGGCGGTCGGCAGCTGTTCCGTCTACCACAAAAAAACCTTCACTATGCCCAGTCGCCGCTCTTGGTGCGAAACAAGACTGTCACAATCGCATTTATTCCAGCACAGAACACGGTGTACGCATACATACCGTGGCATTCGACCGTGAGTTACTCTGACACAAAAGTGAGTTGTTGACGCGACTCCGCCGCCCTCACCGCCGCCCGTAGAGGCCCTCACCGCCGTCCGTTGAGGCCCAGGATGCTGGAGGCCTGGAGCAGGCAGGGCGTCAGTGTGCTGACGGCCGTGGCCGGCGCCGGCCACACCGGTGGCGATACAGCGGGTGCAGATCAACCAATGGCTTAAGCGAAAAGGCGCATAAGACTCGCATTGCATACTCGCCAGTCTGCTGCCTATAATTGGTAATTGCAGCGGCCGCCTGCCGCAGCGAGGGCATACCGTACCGGGGCTGTTCGTGTGAGCCGCCCACAAACGCAGCCCTTCCCGCGCCGAGCGGCCGTTTCAGCTCGTGTCTGTTACCTTTATCGCCGCGCTCCGCATTAGACCAGGCCAGGCGGGCCCATTCGGTAGCATCGATTTCCGCTGAGCACCACTCACCGCCATAAATACACGGGTTTCAGTTGCACCTGGCTTGAAGCAGTTAAGCCCGCGACACACAGTGACCCCCAGTTTAAACGGTCGTTGGCAGACCGGGGCTTATTTGTGCAGTTACCGTCCCTGGCGTAACGGGTTTATCCTGCACTAACGCGCGCACTGGGGGAGGTCCTGAAGGCGTCCCTCCCACATGTTTTTCAGAGGTGGCCGGCGAACCATTCGGAGCTGAAAATACTACTTGCCTGCATCTCAGACATTGCATGATCGCGTTTATTGGTAATTTAACTTTCAAAATCAGTTAATGTTTTGCTTATACGCTATCAAAATCAGACATATTTTAGGATCGCCAGAATTGTGCAGTTGCACTAGTTCACCTGTAGTAGACCGGCCACGGCGAAATAAGGTCATGTAATCAAGATAGTGCATTAATGTCCACTTATCAGTCCACAGGTCGGCTCATTCCAGTATTTTCAAGGCCAATGAATCCAGGGATTGTTGTCACATGACGTCATTCAGTACGACGTCTATCACGTTACGGCATATGGCTACCCAAGAATAACGATAAAAGTGACGTCTGGGGATTTTAAAGGGAGGTGGTGATCTGCCTTACAGCCAAATTGTCATATGATATACATATTGGATGACGAATCACACAATTGAAAGTAGCGGGGTCAGTCACCTTGAAAAGTTTCAGAATGGCCTTGGCCCGTGACCTTTGACCTTGAGCTTTCAAGTGATGTAACTTTGACATAACTCGGAGTCGATACTACGATGGTGTATTGCTACTTTTCTCGGCTATATCATGATTTAATTTTCATTCGCGTCAAACACTTGGGGAGGAGATACAGCAAGATAAAATATGGAATATTTCCGGCTTTGGTCGTCCATCATTATTTAGCAGCTTAATTTTTCGCTTGATTTTTCGCTGCGACTCACGTGATTTTTAGTGCCGCTTGGAAAAAGAAGTATCCGGATCAGAAACTGAAAATATTGTCCGCTGCCAAGGTTCGCTAACGATGAAGGCCTTGACCGGCTTATATCATTTCCAGACTAAACTTATAATACAAGATTCAAGATGCATACAATTTAAAGGCAAGGTTAATAGAGGAACACAGAAAAAGTGATGTATAACTGAAGACAACATTTTAAAGGAAAACAGAAATACCCCAGGAGCACACATATTGGAACAACTGTAGTTTGAGAGCACCTACACCTTTGCATGTGGAGCGGCCTCTCAGAATATGTATCAACCGAACATTCAACATCATCATCTTTTAAGACCTGAGAAACGAAAACGAGGAATCGCGAAGACAAAAGCGAAGAATGAAAAGAGAGACCAGTCGACAAATAACGAGAATGATTCATCATCACCGTCATCGTCACGCCTTGTTTGTTTGTTGTTTTCCATGTTTTTTCACTGGATCCCTTCGTCAAGTCCCACTACCTCACTCCAGGGGTTGAGCGCGGCGCCTGTGGCGACCCTCCCGTGGATAATCCTGTCCTTCCCCATCAACCATCCTATCCTTATCCTTATCCTACAGTGTGTTTTTGCTTAAGTTTGTCGTTTACATGTCCTCATCTTCATTACGACCGGCGTCAGAATAGCCACATGGATAGTGGAGATGCTGTGTATGTCAAATATATAAATATATAAATATAAGATTCCAATTGCTATATAACAGGGATGCAGCGGACCAAAAAAATAAGATGAAACCCCGACATGCGACTTTTTTAGAAATAGAGTCAAAGGGATGTGATTTATTTTATAATTGATTGGACGATGAGGACGCCATCATTTCCTTTTTGGCCTGCTCCGTCGATTTCACAGGTGCTGAAACATATAACCTTTTCGAGATCACTAAGTGAGGGAATCTTGGCCAAAAATAATGACATTATTTTAAACAAGAAAAGCAGATCTTCACGCCTTGTCATCATTAGAACTAGTATATTGTTGTGAACTATGGGGTGTTTGTCGCCCGATAACCAAAATTTGGCTTTAGCTAGTCCCATCAACACGTTGGGGTCGTTTTAATACGATGTGTTTTGAGGAACAAAGTCATATATATTATTAGTAGCTGACGTGCCCTGAAACTTAAAAATAAAAGTTCCCACACACACTATACATCATTCAGCCGGCGATAAAGGCACAATCAGGATCAGCTGGCAAAGTATACCGAATAGGGAAGTGTCCGCTTCACATCGGTGAAATCATTAGGTGGGTATCCGACGACCGAAAAACGCTATGACGGTGTTAGTGACTGCATTTGCTACCGATAGTCGGTAGTTGTGGCCAGAGGGTAGGAACCGTTTGAAAAGTAGTGGGCAACCTTAGAGGTAGCCCTCCTTAACACGCGCAGTGAAGGGTGGTCCCAAAGTGTCCCTCTCCACCTGTTTTTCCAAAAGGCCAGAGAACCGTTCGCCGCCGGAAAACTCTACTGGGCCACATTTGAGAGCATTCATGAGCGCGTCGATTGGTGGAGGAATTTTGGAAATCGGTCAATAATTCATGAAGATCAAGGTCACAGTCATTGGCCCCAGCATACCGGCCAGATGACATTCAGTATGACGTATGTTATACTTTGACTTCATAGTTAAGACTACCCAAGGTCATAGGTCAAGGCAAAAGCTGTTTTAAAGGTGAAACCCTCATTTCCCGCCTAATGGCTGCTATAATGCGTTATATTACACATTATGGCATTATGCCTTACATGGGAATATGTCATATTGTTGCGTCATAGGTCATTGATCTTGAATGACCTTGACCTAAAAATTTCGGAGAACATTGTGCGGGACCTTCCCTTTATGATCTTAGTCCGCTTTTGGTGTATTCCTGGCTTTTCCGCACGATCACGGCATTTGGCCGTGACCATGCGGTTGTCAGTTTTCAGCAGTGGTTTTGTGATATTGGGAAGCGAGCTTGTTGATACCGATCCAGTTCAGATGTATTCGCGTGTATCAATGGATTTGTGTCAGTGAGTTATGCTTCCGTACTGGGTTGTCTTGCTGAATATGTCTTTGACCTCGAGCGGCGCGGGTATGCTTTCTGATTGCGGCCTAAGTAGCATTTGTAGTCTGTAAAGAGTAGCATTGTCTCTCCAATTAAAGTCTACGCCAACCAGGTATACTCCGCTCCTGATTGGTGTGCGGAAATGTGAATCGCGTGGGCCAGATGCAGCCTCCTGCCGCACCTTCAAAGCATCACAATGGTGGATGAACGGGTCGCGGTCGTTCCTTGTTATTTTCGGCGACAGCTAGGAAACGCTTATGTTACGTGAACGTGCCAAATTTGTGTACCGGAGCCACGATGTGGGTGCGGTGCGGATTGTTTGTGGTGTATTATAATTTGGTTGTACGTTCTCTTTCCTTCAGGCAAATGCTCTTAAGAGGCTCCACGGTCATTTGGAATTTGTTCCGATTAAGTGGTTTTGTGTGCATGGCTTGTAATGAGGGTGATGTTGTGTAAGCTTACACTATTGCAGGCATGTAACCACTTGCTTCCTTAGGACATCGTGTCAGCTGTAGAGCTCATATCATTGGTGCATAGTGTTTTTCTATATGTATGACCATCGTTGTAATCGTTGGACCATCGTTGGACTAGGGAGCATCCCAGCTCACTGGGGGCGGTTCAGTCGGCCAAGTCACTTGTACCGTGACATAGTTACGTGACCTGGCCCTGGGTGGGGAGGGCGCGTCGGGAAGGTTGTAGGAAGGCGTCAGTGATGGTCACGGTGGACATTAGGTGTTTGTTCCCCGTCCGGTGTTCTGTGTTCCCCCGAGTGGAGAGCTGCGGGACGAGGTGAAGGGCCGGCACCGCCGCTGCCGTGGTGGACTGAGCTGTGACGGGCGTTTCGCAAGGTCGCGGGTGTCCGGGGACTGCCCCGGCTGGTCGGTACGCTGCAGCCCTGACCAGTGTGTCTGGCCCTGAAGGTGGCGCTGCCTGGCCAGAGGGGGCAGGAGGGGGAGCTGGGTGTCCACCACGTCAGGGGACGCTGCTGCCGCCGTGAGATCGTCAGTGCCGCGGAGTTCTCTGGTGATCCCCCGTCAGATTCTCCGGGGCAACCGGCCCTGGGTAGCAGGGGGCCTGCAATCGCAGAGTAACCTCGCCGCCATACTGCTGGCACGGGCTGTTACAAGTCCGAGCTCCGTCCCATTACTCACCCGCCCAACTGACAGCACTTGCCCCCTACCCCTCCTGACGGACAGGGGGAGCCTGGGTCCTTCAGTGATGGGAAATCTCCGACGCCACCCTCCACCCGACAGCCCCTTATGGGGACAAAACAAGCCTACCTTTTGGGGTAGGGATCTGTTGGGAGTTTTTTATGTACGCCCGTCTCATGGATTTTCCTCATCTACCAATCCAGTTCTGTATTTACAAATGTATTGTGCTAACGCCCTAGAAGTAGAGCTGGCATTCTCGAAGGGAGCGTTTGTCCTATCCTACTATGGTGAAGGGGGGCCTGTCCTGTCCTACCGTGGTGAAGGGGCGCTTCTCCTGTCCTACCGTGGTGAAGGGTGCGCCTGTCCTGTCCTACCATGGTGAAGGGGCGCTTCTCCTGTCCTACCGTCGTGAAAAAGGGCGCCTGTCCTGTCCTACCATAATGGACGCCTCCTAAGGATGGGGCGCCTGTCCTGTCCTACCGTGGTGAAGGGGCGCTTCTCCTGTCCTACCGTGGTGAAAAGGGCTCCACATAATAGGCACCCGTCCTGTCCTAAGGTGGTGATGGGGCGCCTGTCCTGTCCTACCGAGGTGAAGGGGACACCTGTCCTGTCGTACCATGGTGAGGAGAGCGCCGGCGGTGTGGCCGGCCTGCGGGGCGGCCTCCCTCAGCTGTCGGAGACAGCGGCCGGTGCTGACCGCGTCCTCCAGCCTCCGGTCCAGGAAGGCCCACGTCTCGGAGAAGTCCTGGGAGGAGTCGGTCAGCAGACGCAGCTCGGTCGACTTGTAGACGCCGGCCAGGATGGCCCGCTTCGTGTACCAGTTGAACTGTCGAGAGGAGGCGCTGGTCGGGCACGATACCGGCAGGGACCGACAGTGGAAGCCACTAGTTCCCTGACACAAGCCAGCGGCTTGAACTGTATTTCAAACTTAATTTCAGCAACTTTGAGCCAACATGTGTTTGCAGCAAATATACAGCTTGCAGTAAATATGGACACAGCCACCCATCCCCCGGAATCGGTCGGGCCACTCACGTCTGACGACCTGTCGCCGGCGTGGTACCACACGTCGTCCAGCAGGTCGGTGAAGTTGCGCAGAGAGGCCGGCAGGTTGTGCGGCATGGCCAGCACGGCCAGCGCCTCCGGCCAGCGCGCCAGGTAAGGCGTCACCATGCTCAGCCGCTGCTCTACCGCCCACCGGATAAAGGCCTGCGACCCTAGTCGTGCCGGACTGCCGGCGGTGGTCAGGTCAGCAACCGGGGGTACAGATTCACCGGAAGGAAGGGAGGAGCACACAACAGCCAGGAGACAGCTTCACCGGGAGTGGGGACGGCGGGGACACCGCTCCACCGGGAGTGGGGGAGGTCAATATCCGGGGACATGAGGCATCTGGCTGTAATTCGTTGAAAATATATTCGGAGGAGTCCGATATGGCGTAAAATGGAGGTGCTGGTCTCACCCGGCCTCAGCCTGTTCCGCGTCGCGGCGCTCCGCCATCAGCCGCTCCAGCTGGGCGTTACAGCTGGTGTAGAAGTGGTCCACCAGCTCCACGCCGCCGCGCCGAAACATGCCGTGCGCCACGTCCGGCAGTCCCAGCGACTCGGCGCCTGCACCGCAGACACCGTCAGAGACGTGCACCGCAGACACCGTCAGAGACGTGAACCGCAGACACCGTCAGAGACGTGCACCGCAGACACCAGTCAGAGACGTGCACCGCAGACACCAGTCAGAGACGTGCACCGCAGACACCGTCAGAGACGTGCACCGCAGACACCGTCAGAGACGTGCACCGCAGACACCGTCAGAGACGTGCACCGCAGACACCAGTCAGAGACGTGAACCGCAGACACCAGTCAGAGACGTGCACCGCAGACACCAGTCAGAGACGTGCACTGCAGACACCAGTCAGAGACGTGCACCGCAGACACCAGTCAGAGACGTGCACCGCAGACACCGTCAGAGACGTGCACCGCAGACACCGTCAGAGACGTGCACCGCAGACACCGTCAGAGACGTGCACCGCAGACACCAGTCAGAGACGTGCACCGCAGACACCAGTCAGAGACGTGCACCGCAGACACCGTCAGAGACGTGCACCGCAGACACCGTCAGAGACGTGCACTGCAGACACCAGTCAGAGACGTGCACCGCAGACACCGTCAGAGACGTGCACCGCAGACACCGTCAGAGACGTGCACCGCAGACACCAGTCAGAGACGTGCACCGCAGACACCGTCAGAGACGTGCACCGCAGACACCAGTCAGAGACGTGAACCGCAGACACCGTCAGAGACGTGCACCGCAGACACCGTCAGAGACGTGCACCGCAGACACCAGTCAGAGACGTGCACCGCAGACACGGGACAGACCCGCAGCACAGACACAGAACAGAGCCGCAACACAGACTCAGAACGGACTCGCACCACAGACTCAGAACGGACCCGCACAATATACACAGAACGGACCCGCAACACAGACTCAGTACAGAGCCGCAACACAGACACAGAACAGAGCCGCAACACAGACTCAGAACGGACCCGTAACACAGACACATAACAGAGCCGCAACACAGACTCAGAACGGACACGCACCACAGACACAGAACGGACCCGCACAATAGACACATAACGGACCCGCAACACAGACTCAGAACGGACCCGTAACACAGACACAGAACAGAGCCGCAACACAGACTCAGAACGGACACGCACCACAGACACAGAACGGACCTGCACAATGGACACAGAACGGACCCACAACACAGACTCAGAACACACCCGCACAACAGACACAACTCAGAACGGACACGCACCAAAGACACAGAACGGACTCGCACCACACTCAGAACGGACCCGTAACACAGACTCAGAACGGACTCGTAACACAGACTCAGAACGGACCCGCACCACAGACTCAGAACGGACCCGCACCACAGACTCAGAACGAACTCGCACCACAGACTCAGAACGGACCCGCAGCACAGACTAAGAACTGACCCGCATCACAGACTCAGAACGGACCCGCACCACAGACTCAAAACGGACACGCACCACAGACACTGAACGGACCCGTACAATAGACACAGAACGGACCCGCAACACAGACTCAGAACGGACCCGTAACACAGACCCAAAACAGGCCCACATCACATACTCAGAACGGACTCGCACCACAGACTCAGAACGGACCCGCACCATAGACTCAGAACGGACCCGCAGCACAGACTAAGAACGGACCCGCACCACAGACTCAGAACGGACCCGCAACACAGACCCAAAACAGGCCCGCACCACAGACTCAGAACGGACTCGCACCACAGACTCAGAACGGACCCGCACCACAGACTCAGAACGGATCCGCACCACAGACACAGAACGGACACGCACCACAGACTCAAAACAGACCCGCATCGCAGAGGACAGACCCGCAACACAGACTCAGAACAGACCCCGGAACAGACACAGGAAAGAGCCAAACTACTAACACAGGACAGACTCGCGGCACAGACACAGAACAGACCCGCAACACAGACAGCAATCTGAGGTCCGCACCACAAACATCAGACACCTCCACCATACAGTCAGGTCAGGCCTACATAATCGTGGTGGGCTACGTAAACATTCGGCACTAACGAAACTGAAGCTCTACCTCCCAGCACGACCTAAGAGACACCGGCCTCGCGATGTATGACGCGTGGTCAAAAATATGTATTTGAATCAGAATGACCACAAATCCATAAATAGCGGAATCATGATGATCAAGGATAGAGGGGACAGTGGCTATATAATATATCAGCCTCTCACACTCACCGGCGGCCAGGGTTTCTGTGCTCCAGCCTTTCTCCGCGACGAACGGCAGGCTGGCCTGCAGAATACGCCACTTGAGCTGGCGCTCTGAGCCGGAGGCCTCTTCATGGTGGTGGTGGGAGCTGGCGTCCTCCCCGGTGGGCTGCTGGGGCGGCGCCGTGCACAGCCGGCAGCTGGCCAGAGCAGGGCCACCAGGCGGCAGCACCGCCGCCGCTGTCGGCCCACCAGCCGGCGGTGAAGCGTGAGGGCACGCGCCCCCGCACCAACACCCAACACGACATTACTGGGGCAGAGATCGGTACTGATGCGGAGCACGGTCAGAGCCATTCGGATGCTGTTCATACCACAGACCCACCGAGCGTGTGCATTAATGCATTGCCCATGAGTCAGGGCTCAGGTTTGGAATGCCTAACACCTTGAAGAAGATTTGTGGTCTGTTAAATAAATCAAGCAAACGTTCACTCGTACATTTAAACTTCGATTATGCACGCCCGATCTTTGTATGTAGTAAATTCAGATAAAAATAGTTATTTTTGCTATGCAACGCGTTTCATGAGGACCACTTCCAAGTGCATAGAAAGGGAAGAGTAGAACATAATTTCAAAACGTCTCTGAAGCATTGTGTTTACATACCGAACAATACAAAGGAGGAAGTAAATGTAGAAGAAGGCTGTGAGGAGAAAAGTGATACAGTCCGCTCGTAATCCTAATGTACTTGTGACCGCTGCTGCTGCAAACGCCGTGTAGCCCTGCCTTTTGTTGCCCTTAAATATGCCAGTGTCTCAAGTCTTTCTAAACCGGACACGATTCCGAAATACGCCAACTCTAGCGACAAACACTTATATTTTCACTCAAATTGCCGTGGTAGAAATGGTGTGCGCGAGTGTAGGCGGGTCAGCAGACGGAGGCCCGCTGCGGCCAGGGTCCTCCAGGGCCCCGGAGCGTATCCGCACACTGAGAGAACCCCCCACACGGCCCCCAAGGCCCGACACGACGGCGACTCCAGCATCACTGCGCCCGGCTGCGACTGGCCGAAACAAGCGTCAGCACTGCTGCCGACGTCACGCGTACAAACATGAAAAGTAGTCACTGGTAATAAACGTGCTGTTGCTGCTCCCGCCGCGGCAGAAAGCTCTGGGCGCCTGCTCCGGCTGCATGAGATGGGAAAGACGAGAACAGGCGGTGGCAGCGGCACACCGCCGGCGGAGACAGTGGGCAGGGGCATACTCCCCACGCGGGGCCGCACTGCACCGCAGCTGAGACCGACGCCGGTTAGATATCGAAACAGGGCGCCTGGGTGAGAACAACAAACACATACAATACTGCTGCCAGGGGGCAGAGGGGACTAGCTCCGCTGTGTGGCCGCCAAAGCCTCGCCGACCCAGCCCAGCACGGTGCCGATCAGATCGAGCGTGGTGAGCGCCAGCTCCACCGTCTGCTTCTGCTGCTCGGGCGGCAGTCCTGAGATGGTCTGTCCGCCGACGCTGAGCTCCACGGCGGCTGCGGCCGGCTGTTGCGCTGTGGCCGGCTCCTGCAGCTGCCGCAGCCGCAGCCGGAAGTGGCCTCGCGACAGGTCGAGCGCGGTGCGCAGCGGCTCCAGCAGCAGCCGCTTCAGCTGGTCCGACCACGAGCGCAGTCCGCACGCGTCCTCTGTGTCGCGCGCCAGCAGGAACCGCACCAGGTTGAGAGCGGCCATCACCTGGTTGTGGTTCTCCAGCAGGTCGGTGGTGGCGCCACTGGGCAGCCGACAGGCGGTGCGCAGCAGCGGCGTCACTGCCGGCGCGGTGAACCACGGACAGCGGCGGGGCGGCGGCCCGGCCAGTGCTTCGGCCATCTCCTGCTTCAGCAGACCCGTCACCAGCGCCAGCACGCTGGGGTTGTGGTTGCTGTTGAGAAGGTTCCGCAGCACCAGGTGCCGGCCGTGCGGACAGAAGCGCGCCACGTACGCCGTCAAAAGGCGGACACACAGCTGGCGCAGTTCGGCCACCTGGCTGAACACGGACACGTTGATGAGCGCGGCGGTCAGGTCGGCGTGCGCCGGCGCGTCCAGCTGGCTAGCGGTCAGCTGGCCGCGCGCCAGTCGCGCCAGCAGCGCGCGCAGCAGCAGCGCGCCCTTGTGCACGGCGCACTCCTCTCGGCGGCGCAGCAGCGTCACACACAGCGGAAGGCAGATGCGGGTGAGATAGGCAGGACAGAGCACCGCCGGCGCCGCTGCCAGTGTCACCTGCTCAGCGCACAGCAGGTACATGTATGTGCCCAGCGCGAGGCTGGAGACGCGCGCCTCGTGCCGCCAGTCTCCGCCGCCCGAAGTCGCCGTCGAACTGTTCGGCGTCGTCCTCGCCGCCGGCGTCGCTGCCGCGGACGGTCCGCACCGCCGGCAGCAGGGCGAACAGCCGCAGCACGTTGCTCTGCAGCGAGCTGACGTAGGCCATCAGCTGGTCGGCGCAGTGGCGTACGTCCGGCACGCAGTCGCCGCACGCCGCCAGGTCGAGGAACGCCAGCGGCCGGTCGAGCACTTTGAATAGGTAGCAGCAGAGCAGCTCCCTGGAGCGCAGTCCCGCCGCCGACGTGGTCACCGCCGCTGGCGCGTGCAGCGGAGAGATCTCCTGTACGAACGGCCGGAAGAAGGGCATCAGCGCCTGCAGCAGGTCCGTGTGCCGGCGCACGTCCGGGTCCTGGTACATGAGCAGCCGCTCGCGGCCCTCCAGGGCATACTGGCGCGGCAGCGGTACAGACGCCATGTGTGTGTAGAGCGTGCTGAGCGCCCAGGCCAGCGACGAGCCTCGCTTGGTCGGCTCGCGACACAGCACGATCTGCAGCGGCGCCAGCAGCGCCTTGAAGCAGGCGTCCTCCTTGAACATCTCGCCCTTCTCCAGCAGGCAGATGAGCGCCTCTTTTCTGTTGGCGGTGCGGGCGATGGCGGAGAGGAGGGCAACGCAGCCGGGCAGGAGGTGTTCGGTGGCTGTCTGGTCCACCAGCCGGATCATCACCGCGTCAATCAGCTCCATCGCGTGCGTCTGCACCTCAGACGGGTGCGCCTCCAGGTACGCGGCGGCCGCCGACAGCGTGCCCGCCTCCAGGTGCGCGCCCATCACCTGCAGGAAGGCCGACTCGCCGGCAGCGCCGCTGCTGCCGTTGATGGCCGGGTCGCCGCCAGAGGGAGCGGCGCGACCCACAGCGCTCACGTGCGCCATTGCTGGCAGACGCCCGTCCGTTGTGGAGGACTGGGCTGCTGTATTCACGATATTCGAGTGCGTCCACGCTATTTTTGCTGAGCTTTAGGCGGCTTTTCAGATTGGGAACTTATTCTTTAATGTGACGAGCGGAGCGTTTATCGCTTGACCTCTTCAGAAGCCTGCAACAGCAATGGAAGGTCTGGTAAGGCAGGTGTGTGCTTCGTACCGATACCAACAGTGGGTGGTTTTCCAACGCTATAAAATGGCGAGCTAAATAAGGCCCATGGAAGAGCTGAGACCAAGCATAATCGTACATTTGAAAGCACTACCTGGCCTCAGCCATACATCCATTGCCATTGCACGCCCCACGGGGTCCACATATGGTACACCACTTACACACCGCTCCCGGTGAGAAGACGGGCGAACAGCAAAGGGAACAGGGCAACTCCGCGTGGTATGAACGTTTCGCATTTAGTTTCCCTCAAAACTCACATTTTCAGGTGCAACAGAGTCTGATGGGCGCGACTCTTTTGAAGCGCACTATTGACAGGCCTCCCTGACCTACCCTCCCTCCGCCTGACGGCCGCCGGCCGAGGGCCATTGGTAACGCCGGCCGGCGCCCGTCAGCTCTTCAAGGCAGTGCTCCACTGGTATCACGGGTTTTCAACTGATATTGCAGTTTGATAAAGCATGTCGAGAGACCGTTACTGGCATATTTATCTGCACCCAAAGCTCCATGCATTAGATTCCCGCATAATTCATATCTCAAAATAAAGGGCACTAAGACCCTCATTCAAACGCAGAAAGGATCCCATCCGATCGGGCTATAACAAAAGTATTGGTTTAAACCATACGCCCCTCCCACTTACTGAAAATATCATGCAAACGAGTGACGTGGCCTTACAACATCCTGTTCTACTTTTTTATTCAACAGCTTCATGTGCCAGTAAACTCCAGAGAAAAAAATCAAGATATTACCACTATAAATTTTCATTCCAACCTTATCTTCGATTTCCAATGTTGAAGAAACATTTAGGTTGGATATTAATTCGGTTGGAGCTGCCAGCAGTGGCAGATCCAAGGGGGGGCAAAAAGGCATTCCCCCAAACGGAAAAGCTCAGGGTAAAACTATGTTTCCCCCCAAGTGATCGACCTCCTTTTTCCCCCGACTCCTTTTTAGTTTATAAGCAAGATTCTGGTGCTTTAACTCTCAAATTCAAACAGAACCAGTTAAGTTCAGTGTAAATATTGGGCCTCGGACCGGAAAAGTATCTCAAACCCATATTTTTCAACCCGTGACGTTTTTTTTTGCTCTTCGCCTCAAATACCCAAAATTCACAAATTCTACCGGGACGTGATGTTGTGGCGCAGCTTTCACGGCGCGACGTTTTTTTCGACGTTTGACTTTGGTTTGCCCCTCCCAAACCGACCGGCTGGATCCGCCACTGGCTGCCAGTCTATGTTCTATGTCTTGCTTGCGGTGAAGGATATTCTTCAGCATATGGAAAACATGCTGTTTTTATGACACCATAAATTGCAAGAAAAAAGTTGTATTTTTTGTGAGCGATTTAACGCGAAAGCAAAATGCAGTTTCGAGATTTCTGCATTAATTTTTCCACAAACAGACTTTATCATTTTGATTAGGTGGGACATTCCGTTTAGCACATCTTATTTCCCCGCAAACGGTGTGCTTGGGAGCAGATTAAATATCAAACAGGAGTCAAACAGGAGTCCGGTGGACTTTATCTTATATTCTCTACGCTAAATGCCACTTCAAAAGGCGCCTCAATCCCTTTAACATCAATATGAAAGGAAGGAGCAAGTGTGGAGCAGTGGCCATCTAAAACATAAAATATCGTAGACGAGAGCTACGACTATTTTTAAGCTAATCGCATACCTCATTCCAAGTACAATGAAGATCTGTGAGCAGATGTTCGCATATTCATTTAAGCTGCTGTGTTCAAAATGAAAACTGGTCAGAACACTTAGTTTCCTCGTTAGCCCCGCTGGATGTCAAGTTACCTCGAGATGTCACCCGGCCAACTCCAAACGAGACCAATGTTCTGAGCTTCAGCATCCCAATCAGCTCCAGAGTCGATATTCCCAACTGAAAACAAAGCCAATGTTATTCGGGCATACTGACCCTTCACAAGCCCATGGGCCTTGGCATATGGGTACACTTCTGTTTCGATAGCTGCTATGGTGAGTGGATGGCAGAGGCGGATCGCGCCGTCGCACAGAAAACCAGCGCCACTTGAACACAGCGACGCACAACCTTTGCGATGAGTGATGTGTGCATTGCTAACCACAACACGTATTTAAACTAAATAAAACTGGCGCTCAAAAGGGCACTGTCATACAAAAATTGAGATCCTAAGAGCAAGCTGTATTACACAGATGAGCATTTACAATTAACACGCGCCCCGCTGGGGTCCCTTGCATGACGCGCCCCGCTGGGGGGCGTTTTTCGCCCCCTCCGTATCTCGTTCCCCACGAAAGCTAAAGGAAAATTACGGGTAGCGTTCGAAAGCTCTTGACAAAACGAATAAATTTTATACGAATAATTTTTATTTCAGGTCAATATTGAGGTCAGCATAGGTCAAAGAAGGCTCCATAGGCTTACAACAGAGCAGTGTACGTTTCCCCTCTAGATTTGCCCTCAGGGGAGCTAGAGAAAATCTTTATGCATCATTGGATTCCTCTCATCGTGGCGAATCGAATGATGTATAATATGACTTTGCTAGGTCAAATAGTGAAAATGACCTGACCTCGAGCTAGGTCAGGGTCGCAGAGTGACCTGGCATGGTCAAGCTGCATATCAATCGACTCCACGTGACAATATAAGCACAATGCAAGCAAAATGGGAGCTATATCTCAATTCAGTGAGAAGTTATTGGCAAAACAATCACTCTCTGCTCCGGTGACCTGATATGACCTTTGGGAGGTCAGGTGCTCAAAAACTCAACTTTATGGTCAAGATCATGGTAAGAATAGACGGTTTGAGGATTTTTAGCTTTATCTATCCTGTATTTACTGAAAACAAGCCCATTCTATTTTTCACCATAGACTTATAATGGGGTGACCAAAAAATTGACCCCACCTTAGGTCAACAATATCAAAATTCCGAGATAGCAGATTTGGAGACCCTAATGACCTTATCATATTGTGGAAGTTTCAAACTGATCGGTTTGCTGATGTTCCCTGGGCGCCGCTTCAAACTCTGATTTTAGGTTTTGAGGTCGGGTCACTTCACCCCGAATAGCTCCTTGACCTGACATGACCTTAACTAAAAAATTTGGTCAGATGTGTACAATTGATCAGGGATAATGTACTGCAAGTTTTGTTGTTCTGCGTCTCTTCGTCTTTGAGCTATTTGAGGGAAAACCAGGAGAGGGGGCGAAATTCGCCCCCCCACCGGAGCGTGTGTTAAGCTTTAATGCGTGGTCGGTGAGATGCCGCCACCAAAACAAGGCAAATCTTCTATTGAAAAATTAAAGGATAGGTGCGCAGCCATGACATGTATTTCACAGACACATACAGGTATGTTAAAAAAGACACTACAGGAAGACTCGCATCAAGCCGCAAAGTGCTTAGATTACACATTTACACTGAAGTCGGGCGGCAGGCACCGCATGATACGTCAGAGACCATTCAAGACCCGAGTAAAGAGCAAAAGCCTCAGAATATTGACAGTGGAAGAGTGGCGGGAAGAGGGTATACGAAGCGTCGAGAGAGATGTGATGCTGACGAGACTGCGAGTCGGCGAGAGAGACGCAACACCGCGCTAGGTTGTGAGCTCCGAAGCAAACCAGCTCGGGCAACGAAGCAAATAACGCGGCGATGACGGGTCCGCAGCGACGAGGGGGGCGAGCTCGTCGGGAAGCTACGGGACACGCAAATCAAGGTCTGGATTTAAAATTCCGACGTGTCTGCTCACCACTAAAATAGCAGTTCAGCCTCGCGTGCGAGAAACAGCACAAAAAGTAGAGATGACACATGAAGGGCGTCGCCTCCATGGGGTGCCACCCGAACTGCTTCAGCACCAGATTTTAGAGAATTACATCGCAGGTTTTCTACCTGGGAGAAGTTTGGTGGAGCTGCCAGCTGTGTGAGACACTGAAGCGGCACTGCACATGCGCCGCTTCATGTGCAGTGCCGCTTTCACCACCCGGGTTTTTGTAAAAAGCTCGCGGGTCTGGGTTTTTGCGTTTTTTTTGTTTTTTTTCCGGGTTTTTTATTTTTGTTTTGCAGCATTCTCGTCACACAGTTTCTAGATTAATGTCATTGTTTGAGCACGCATTAAGACTGTGATGCTTTCAATATCATCGTTGCCTATCAGTATTTACCTCAGGTGGCGGAGGGGAGAAGAAGCTACTATTCCCAAAGCTGTTCTGAAGTACCCGATTGACGGCAGCGTGCAGAACCCTTCCTAGTTTTATGGGCACCCATGGATAAGAAAAATGAACCTACTTTTGACCAGAATAACAATTTTTGGGGCTTATCAACTCATCCACTGCTATGGTTATACGGCGTCGTCGACTCTTGTTACTGTTTTCTCTTGGGAGCCGGATTCTCCGTACTCAAGAAATCCAACGGACGTAAACCCGCGCGACCCCGTAGAAATGAGGTGCGACAAGCACCACACCACCGCGCCCCACAGGAATTTACTTTCACTTTTTTCTAAATCAGTAGCTCATATTCCTCACGGACAAATGCTATCGCTGAAAATCTTAGTCCAGTACATCAATAAAGACCAGATCACAATTATCAGAGCACAGCAGGGGCGTATCCATTATTTGCCCGGGGGAAGGGGGCGTGGATATAGGCTCGCGGGCACTGCACGGGGCCCAAGTGCAAAGATCGCTGATGAAAATAAAAGAACGTCAGCGGTGGCTGATGGGATTGTGGAGTGAATCGGTGTGGTTCACGTGACTTTTATTGTTTTTTTACCTACCTTGCTTGTTTCTTTGCCTATCAAGCTAAATAAATCGAAGTATCCTTTTTCATTATTCTGTGATCCGGGACCATCTCTGAGATGCCCCCAATACGAAATAATTGGGGAGTCTGAGAAAAATTGGCCGGCGCCTTGAGACAAAGCCTCCCCTCCCGCCAGAAAGAACTCTTGAGTCGCCCGAGAATGAGTCTAGGGATCCCCGAGACCAGCTCTGGGGACCCCAAGGGCCGAATCTAGGGACCTGAAACCAACTTTCAGCCAGGTTCGAGACCAACTCTATGGGCCGACGAGAAAAACCCTCGAAGGCCTTGGAGACGAACTCTGAGGTACCCCGAGACGAATTCTTAAAGGCCATCCGAAAGAGCAACCCTGGGCTCCCCGAGAAAACTTTTTGGATCCCCAAGTGAGACTCCGAGACCAACTCTGGGGGCCCTCAGAGATCAGCTCTGGGCGCCCCCACCCCCCGTGACAAACTCTTTGGGGTGCCACCAGACCAACTCTGGAAACCCCTGGAAAACTGCTGGGGCTGCTTCAGAGACCAAGTCTGGGGGCCAGAGATAAACTCTGCTATCCCGATAGCCGAATCTGGGCCCCCAGTTCAAGGTTTTGGTGGGCCCTGCCAGACCAATGCTTGGGCCCTTAAGACTTGCTATTGAGGGTCTCCACGACAAACATTGTGATGGTGTCAGTCTTCTTATAATCAACTTGGGGAACATAAATCAGAAAACGACGGGAGATCTTGCGGTAAGCTCTATACAGTGCTTAAGTTCAGCCAAGAGGAGGGATCACCCCACCTTGGCTGCGCGCCTGGAGTACAGCATGATGTGACTCCACCACGATAAGCCTTAGAGGTTCCATGAGCTGGACAAATAAACTATTTGTGTCTCAGGTCAAAGTCAGTCTGAGTCACAATCTGAGACTGCACTGTTACTTTGACATATTTTGACCCTGCAGAGATGTTTATAAATTAATTAAAATATATACACATACATTATATATATATATATATATATATAAAGGTTGAATTCTGGGAAAAAAACTGCATGATACAGACAAGAACTAACGTCATATTCAGAGACAGTATTGGTCTTATCCAGCAACTTTTACCCATGGCAAAACATGATAGAAATTTGTGTTGCACAATGTGCAATTTGAATGACATGTGAATTCTTGGGAATGATTTCCCTGGTAAGACAGCAAGAATTCCCAAATGCAGCCACCCCCGTGGCGCAGCTGGCAAAGGCGCTATGCTTGGGTGTGGAAGGCCCTTGGATCAAGGCTGACCTGTGGCAGCCTTTTCAGCGGCCGCCTCCTACCCAGGAGATAGCGGTACACTGGGGAGTGCGCGCCGCAGCAGTGGAATCAACGCCGTGCCAGCCGGCGTCCCTGGTTGTGGGTGCACGGGCCTGTTCGGCCTTTAAAGTGATCAACCGGTCTGGTCTCCCGCCCGCGGCCCTCATATGAGGGCTCGGCCTGTGCCGGGCGCTGCGGCTTGGAGAGACCGGAGCAGCATATGGCCCGCTGAGTGGTGCCGTTGTCCCGTTAGGGTGCCGGTAAATGGAAACTTCCACTCTGTGCGTAGTGTGAGTGCGCAGTATGAATGAGACTAAGCTACTAACACAACATTTTCCCGGGAAGGGAACGCAAAAATATTTTTCTTAAAAATCCAAATGGACTTTTAATGCACTATTCCAGCGTGTTGTATGAGGTGGTATATGGTACTAATTATGCCAAACTTCGGCATATTCTACACATACCAAGGCTTAGTCGCTTTAAAGTGATGTGAATCAGGGTACTTTAACTACGGGTACAACCAAGTTTCCTACTAAATATAGTCCTCCCATGATGACGTCACCGCCATTTCCTACTAAGTTATAGGAGATTCTACTAAGTTTTTGGAAGGATCAGCTGAAACATACCAAGTTTGGGCGCATTTGGCACCAATCTAGTATAAATCGAAATTAACTTGTTTCACCCATTTGACAGTAACCTTGATCTCAACGGCGAGCAGCGTATTTTACGTAAATCTAATGAAAAATTATAACACTTCAAAGAATTTGTTGAAAGGGCATGCATTTATTTGATCAACTCAGGCCTACCTAATAGCCGAGAGAAATAAATTTACCATCGCTCAAGAGATCACCGGTGTTTATTGTCTTCTGCTGCAGGTACCACCAACAGCCAATCAAAGGTCAGAAATCAACAGCCAATCAAAATCAAGATTAGTCTTACTGCAAACAGCTGTTAGTGCTGAGCATGTTCTTATTTTGACACGCTCTGGAAAATTTGTAAAAATAATATTCTTCACTGGAGTTTTTGCAAAACGTCTGATGGTTTCACAAATAAAAATCTTTTAGCTTTCTGTTCAACCATATAAGTTTTGTTGATACAGTTCTAAAACAGGTTATTTAGAGCTTCGAAAAGTGCAATTTCTCCAATGCCCTGCATAGTAACTGTAGTGCCTCTCCAGCCATGATGACGTAATGCTGCCAAACAACTTGAACGGGGTCTGATGTGAATAGCAAAAAAATACAATTTTTTTACTTAGGGTCATCTAGAAAATGATTTATGAAAAACCTGGGTGAGTTTTATCCATTAAAAAGCCCACTAAAAAACAAACAAAAAAACCTGGGCATTGGGTAGTGCGCAGTGCCAACCCTGCCAAACATGGCTCATATAATATATAAAGTCATACAAGCACACAATTTGTAAATTCTTACTTTATTCAATATTTATCATTTTAAATATAGTATTGTGCCTGTTTTGTTTTACACAAAATAGTAGGTACTCCAACTTCAAGGGGACACACATCACACAGCACTAAACTCAGACTAAATTTAATCATCAGGAAATCACATTTTATTTGCCCAAGAAGACCTTTCTATATGGGCCAGGAGGAAGTCAGGACCTCAACAAGCGAAAAAGATTTAGGAGTCATAGTGGACGAAAATTTAAAGTTTCACGAACATACTGCAGAGGTAATAAAAAAGGCAAGGAGAATTCTTGCCATCATCAAAAGATTTTTCTCTTACTTGGACAGGAGGATATTCAAGAAGAATAATAGACAGGAGGATGCGTTTGACAAAAATTGTCTTCTTCAGCATCTATGGTAGGAGGGATAAGGAAAAGAAGTCTATAGGCACCTTATCCCTCCTACCATAGATGCTGAAGAAGACAATTTTTGTCGAAACGCGTTCATCTGCCTGCTGTGTTGGTTTAAGTGTTAATATCTGTCAACCACTGTTATAGACAGGAGGATATTCAAGAAACTCTATCAAGTATTGGTGGGGTCCATTCTTGAATATGGCAACGTCATCTGGGGACCTATGTTCATCACCGACCAAAAGAAGATCGAAGGCATCCAGAGGAGGGCCACCAAGCTGGTAGTGAAAGGAAGGAATATCCAGTACCAAACAAAGATGCAAGAAATGCGTCTTCCTAGTCTATATTTCAGGAGAAAAAGAGGTGATTTGATTGCCATTTATAAAATAATTTCTGGGCTTATGAAGACTGAAGGTGTCATCAGGATGGCAAATGGAACTCTGAACACTAGAGGTCACCATCTCAGGCTAGAGAAGCAACGGGCGGTCAGGAGAATACAGAGGCACCACATCACTGTACGGTCTCTGGACGCTTGGAACAGCCTGCCTTAACATGTGGTATCCTCGACTAGTCTGACCATGTTCAAGACCAACCTGGATAAGTTTTTGACATAGGGATAGTTTCAGGCACGAGTAATGGTACTTCACCTACCAGTTCCACTCAAATCCCATCAAAGTTATCCAAGAACTTTCCGAGACGTAGTATTTGGTGCTACAGGCCCATTTCAGGCCTCTTTTCCAATAACACAAACTTCAACTTCAACTTTAACTTGCATTATTTCACTTGACTGTGAAATACCAAGTAACTTAGCAATATAAACAAATTACCCAAAAGGTGGGTGTTGTTGGGTTTTAACGACGCACCAACTACCAGGGACATACGGTGTTGCCAACTCTCACCCTGTTGGAAGGTATTTTGGAGATCAGATCGACTTATTCAGAGGCTCCGCCGGGACTTGAACCCAGGACCGGTGGCTTAGAAGACAAGGGTGCTATCCACTAAGTCACCTCATCCCCCAAAAGGTGGGCGTCCACATCAAAATCAACATAAGCGTCGGAAATGGGGGGGCTCAGGCCTGGCCCCTCTTTATGGCCAAAAAATTTACTGATCTCAGTCAAAATGGGAGAGAATTGGATATCTTTATAACCAACCAGTGGGGAGCGCAACAAGGAGCCCGAATTTAAAGCTTTTGGTTCTTATGTGGAAAGTTTCTGGTAAGCATCAGGTTGAAGATTGGCTGGCCCCCTCACTTTTTTGGCACTGGTGACACTTATGAAAATCACTATGGGTAAATTGAACAAATTGCATCTACCTATACCTAGAGTTTTACTTGTTTATTCTAAAAGCCTGCCAGTCAAGTTCTTGGAATATGCCCAAGTACAAGGACCATGGATGACATAGGGCTAGATATCAACATGTAACCCTTGCAAATAGGTATCAGGTCTAACGAGTACACGAAAGATTATCACATTCTTATCTCTGGCATTGGATTGAGCATTTTGAGATGTGCAACATTAAATTCAATGAAAAGTTAGTTGGTTGCAGAGACAGACATTAGGAGGCATAGCCTGTTGAGTTTGATCTAGACAGCCTCAGAACATAGGATGTGACATTGCCTACAAGAACCTGAAAGGATGTCTGGGAAAACACCATACAGCCAGACAGACACATCCACGCACTCACACACACACACATAAACAGCCCATTTCCCACTCTCCAAAGTGCACACTCATAATCAAAATCAGAAACCTCACACCTGTAAACCAGCTGGGTGTCACGCTGTGAAGAGCAGGGGCGGCCAATAGGTCTGCCGCTCGGTCCCTGCCATGTCCCAATGCTACCATTTCCACTGTACTAGCTCCTGTCTTAATCAGTAGCCGGAATCGTGTACATCAGGCTGGCCAAATGCATGTCGAGCCTGGATTTAAATGTGCTTGAAGAGGGGGCTTGAACCACGTATTCGGGCAGAGCATTCCAATCGTTTATCACTCTAACCACAAAAGCATTTCGTCGCACTCGGGAAACTGCACTGGGTTTCACCAATTTGCATGTATGACCCCTTGTTCTTGAACGGTTGTCCCGGTTGAAGAACACTGTGGCATCTAGGTCTATAGAGCCCCGTACAATCTGGTAGACCCTAATCATGTCGCCCCTTCTCCTACGATAATACAACGAAGGGAGCTCTAGTTCTCTCAGTCGCTCAGTGTATGATAGGTGTCACAGTTCAGAGACCAGCCGAGTAGCACGGCGTTGGACTTGTTCTAACTTCCGCTGGTCTCCTCTGTTAAACGGCCCCCCGATCAATTTCCCATACTCGAGATGGGGGCGAACCAAGGCCTTGAAAAGTACGGGCAGGGTTGTTCTTTTGATAGTCTGAAAGGAGCGACAGATTATGGCCAGGATCTGATTTCCTTTCGCTGCCGCACTAGAGGCCTGCTCGCGAAATCTTAACTATGGGTCAATGAGGATTCCCAGATCCCTTTCCAAAGTGTGGGTCTCCAACTCCTGTCCCTCCATAACATACTTGTGGTGACTGTTTTGAGGACCAAAGTGCAGAACAGCGCATTTTGCGATGTTAAATGGGAGTTGCCAGATATTTGACCACATAGGCGGATCCAGGGGGCAAGGGGGCAAGTGCCCCCATCGACCCTCGGCGCCCCCTGAAAGGTCGATGGCACCCCCCTGAAATTTCGCTTCCCACCCCCCCCCCAGGATACAAAAGTTGGCACCCACCGACAGGATTTGACACCCACCTGATAGGTTTTGCCGGTCATAAGTGGCGCCCCTCTGGTCCGGATGGCGTCCCCCCAGGGAAGGTGCCCTCCCCGATCGGCAATCCTGGATCTGCCTATGTTTGACCAGGCAGAAGCTTCCACGAGTGTGGTCTGGAGAATCTGTGCTGAGCTCGCGCTAGTTAGGAGAGCATATATCTTTGCATCGTCCGAAAACACTCTTGTCTTGACGCTGAGTGAGTCTGGTAAGTGGTTGATGAAAATTACGAACAGAATCAGTCAGGGAAACTATGGTCAAGCGTACCCAAAAAAAGGTACTTCCAAAAATTGGTACGCTCCTTCTATTTTTGGTACGCTTTTTCTAAAAATGGGTACGCAAAAGCGGCTCGATTTCGGACGGCCGTCACCGGGAAGAGAATGACTTAAAAAAATTTGTCTCCATTAATGATTATTTATTGTTTAGTCAATGTGCTATAGTACTGCACTCTGCCGTCACTTCACTCATCAGCTCAAACAGAGCCTTCAAACTGTACCCTCGTAGCACACGTCACCGGCCGGTCGGTCTTCTATTTTAGGGTACGCAACTTCTAATTTTTGGTACGCTCAATGTAGCACCGAATTACAGGAGTGCAGCGGCAATTTTGGCGCACCTCAGTCTCTATTCCCGATATTACTGCCTCCACGCACAGTATGCAGCAACATGGATGGATCCAGGATTGTTAATCGAGGAGCCACCTTCAGGGGGAGGTATCCGGACCAGGGGGCACCACATTTTGGCCGGAAAAACTTGGTCAGGTGGGCGCTAGATCCTTTAAATGGGCCCCTATTTTCGCATCCTGGAGGGAGGGGGTGACAAGCGACATTTCAGGGAGGGCGCCATCGACCTTTCAGAGGTCACCGTGGCCATTTCAGGGGTCGCCATGACCATCTCAGGGGCCCCCGAGGGTCCATGGGGGAGGGGGGCACCCGCCCCTGGACCCGCGTATTTGCGCCACCCTTCCCCAGTCGGCCTTTGATGTCCCTCTGAAATGCCACTTGACCCATGAAGCGAAAATTGACGCTCAGCGACAGAATTTGTCCCCCCCCATGGGTTTTGGCGCTCACCGAAATTTGTATGCCGCCTCTGGTCCAGATAGCGCCACTCGGCCATGTTCCCCCATATGCGAGCTGAGGAGCAACGTTGGGGAGAGATGGGGCCAACATGTGGAAAATCACCGAACAAGGATTAGGAAGAAAATTTGCTAACTTGTGGCCACTTTCGGGGAACATAGCCCAGGGGGGTAAGGCTTACCCCTCCCCCTCCCTGCGCCGGTGAGCGCCCCGATCAGTGATCCCAAATCCGACTATGAGGGGAACCAGGGCTTCCGATCAAACACATGATCAAGCACATGGTTGGATGCAATGGCGGATCTGGGAGCAACGTTGGGGGAGGCATATTTAGAAAAATCCGATAGCATATTATTTCCGAAATGGCCCAAATTTTGGCCCTTGGAGGTAGGTGAAATAAACTTTTTTAGGTCTTGAAAGGATGACCAATTTTGGCACCCCTTGGATTCTCTAGTGTTCGGATGTGCCAAATCCCATCGTAGGAGCGCCGCTCTTTTAGCGGTTGCCACATCCCATCCTGGGGGCGTTGATACTTGCAGGGGAGATGACAAGGGTTATTTCAGGGGCACCGAGGGTCGAATAGGGGGAGCGGGACAAGGGTCCCTTGTTCCATCCATGACTTGAAGCCTGGAAAGTGCGAGTTCTGCACAGATCTTATCATTTTATTAAAGTTTATCATGTGAAATGTACAAGAGCCTTCCCTTCCGGCGTCCATGGTTTTTCTGCCGTTTCACGTCATCCGGAGACCTCGGCAGGGATGGGTCCAGAGAGGAGAAAATTAAAAACACAAGCCCCTCAAAGCCTGTTTGGCCCTAAAAAGGACATTCATTCCGGACCTTTTGCTGCCCTAGCAAAGGCCTAGAGATCTGGCACTTGAGCATTCTGGCCACCCCATTACCCCGTCATAGGCTCTGCTTAGACCAAACCAGCCATTGCCGGATCCAGAGAGGACATGAGGGCAACCCCTACAGAGTGCCAGGGCTCCATAGGGGGGGGGCTGTCCCTGTGTTTGTGTGTTGCGTCGTGGTCCGGCACAGTGAGGTCGAGTCCTGTCGGAAACCAAGTAACTTGTGAGCTATAATCCTCTTTGGTTTCACGAATATGAATATGTCTTTGTCTTCTTCAGAGTTCTCTCCCATTCCACCCGACCGTTTGCTGATGTATTGACCTGTATATTGGTTTCAATATCCTCCAGCCTGCAAAGTATGGCAGCAGGCCAGACAAGTCGCACCAATCATCTAAACTTCTCGCACCACCAGCCTCCGAAAATTCGCACCAATATGCCATATACCAGGGAGAAGAACGCACCCATTCCTACCTGCACAATACAATGATACCTCTGTTATCAGTTAAGGACTTTTTCTCAAGCCCCCTGCTCTGTCTTAATAACCATTTAGCCATTACTTGTTTGGTTTGTCACCTTCCTCGCGACAGTCTTGCAAATTCGCACCAGGTTGATTAAATTTGCACCACTCGCTCCTGTCCCCAAGGGCACTTCCACTGACAATATCTCGTTGAAAATGTCATACTTTGCAAGCTGGGATCTCCTCACATATCTCTGCTTTTGATTGTTTTTCTATGTAAGCATCCTGCCAAAAATGGTAAAGCACATCAGTAATCTCAACTATTAAGAAAGATTGAAAAGGCCTGGCCTAGCCGTTTAAAGAAGAAATATAATTGTGATATACAAACTTGTTTTTTAAAGTTGAAAACTGGCGGAATTATCAAGCTTCCGACCCCAAGGTATTGCTTAAGAGGACACCATCTGTGAATGCTTAAGCAGCAAGCCACCAAACAGTCAACAAGAAATAATCTCACATTTTGTGCCACCATTGACTGGAACAGCTTACCAATCTGGGCAGTATCAGCCAAATTGTTGACTGTGTCCAAAACAAAATCGGACACATTCTGGGCCAATCAAAAGTACAGGCTAGATAAAGATTAAGTATTAACTTTTATGCATATGATGAAATGGTTGCTCAAAATGTCCCAAGAAGTCATCATTAATATATCAATATCAATATTCGTTGCCATAGTGTCTTCGGAAGATTCAGACCCTGTAAAGACTCTTTTGAGTATTGTCAGCTTCAATTTCATGTCAAATTTACTGAAATTATGCTAAAATTATGCATACCAACATAATCATTGCAAAAACAAAAATCAACTTTGAAGTTTGTAGCACCCGCAGACAAGAATAACAATCCTTAGCTCATGTTGAAACAGTAAAACCATAACAAATATTTCAAAATTAAACTTCATACTAATATATAACCAGAATTGATACAAATTAGCAATCATTCATATCAAGATTTTCATTTTGGAAGAACCCAAAACACCATTGCAAATATTAACTGCATTGTACTGAATACCTCATTGTATTGTACTGACCTCCTGTTGTAAATATGCATGTTTATACATAGAACTGCATAATAACACTACATGCCTGGTCGATTTATGTTAAACAAGCTCTGGAGATTTCAGAAATGGCCCCCTTTAAGGTCTACATGAATTAAATAAACAAAAAATATACACAATAAACAAAACAATGAAAATGGCAGCAAAGCGGCGGACGACATCGACGACAAAATGACCCTCAACTCTTATGATTAGCCAAAGTCTTACCACAAAACTTCTCATAAGATATAAATGTGCCCAATTTTCAATTTCTCATAGTCACATCAACCATAAGATGAAAAAAATCCATACTTTTTCAGTATTTCCACGCACTTTGCACCAAACTCGTCACCTTCACTCTCGCATTTGACGCCGAGACGTGTTCAAGGATGTGGGATTTGAATTGAGCTTTGCGTTCCAGAGGGGTATTTGATGACGTAGAATCTGATGACGCTATGGAAACGTGCGTTCGCTAGATGTGAAAATAGAATTCTGACAAAATTTGTGAGTGGTTTCCCATCCTAAGAAATTTTTTGGCTTTCAAAAATTAGCAAAAATTACACCGGACTTTAGTTTTCTTCACAAGACTGTAAACCCCCTAAAATTTTATCGGGAATCGAACTGTGCCAGGCAGAACATGCGCCAATTGTTACAAAAATGCGCCGAATGATTTTGTCAAGCCAATGTTGTTTTCCGTACCCAAAAATAGAAGATGCGTACCAAATTTTAGAAACAGTGTGCCATAAAATAGAAGAAGCGTACCCAATTTTAAAAGCTTCTAGTTTTTGGTACGCTTGACCATAGTTTCCCTTACTAGAATGGGACCCAGAACCGACCCCTGTGGTACCCCACTAGCAACAGGCATCCAGCCAGATGCACACCCATCCACGACTACGCATTGTTCCTGACCTTGTAAGAAGTTCCGGATCCAACTCAGAAGCTTACCTCCAACACCATAGCTGTTCAATTTCAGAAGAAGTCTTTCATGGGGAACAGAATCAAAGGCTTTTCGGAAGTCCAGATAGATAGAGTCAAAGGAATTATGAGCCTCTATGAAACTGCTCCAATCATCCATCACCCCCAACAACTGTGAATCGCAAGAGCACTAGGGCAAAAACCGTGCTGGGCATCCGATAGAAGGTTGTTCTGGAGGAGGTGCTGGAGAAGCTGATCTCGGATGAGGGACTCTAGTGCCCTACAAGCAATGGAAGTTAAGCTTACGGGTCGATAGTTTCCAGGGTCCTGTTTCGCTCCCCTTCTGAAAATGGGAACTACCGAACCTTGCTTCCACTGACATTTAAAGACACTCTCATCAACATATTTGTGGTACAATGTAGCCAGAGGATACGCTAACTGATCTGTGCATATCGCAGAATGCTTGGGTGGAGGTTATCTGGACTTGGTGCACCGGAAGCTTTTAGCTCGCGAAAAAAACATTCAAAATATCTCAGAACCACATCTCATCAACAGCAATTATTATTACTTGATGATGGAGGTGACCTTAGACGCTTGGCCTCCAGGGCTCACGCGTAATTATTATTTCTTACTTAGTTTACCACCACACACCACCACACCACTACCACGCACCGCGTCAAGGAGATGTCCGTCCCAGGGTAGTAGATAATGGGTAGCCGGAAGTTTCGTGCTGCCATATGATAACTCCTCGAAAAGATGGACACTAAAAAAAACAAGTTGTAAGCGGCATTTTTTCCATCGAGTGGCTCTCGGTTCTTTTCCTCGCGCGCCCCGCCTGCGCTTGCTCGCTGGATGACAGTGGCGGATCCAAGGGGGGGGGTAAAAAAGGCAATTGCCCCCCAAACGGAAAAGCTCGGGGCAAAACTATGTTTTTGCCCACCCAAAGCGATCGACCTTCTTTTTCCCCCGACTCCTTTTTAGCTTGTAAGCAAGATTTTGGCGCTTCAACTCTCAACTTCAAACAGAATTAGTGAAGTTCAGTGTAAATGTAGGGAGTGCAGGCGCTGTGGATCGCCTTCGACTGTGTAAAATTTGCACCTCTTGTCATTCGCGGAGATTCTTGCATCTCGGTGCGGAGCTATGTTTACCCCTAGACTTTTTAATCATTGTCGGCGCGTAGTACTTTATCAGAAATGTAAGTTAAATTTTGTACTGTTATTTACTTGTAGTTTAACACTCTTAAATTTATCTCTAGTATGATTTTAATTACTTTCCTGGCTTAGTGATGTGCGTCCGCAAACCAATGAGAGGCCGAGCCAGTTCCCGCGCTCAGCGCTGTGGCGCGAACCAGACAATGGGATCGGCGCCATTCCTGCCTTGGTTCTTGTGTAAACAGCATCGCGTCTGATCTCTAAACGGTAGGTTACTTGGTTACAGAGAAATTACATCGTTTCTCGCTGATTAAAGGGAGTGTCCCACTTTTATAACGTGTTTTGAACTGAGATAGCAGTTTTGTAGAGCGTTTGCAGGAATCACTTTTGGCATATTTAGTTTTACTCAAAGCTCTCTATATAAAATTTCCGCACACTTTAAACATCAAAATAAAGGGGCCTATTGGCTTATTTCAAACCCTAAAGGAATACCTTCCATATGGTTGCAACAATCTGATTGGTCCTCAGGTCTGGACCCCGCCCACTAGCGGAAAATGTCATGCTAACCAGTGAGCCAGCTTGCGATATGCCCGTTTGAAGGTGCGACGAATATGGCGCAACACATTCGTTTCCTTCGTGCAAAACTAGTCCAACCAGGGTAATAGAGTACGGGTAGTCCGAAGTTTCGTGCGGCCATATGATAATTCCTCTAAAAGAGCGTGGGCAAAAAAAAAAAGTTTCGCGTTATATGAATTATCGATGTTTGAGCGCAACTCGCGAGCTCAGTACTCATTATTGACATACGAAGGCAACAATAATAATGGCCTTTGTCACTTGATTTGCACGACTGGACGCGGGAGGAGGTTGTACGCCTGATTCCACCACCAAGCACAATTGATTGGTACTGATATATTCGCGATCTTTCTAATGTGTATTTATGGAGCAAAGTGGTTTTAGGAGGATGAGTTGAGCTTTCTTTGGTTTAGAAGCTAGTATCTGGCTTTTCTCTCTTGGATGTACCTATTATCTTGGTGTCTGTAGTCAATGGTTGTAGTGTTGCTCATTTAAATATTTGTTTGCATTTTTCTTTTTTTTGCTGTTGTTAAGATAACCATGGATGGTTATTTAAATGTGCTTCTTTGTGTGTTTGAGTTAAGAATGTTTGTCATGTGTGGAAAGTTTTGACCAAAATCTGCTGCAGTAGCAAACCCCAGTCTGTAAAGTATGGCAGCAGGCAAGACAAGTCACACCAGTCATCTAAAATTCTTGCACTGCCAGCCACCAAAAATTCACACCAATCTGCCATATACCAGTGAGAAACCAATCTGCAATGTATGGCAGCAGGCCAGACGAGTCGCACTAGCCATCTAAAATTCTCGCACCACCAGCCTCCAAAAATTCACACAAATCTCCCACATACCAGGGAGAAAAATGGGTATTATCATAGTAGGCAGATCACATCTTGAGGTTCAAAAGGATCACATCAGAAGGTCCACGGTTCACGGTCCAAACGATGCAATACTACCTCTATTATTAGTTAGTTGATTAAGAACTTTTTATAAGGCCCCCTTCTGTGTCTTAATAATCATTCAGCCATTATTTGTTTGGTTTAAGTGCCACCTTCCTCGCACCAGTCTCACAAATTCGCACCAGGTTGACAAAATTCACACCAGGTTGACAAAATTTGCACCACTCGCTCCTGTCTTCAAGGGCATTCACACCGACGAGATCTTGTTGAAAATGTCATAGTTTGCAAGCTGATTGAGAAAAATGCATCCATTCCTACCCATATAATTCAATGTTACCTCTCTTATTAGTTAGTTAGGGACTTTTATAAGGAGCCCTCCTGTGTCTTTATAACCATTCAGCCATTATATTTTTGGGTTGTAGTGTCATCTTCCTTGCACCAGTCTCACAAATTCACACCAGGTTGATAAAATTTGAACCACTTGCTCCTGTCTCCAAGGACACTCACACTGACCAGATCTCGTCAAAAATGTCATACTTTGCACACTGGAGCAAATCTCAGTATATAAATTGATTGCTTTCAATGTTATCTATGATAAAGGACAGATCTTGTAAATATCTCTTGGAAGGTAACAAGCTCATATCACTTCTGTGGTTTGAGTCACCCTTATGCATAATTGCAAAATTCAAAGTTGCAGGTGTCAAACCTTGCCTTACAACTTGTCTGCTCTTCTTCAGTATCAGGTGTCATTCCATCTAATTCTTCTCTTTTTCAGATTCTTGCAGCTCGCAGCATCATGCCTTACTGTGCAGTCCCAGGCTGCCCAAATGGAACTGGTACAGGGAACTGTAACCTCAGAAATATCAAGTTCCATCGTGTACCTCAAGATGCATCAAGAGCAGCAAGATGGTGGCAGGCCATAAGACGTGATGCAAAGATGGCTAATGTGAAGGATCCTAGGGTCTGCTCTGAGCATTTTGATGAATCATGCTATGTTTCTTCAGAACTGACTTCTCATGCGGTTCCCACTCTTAAGATTGGTGCTCATAACCTTGCAATATGCCATGCCCAGTCAAGCAGAAGTCACAAGAGGACTTCAAATACCTCCAGCATCTTGCAAACATCTCAATCTATGTGAGTGCCCATCCTTACATGGTAACTGCCCTAAACTTGTTGCTGAGCATTTCATTGTATTTGTGAAGTGAGAAACAAATCATAGTTCCGCCAGCCAAATTTGTATCATATTGTTTATTTAAAGTCCTTAGCCCTGTTCCAAATAAGCTCAGCCTTCATGAAAGTTTTTTGCTGTGAAGTTTCTGGAACTTCCTGGATAGTTCAAACCAGTTTTTTTTTACAATATTCATAAGTGTTTAGATAGGTGAAGTTAGAGACATCCATAATGTGTTTTTGTTTTTCTTTCAGCAACCGCTGCAAACGCTGCAGTGTCCTAGAGCTGGAGAACCTTCGACTCAGGCAAGATCAACAGTCACAGGAGGGTGAACTGGGTGGCAGTGTTATGAGAAAGCTGTTCACAGCCCAACAGGTGAGCTCTTTGTGTTCAACTCAGGAAGAAACTGTGCCAACTTGATAGCCATATCTGTGTAGGGAGACGGAAAGAATCATTCCTGTGATAATGATATGTTCCCTGGTGATGCCATATGGATTCTTGTGATCTTTTATGGTAACAATAAGGGCCTAAACTAAGCAGGCATAATATACATTAGCTGACTACCTGAAGCCTGGGTCTGAAAAATATAGCCCTTTTTATTAGTATACATGGGTGTCTGTAGTTGCAGATACTGCTGCAAAAAGTACAATTGGAGCAATTGTAGTTTGTATTGCAATCTCAGTTTAATTTGTCAATGCAAAAGTGATTTGCTTGTTTATTCATGGATTCTTCTTCAATTTGGCCAACGGTTTTGACTCCAGGTGCTCATGAGCACCAAATAGTGCTCAATGGAGCAAGATTTCATGGTGCGCAAAAGTTGTTGTCCATGACTGCTTTATTTTGCATCCTTGAACCTTTTAGTTTGGTGCATATTTTTACACTACTCTTTCCAATGTGTTTCATTCTCTCAGTCCTGGTCTTGGTATGTTTGAAATAGCTCATTGAGCCTTATACCTGCAAGGTATGTACAGAAATAATTATCAAATTGTTACAATTACTGCTGCACGATGAAGGCTCTTCAATCTTGATGTCTCATCCCCCACCCTCCAATGTAACCAGACAAGTTTGAAGCCAATGTGTACTTCTGACTATTGACTATGCTTATGTTTACTAAGGACTAGGAATGTAAGCACACAAATTTCTAGTATTATCTTTTTGTAACGTGAATTTTTTTCGTCTTCATTTTCTCTCATTCACATATTCCTGTTTGCTGGTTCAGTGCCTTGGCCGTGGGTTCGAATCCCTCACTGGTGGTTCTGGAAACAATCGGCAATGGTTACCAGGCTCACTGTTCCCGCATTCACAAACCCCAAAAATAAATTGTTATTATATAAATAATTGTCCAAAGGTATGTAATGACTCAGCCCTTTCTTTTTCTTTTTGGTGTGGAACAGAAGGCTCACACCAGCATTTCGTCACCTGTGTTTCTCTTATTCCTTTGTTCATGAAAGGTTCAAAACTTAAAACACCGAAACAATTTTGAAAAAGGCATCTAAATTTGAAGTGTTTTGGCGACTCGGGTCATACTTTCTTGGAATATGACATGCACTTATAACTTTGTTAATGGATGTGCCATGGAGTTCTACATTCGAAATGTTGAATTATGTCTGAGTGTCTAACGGTTTGTATTTTTCTGTAAATTTTTTTAAGGAATGCTTAGCAATGCCAGGATGCAGAAGGGTATGAGTTTTTTTACCCTCGGGCCAAGAAGAATATTCTTTAAAAATGTTTGAAACCAAAACTGTGCAAAGCATTTGGGAATTCCGACGCTCTGAAAGTTGCTTTGGTATTAGAAGTTTAAATTTCAGAAATATTTTCGCAGCTCATCCAGTACTAATTGCTATTAAATGTCTTGAGTAGAAAGTGTCTGCATAGCCCTAAAAGGCTAACAGTTGTGTTCGCCGCAGTGGGATACAAAGTCAGTGTCAAGGTTTTGGGGGCCATATTCCAAGAAAGATAACCATATGTTTCTGCGTGTAAGCAGGGGCGTAGCCAAGGGGGTCGGCAGGGACAGTCCCCCCCCCTGAGGTCCTGAGGACATGATTCTGTAACAAGCAGGGTCATTTTTACCCATCAGGGCCCTTTTGGCGCTGTCGCAGGGGCCCTTTTCGGGGCGCCGCCCCCCTCCCCTGAGCGCACTCCGGGCTACGCCCCTGCATGTAAGACTATACACACTGGCTGCTTTAGCCTGCGGCTTAAACAAAATCCGACTTTTAACTAGCATAGTATTTTATACAAACCCGCAATGATACGAGCAACTCCTACAACACGAACGTAGAATATACGCATCTCAAAGTAATGGGGCTTAGATATCACTTATAATGTACATTCATATTGTTTGAGATGCTACCTTCATTCGATGGACCCGGTAACGGCTTACAAGATGGCGTTGAAAGCGACAGGAGCGGTGGAAAAAACACGAGGAAAAACGAGACAAGAAAATGCACACAGGCGCGCAGCTAACACGGGAACACGGCCGCCTCATCCACAGCCATTCGCGCTCGCCCATACCGCGCACACTCGGGCTACTTCTCGAGGTGCCACACAGAGAAGAGGTCCAACCTCCATCTCAACCTCCATCTCAGTCATCGATAGTGTTTTGAACGTCATAAGTATTACGGATAGGATTCACATGCAGAAAATTAAAAATGGTTATCTTGGCCCCAATATATGAAGTTTATTCTGAGCTCGAAGTCTGGTATAGATTGACAGATTGACAGCGGGTGTGGAATTCATTTATATAGAATTTTTAATAAATTTTGACTTGCGAAAGTCATGCTGAGCGTTGTTGAGAGAACGAGCTCGTGCACGGTAATTTGTCATTGTGAATGTTATAAAACCTTTTATGTTTTCAACAGGCTCGCTATCTCTCTACTGGAGTCCGCCCGTGTCCTTGGGATGAGGAATCCATCTTGAAGGGGCTAGACTACCGGATTCACACCAGTCGCACTGCTTACGAATGGCTAAGGAGTCAGGGCCTTCCCCTTCCAAGTGTTACGACGCTACAGCATTGGCTCTCTGATTTCGTGCTGCGACCCGGAGCCTGCGAGCAGCAGATGAAGCTCCTTAGAAGGATGATGGAGCCTCTCAATCCTCGCGATCGTACCTGCATGGTTATGTTCGACGAAATGGACATTTCAGGTGTTCTGAGCTACGACCAGCAGCTCGACCAAGTATTGGGATCGCATAAACACCTGCAGGTGGTGCTGGCTGGAGGTATCTTCACAAGCTGGAAGTTGCCTGTCTTCTTTGATTTTGATCGGCCAGTCACCATGGAACTCATCACGTCCCTCATCTCTGAGATGGAGAATGCTGACTGCCTAGTTGTGGCCATCGTTAGTGACTTAGGAGGGTCAAACAGGGGACTGTGGAAGCAGCTGGGGATAACCCACACCGGAGAGACCTCCTTCAGGAACCCGGCCGACCCTAGCAGGTACAGGACAGTAACTTGGATCCTTACATAAATCGAACAAAAATAAAAAGACCTCGCATGGGCTTTGTTTTTTTTGGTGATGGGGGTGTCCAAATCTGAAACAATGACAATAATCGCTTTATCAAAAGTTGATAGTATAAAATAATGTGTATTTCATTCTTCCTAAAGGTTTAACGTCCTGTCGGGAACCATTCTAAGCACATAACAGGAAAAGCACAAAAAGCTGAAATATTATTTTAGCACTAATTTGATTTCATTGGACATTTGCGGGGACTCCCCCCCCAACAAAAAACAGTCCACACCACTGTGTGCGGTATCTGGTACGATACCTCTGCGCGAAGAAATTGCGGGTAGATAAGACTCACGAAATGTGGGATAAATGATGAAGATCAGTCGATAAATGTCTTAATTATGAAACATGTGAATGTTTCTGCGGGAATGGCATATACATTGCATGTACTTTACGGTGCTGAATATGTTCAGCCCTGGTTAAGTCACAGCTCGTGACGAAATTACTCAGTCATATTGTTACTAACCTCGCAGACAGGTTTGGGTCTTTGCCGACGTTCCGCATGGCCTGAAGTGCCTCCGCAATAACTGTTTGGACGGCGGCATCCGGACCAGTGATGGTGGTGTCATCAACTCCCAACTCCTGACCGAGGTCGTGGGGATTGATGGTGCCTCGGAGTACAAGATTCTCCACAAGTGTCACCTGGCTACACACGTGCAGGCACGTAACTCATTTTTGCTTATGTGACAGTGTTGTTTAGCGGTTGCTATTATCTAAAAGTAGCAACTTGAATTAGTTTGCAAGTTGAGAAAAAATAGGTTTCACATGACCTTTGTTGTCGGCGCGCCCTAAACCACGAATAATGATGATGAAGTTGAAAAAAATGGAGCGAGTGAGCTACCCTCCCACCTTATTAAGTGATGCTGCAGGGAATGTGGTGTTGTAGTGGTTAGCGCTGTCGGTTTTCACACGACTGACTCGGGTTCAAGGTCGGTTATATTCTCTGAACAAGGAGCAGTTTAACTCACCAAAAAGTTTCCAACATGGAAAGAGTTGGCGACCCCGTATGGCCTGGGACGATATTGAATAAGCCTGGAATAATATTTGTAGGTGGTATTACATTTTAACGAGGCAAAATATGTTAAAGTCTAGTAAAGCGTTTCTTTATATGAATGCAAGGAAATGTCCGCAGCCAGATTCCGTATTATACGCTTCTCCGTTCTACTTTCACAGGTGAAGGGTATGGCCAGACAAAAGGTGAGACCCGCCCTGCAACTTTTGAGCGCCACCACTGCCTCTGCAATTGAGCGATACATCCCAGGGAAGCAGAGAGAGGCTAGGTTCATTCGCCTCTTTGATAGCTTTGGCGACATACTCAATGCGGGTTTTCTGGGTGACACGAAGCCGCTCCGACGAGGCTACTCCGGGAGCGAGAATCAAGAATACGTTCTTTCGGCTACCCTGGCAGAACTCCAGGCCATGCGAAGCAACACTCACGGTCTTTCCTATCTCTTTCCATTTCAAAAGGGTATGATTGTCACGATTCGGTCGGTGCGAGGTCTGCTCGCCGATATGAAAAATTCCCACGGAGAAGCCACATACATCCTAACGCGTCGACTCTCACAAGATCGGCTAGAAAGCTTTTTCGGGTTAGTGCGAACGCGGGGCGGAAACAGTCAAAACCCAAGCCCGACGGAGGCCCGCTCCCGTGTCCGCTTGCTGACACTTCAACTTGCGATGCGGCGTGGTGTCAACCCTCTGGAAGAAAGCGGCTCGACTCCTGGCGTAGGGCCGACATATGAGGAAATTGAGTCTCGGGAAACGTTCGAAATTGAAACGGAGGTTAATGCCACTCTGGACTCCGATGTAGCAGCCGACATCGAAACTTTCTGTCGTGAAACAGCCGACGCCGATGACCAGGGGGTGGAAGGCCTCCTGGAAGAGTTCATCAACTCCCAGCAAACTCTCGTGCGAGGAGCTATGCCACCATCAACTACATGCGACCAGCATACTGGCGTGCCCGTGTCTGACAGCGCCCTGGCCCACATGGCTGAATACGTTGCCCGAAAGCGGCCGAACGACCCAGCTGTAGGTAACCGATCGGGGTCTTCAAATGACGGTCCCATTGAGACCTTGTGGACCAGGCTACTAAGTCATGGTGGCCTTACAGTCCCAACAGAGGATTTCCTTAGGAAGTACCGCGCCATGGATGCGGCGTTCTCCTGTCACCACGCCCTTGAACCAGACGGACTCAGTCGACGCCCAGGTGTCGTGGCAGAATTCCGTACTGTACTTGATAATAAGTTCCCAGATGTGGCCCCAACCATCCGTAAAACATTTTCGTTTGCACGAACGATGCTAAGGTTAAGTCACCTTAACGCAGGTCGTCGCGAAGCATCCGTGCTGAGGTCAGCCAAAAAATTCATCATCACCGACAGTAAGGCTGACAGCCCGTGAAACTGATAGTTCGCCTTGCGCATGGGTTCATTTTTTGGACGAAATTGAAGCGTATGAGCTTGGGAGCAAGTGATGTGTGATTCGCCGTTCAATAAGCCACCTGTGATTGGGTTTCTAGTCAAGTTTTTGCTTATATCCTCACCAGACGCTTAATTGTTCATATGCTCGTCTGCCTTCAATATTTCCTTGTTTATGCTAGTCAATTTTGGCATGTTTGCCAATCGTTAATATTCGCCGTGAGCGCTGTTAAACCTGGTAATTTGTTGGTGAATCGTGCTGGTGCATCCTCATACGCCAGCACGCTTCACCAGCAAATCACCATGTTCATGTGGGTGCATGTGTGCATTTTCTGTGTGTTGTATATATGTTTTTATCAGTTTTGACTGACTCCTGTAGAGGGAAACTTGCATTCCAATGCTTGCACGGCTTCACCGAACCGGCTCGTATTTTTAGGTATACAGTTTGTTCTGTTGTGAGATGCATCTAAATGAATGCCAAGTATGTACCCCATGCAACACCGTCCTAAGACCAACAGCTAACTGGAATGCTGCAGGTTGAGGTGGATGTGAGGTTCGCGACGGGGAACATTTCTGGGCCTCTGAGGCTGTGCTAAAGGGTGCGCAGCTGAAACTGCTGCTAAGTGCTGTGTCGGGGCACCTGAAGAGTGAGAATATAGTGCCTTCTTTGTTTCTGGTTTTTGTTTCCTCTTTGGCTTCCAATCAGTTGAATGGACAGCATGGATTAACCCGGGTTCAAAACCCACGACGGGGAACTGCTTGTCATGTCGGATCTCACCCAACGAAGGGGATCCTTCAACACCCATGCCAATACTGTCGGAATAAAATAAGACAGATAAAATGAATTGAAGACAATGGTCTTCAAACGGTGGCATCGCTACAGAATTGATCAGGGACTCCCCAATGCTCAAAATCAAATTAGGTTGCCCCTGTGCGAACGGCGGGGCCTGGTTAGGCGGGGTACCTTGGGGATTCTAGGCTGCGACCGAGCTCCGCTACTGGTCCCATAGTTTCCCCTGATCATAAAAACATAAGTTCCTCGTTAACTAAACTGCGCCTTCAGGACATCTTCATTTCACTGTCCCGCCCCTGTGACCACTGATTTGGGGGATGGATGGCTTAGTGGGTACCATACCTGTCTTCTAAGCCACCGGTGCCGGGTTCAAGTCCCGGAGGAGCCTCTGAATAAGTTTTGTATCCCCAGTTCCCTCCCAACAGGGTGACAGATGGCGATATCGTATGACATTGGCAGATGGTACGTCGTTAAACCCCCGAAAACACTTATTTGTCCCTCTCTCACCTTCCCAGGACGCTGTTGCTGCGCCGGATGTCGCCTGCAGAGCTGAGGGGAGACATCTGTCTGACAACTTCTGCTGAGTCTGCCGCTGGCGCGTTGGACGGCGGCAGGATGGTCTGGCGTCTGGGGTCAGCCCCCACGCGTTCACGCTTATCGGAGAGACGGACCTGCTGCTGGGAGACCGGCGACCGAGACTGCTTTGACACCGGTGTTTGTGCTGTTGGGCGCGTTTCGTGGACGGCGCATTGGTGCCGCTTCCAGACAACTTTGCACGACACCATGATGCCTCTCAAGATCTGAATATGTTACCTCGCGACGGTGCTTCTGTAGCGAATAGACTCTGTCTGGTCTCGCCGCCCATAGGCGGATCCAGGGAGCAAAGGTGGCACCTGCCTCCCCGATCGACCCTCGGCGCCCCCTGAAATGGTCACGGCGCCGCCCTGAGAGGTCGATGGCGCCCCCTGAAATGTCACTTCCCACCCCACCCAGCGCCCCTCCCCCCAGGACCCGAACATCGGCGCCCACCGATATTACTTTGCGCCCATCTGATAGGTTTTGGCGGTCAAAAGTGGCGCCCCTTAGTCCGGATGGCGCCCCCCTGGGAAGGTGCCCTCCCCCGATCGGCAATCCTGGATCTGCCTATGTCGCCGCCCCACTGACTGGCTCATCGGCTCCCCGGTGCCGGGTGCTAAGAATGGTCTGCTGTTTTGGGGTCGCGGGGTGCATCTGCTGTCGTCGTGTGGCGGATGTCTGGTTTGACCTCGGGGGATGGGGCTCTGAGCTCATTGGGCCATTATGAATCCGCTTTGAATATTTCTTCTGTGATTTTGCTCCGTTGATGCGCCCGCTTGCTGCCTTTTTGGGTATAGAACTGGAGCCAATAGCTTCTTCCTCAGCCGGATATGAACACAAACCGAGTTGCCGGTAATCTCGGCTAATGATCTACTACTCATGTGGATGAATAAGTGACTGAATTGAGCAAAGACGGTGTGCCTTATTGAATGGTGTTGAGAAGAACCACTGTTAATTTGAACTGGGTATTCGTTTTCGAATCGTGCCTTAACCCGCGCCCACCGGGGGTCCGGCGCCACCTTCGCCCCACCGGGGGGGCAGCGATGCCCCCTCTAACTCGGAAGATATGAGAGTGAGCGCAAATCCGCAAAGTGCATTAGAAACCTCGTGTGAATTCAGTAAGAAATTACTTTGCATGTTTAGGCGCTCAAGTCAATGATTTGACCTCCATAGGTCAAGTTAGGTCACGATAGGCTATTTTCACTCAAATATGCAATGTTTAAGAAAACTGGGCATAACTCTTATGCCCTTAGAGCTATTGGGATTTGGTAAATTACATTAGATAGGAAAATGCCATACCTTTTCCCGCTATGTGGAACGTAATGACCTCTCGCCAGTGGTTTGACCTCATATGACCTGAGGTCACCAAAGGTCAAAAAGTGACCTTGCCGTATAGCAAACGAAAGCCAGTGATGAGACATACACGATGGTCTTTGATTCAGCGCTCTAGTTTAATTAGGTCAAAATGTATTGCCAAAATACTGTTTTTAACATCTGGTGACCTTGGATGACCTCGAAGAGGTCATAGGGGAAAATTGCCCCTGGAATCCATGCAAGGGTGTCCAAGAAAGCTTTTCTGAGCAGGCCGAACATTTTCAATCGTTTTTGTGGCTTTTAGATTATAAGAGCTTTTTCCCATGCTTTTTCAATGGGAGAGGTCACCTCGTGACCTGACCTCATGTCCCGAAATCGAAAAATCCCGGATATACACCTTGTAGACCCTGGCGGTGTCATGCAGCGTAGGAAGTTTCAAATCGATCGACCGAGAAACGTAGCTCTTATATTGCTCAAAAGTTGAAGTGAGGTGACCTTGGTTGACCCCGCCTGGTGACCTGACCTTGGGTGACTCGGGGTAAAAAATTTCAGGGATGGTGGGAAAATGATGAGGTGAGAGATAGAGCCCTCAACCACGGTCCTGCGTTTCCGCGTTTTTCTGCTATCTCGAAAAAACCTTGGGGGCATCGATGGCCCCGGTGGGGCGAGGGTTAATGTGCCCTGGTTAGCTTAATCTTTTCATCGCTATCTCCTTTCTGCGATATGTGTGCTCGGGATAGTGCGTAGTGTTGCACTCCGAGGCCTGATCGTACCTCAGGAGATTTTCAAGTTAAAACTGTATTTGACAAAACTGCTACCCCGCTTGACTGTGTCCCAATGTTACCTAAACTGTCCCATATCGTGATGTGACCAGGGGCGTAGCCAGGATTTCGCTCAGGGAGGGGCGGCGCCCCGAAAAGGGCCCCTGCGACAGCGCCAAAAGGGCCCTGATGGGTAAAAAAGGGCCCTGCTTGTTACAGAATAGAGCGCTGAAGAGGGCTTAAGAGGGCCCTGTCTGGTATAAAATGCCAAATTTGGCCACAGAGCACAGTGCGGGCGAGCCGCGCTTCGCGCGGCTCGTGTCCTCAGGGGGGCCCTTCGGGCCTTCAGGGAGGGGCGGCTGTCCCTGCCGCCCCCCTTGGCTACGCCCCTGGATGTGACTGTTCCTGTCGTCACGGCGGGCGATCTTCCCCGATAAATAAAGGTACTTATTTTCCAAACCGGCATGATGATCGCCGCTCTCGTTCCCTTATTTGATTGTTTCCGTCCACCCTGACCTTTCCCGTCTATCATGTTCATATCTAATTCACTTGGCTTTCGAAAAGCCATGGCGATGACCTAGTACATCGCAACTGTGAGGATTAAAATCCACGGAAGACGATCCCACTATTTCTGGCACCATGTATAATATTGTATTGGTTGGTCAAGGCATTTATAGAGAACAGTGTTTCAACGCTGAGTGCAAAGATCCTCGAATTCTTAAATCACTGATTCACAGTCTTAATTTGAAATAGTCACGAGCTCAGATCGGAACTCCATTACTGGGACGCTTCCTTGACACAGGGAGCACCAAGTGAGCTCAATGGACACCCGACTAGCTTCGCCCATACGATTCTAAGACGATTAGTCATTAGCAGCACGCGTGTTAGGTGCCGATAATCATCCCGGGTATCTTTTTAACGCGACAGAATGGGCTAGTTGACAGAAAAGTTATATATTGTCCAACAATAGTTTCAATCGCTACATGTAATGTACTTGAATCTAGGTTGAACCAGGAGCCCGTGTGGGAGACCCCAAGTCTTGGGGCTTCTAGCCCCCACCTCCTCCCGCCATCTCCATCCGCGCTTGGCGAGTTTGTGGTTCTGCCCTGCATCTCTGAGAACATCTCTAAGAATAATTTGTTAAAGTGCTCTCATGCAGTCTCGAACTCGCGACCTATCGCGTGCCAAGCGAGCGCTCTACCAGTTGCGCTACGGTTACGCTTGCGCGGCCGACCGCTAGGGGAGGGAGGGGTCGATGGCGGCGCGACATCGTGTCAGTTTTTGCTCTCCTGTGAGAAGGTTTTTGTGGGCATTATAAAACCGACTCCGGAACCCAAAAGGAAATTGACAGCGTTTTCAGATGATATGCAATTTGTTTCTGGGATCACTCAAATTTGCAATCTGGAGACCTTCCAAAATGAACATTTTAACATGCAATGTCAATGGGCCAGAGGAGTTATCAAGCCCGTGCTGCCAACTAACTTCGATGGGGGCTGAGTCCAACAATAAACACTACAAGTCCAGGTATTTAGAGAAGAAATACATCTGCCAAATAAAGGTACTTGATGAGTCTAATCATGCTTCTAAGCCTATTAATTCGAAATATCTGCAGACCATAATACAAATGAAGAAAATTTCCGGTAAAAAATAGATTTGTTTCAGTGGTCTCCTTATATTTCGCTTGAATTACCGCCAACATCATTATAAACCACTACTGTGTGCTGTAAGTAGGGAAAGTGCTTCCCTTCGTATTGATGTACCAGTCAACTCTATTGTGATTGTGTTCCCGAACACAATACAGGAAGAAGAGTAGGCGGGTTGGGTAAGGTGCCAAGTATGTGGACGAGGATTGAATTTTCTGGCTTTGGGAATTGGGAATTAAGTGCTGTAATCCCATTAAAAGACAAGACCAGTGCCTATTTGTACTTATCACTTGGTCTTCCTGAGAAAGGCCGAGTGAAGACTCCAATCGAGCTCGTCAAAGAACGAAGACAGCAGGTCATTATGGCTTCCAAGGATTTTCAACAATTATAGGTTATGTAAGGTTAGCCAACAGTACTTGAAATTCGATTCAAAGCTAGTCGAACTGTATATTGGATCTAATGCATTTGTATCTCACTTCAAAACTGATAATGAAATTACCAAATTCCCTCTAACATGTTAGAGGTAGGTACTTTTTCATTGCACTTTGTTTATTTCCAGGGAGATTATTCTGTTAAGTAAGGTTACATTGATAACTTAATTATTTTATTTCACAATTCCTCAAATATTGACTCGGGAGGTTAAGAATGGTGCAGACTCTTTCCTGAACATGTCCTCTGTGGAGAAACTAATTCATATACCAGTCTGCAAAGTATGGCAGCAGGCCAGATGAGTCGCACCAGCCATCTAAAATTCTCGCATCACCAGTCTCCAAAAATTTACACCAATCTGCCATATATCAGGGAGAAAAATGTACCCATTCCTACCCAAAAGTTGCAATGTTACCTTTATTATTAGTTAGTTAATTAAGGACTATTTATAAGGCCCTCTTCTGTGTCTTAATAACCATTCAGCCATTATTTGTTGGTTTAAGTGTCGCCTTCCTCACACCAGTCTCACAAATTTGCACAGGATTGATAAAATTTACACCACTTGCTCCTGGCTCCAAGGGCATTCACACCAACAAGATCTCATAAAAAATGCCATACCTTGCACACTGGTTCAGATAGATTGATATATTAAGGCTCACTCCTATGTCTTGATAACCATTTTGAAATTATTTGTTTGGTTTCCAGTGTCACCTTCCTCACCTAAGTCTCACAAATTCACACCAGGTTGATAACATTCGCACCACATGCTCCTGTCTCCAAGGGCACTCGCACCGACGAGATCTCGTTGAAAATGCCATACTTTGCACACTGGCAGATGGGTGTGAATTTTAGGTGGCTGACAATGTGGCTGAGAGTTTTAGATGGCTGATGCAACTTCTCTGGCTTGCTGTCAGACTTTGCAGACTGGTGCACTTTACTATAGGGGAAAGTGTGTATTGCACCCCCTAACTAATTGGGCCCCCCTTATAACAAAGAAAGATAGTAGTGGAAGTTTGTTTTGGGCAGATTATGTTTTGGGCAGATTAATCCAGTTCCCCTACTCGCTCTGCCAGTCGTGTTTTTATGATCTCTTGCTGGTGCTTGTGTCCCTTCTAAGCCTGGTGTGAGTGGTGCAATTTTTAAAACATGTAAGATAGTATCTGGTACCAACAACATTCTGGTATGCGAGAAACAAGGATAAGCACAATTTAATGTAAAATTGTGTAATTTCACCTGACTTGCAGTTCTCTCATCATAACTTTGGTGTTTAACAATGGATAACCTTGGACCATTGTAATCAAGAAGCTGAGCTTCAACAATCACTGACAGGAAAGTGTGTAAATGCTGGCCTCTGCCATTTTTTTTGGTTAAAAGGTGGTCAAAGTCGTACTAGTGTTATTTAAATTTGTGCTAAGTAATTAGACTCTCATTTATTCATTCCACAGACAAAACTCAAGACCAATATGAACATCTTTAGGCTACACAAGGTATTTTAGATAATGTTTCGGCACTAAGGTCACTTAAATTATAGCCCTCCTTTATATGCAATGTACATGGTAGACTCTCTCCTCCAAGAATGGTTTTGACAAGAACATCAGGTCAAAACATTTCTATTGAATAACATAAATTTTTGGTAGTTGACTAAATTTGCTCCAATGGAACAAAGCTGCACATATTTACAGTTCCAAATTTACAGGGGAGATTAGGTGGGTAACAAAGAGAAATGCTTATTTGGTCTGCCCTAAAAATTCTTCCTTTCTGGTAAGGGTCAGTGCATTTTGTCCCTTGTTTGGTGCAAAATTCTCACCACTACCACCATTCCTGGGGAACCCTTGCAACAATGAGATCTTGTTAAATATGCCACACTCCATGACATGCCATACTTCAGATGGTAATCCTGACAAAAGTCACACCAGCTACCTAGAATAATTGTGATGCCAAGTACCCAAAATTGTCTGCACATGTGGAAGAAAAATAGTGCTGCTTGGAGTGGGTTTTATTGGTATTTGCATACATTTTTGGTTATATTTTTTCTCCAGGGCCATCCACTGTAAAGGCCATGGTTGATGTATAGTGACTTACAGCAGGATGGAATGTTTTTGTTCCTTTTTCATATGGTGTATGTAGAACAGCAAGCTGATCATAACCTTAGAATTGGTCCTATCCAATGTCCTATTTAGCCCCAGCCTCCGTGAGATTGTGATTGTTTTAAACTCCACATATGCTCCTCTCTTTTCTTCCTCTCTACATACATCTCCTCTCTTTTCTTTCACTCTTCCTCACTGGCAACCGGTCTTGTGATCACTCTTGCATTGTAAGGAACCTGTATATGAAATGAATGAGTATGGAGGGAAAACGTCCTTTATATCCCCAAATCATTGATTCTGTCAAATTAAATGTCAAGTGAGGTTTCTTTGTGGCATGCCATATTGCGTTCAGTTCAAAACTCACTAGAGCCTTATATTCCAGGTTTCCTGCCAGACCTGCCATAAGGAAGAAGTGGATGGCTGCGTCTAAAACAACAAAGGTGCTTGCCACCTACGGCATATGTCGCCAACACTTCAAACCGAGTGAACCTAACCTCACCGTTTGAAGTCAACTGCAGTCCCATCAATCATGGTCAGTATGAAATGTATTCTCCTGAACTTACAAGTTTTTGTAAAATGATTCGTTTTGCTTGTTGAATATTCGTTTGTGCAGTACTTCCTATGCTGCTTCCGTGGGTATCCTACAATCTCATCTATCCAGTGCGGAGGATGTTGTGATGCAAGTTTGGTGTTTGTTGTGTACATCTGCTGGATTTTATCCTCTTTTGGCAACCCCTCTTGATGCAGTCATGCAGTCTGTTTTGGTAGCACGCTCCATCACATCTAATTACATTATTTACATATGGAATCGGGTGCCATTAGACCCCAATTCATGTTTGTGTGTCGTGCTTCACTTTGTCATGTCTCATCCTTTTATCGTGCACATTTTTCATAACCCCACCAGTGTGGCTCCTGTGTCAACTGGAAGTGAAAAGAATGCATTGCATTCATGCATTCTTACTACTCTGCTATTTACCGTATGATCTGCAGCTAGCTCCCGCTGAGCCAGCTGGAGAGGCGGGCACTCCATGCTGCCGGTGCCGGTGTCATGCCGTGGAGCCTGCTGGATCGACTGCCGACCCCCCTGTACACCGGCTCTCAGCCTGTCGAGAGCACCAGCTGCCGGTCGCTTCAGGGCTCGGGCTGACAGTCCTTCCTGGACACTGGTTACCGGCCTGTCCAGGACTCCGACGAAGTCATTTGCGGGGTATGTATCCCAGCAAATATTCTTATTTACGAAAAATCCTCTCGAGTGCACTATAAGCCTGGTCTGTTGATTTGCATATATTCCTATAGCACCATTCGCTTCTCGTGCTACACTGAAAATGATTTCAGTGCTGCTGTTAACCATTTGACTTGACATGGTCACGCATTTTTCATTCCACTTGCAATGATGAGAGGGCTCCAATAACGCATAGTTTTGCTTCATTTGCTCTAGTTTTACAAATTAAGAACTAAAAATGAAATCTGATGCCCGTTTTATCACTATGTTGCTTTCTTTGATCTCGGCTGCCCTAATTTTCTACCTGACCTGAAAATGTTTGGTATTGCTATTCTCCGCCGCATCAAGCCCGCATATCCTACATTGGGGTCTCCCATGGTGCTTTACCCTCAATTTAATGGGGACATCATCGGAAGAGTTTTTGTTATTAGCATCTGTCATGCACCTTAAATCTAATACACCATCTGTCATGCATATTTTTCGTTTCGTTTACTGCGCAGTTATTGACATGAGTCTCAAAACATGCTTAAGTAGACCCAAAATGACCTCACAGAGGTCGCAGGTCAAAACAAGCTTTATATACAGAAAAAGAAACATTTTTCGGCAAATTTGCGCTTTCCCCACGCGTTTCCAATGGAGAGGTCATGACTCGTACCTGAACTTAGGTCAACAATATAAAAAATACCGAAACATAGTTTGTAGCCCCCGGTGCGCCCATTATATGAAAAAGGTTGCAAATTGATAAATTAACGCTACTCCGAGTTCCGAGTTATGTAATCCCAAACAATTTTTTAAGTGAGGTTACTTGACCTGGCATGGTGACCTGCCCCGACATGACCCGATTTCATTTTTTTGTTTTAGGGAAAGTTGCCGACTTGATTAATTATAAGCTGTACCAAGTACGGTGGCGCTTGGCGCCGCCGTTTTTACACGACGACGAAAAATATGTAGAGGGTTAGTCAGCACCCTTCCGCCCCACTGGGGAGGGTTAAAAAGTGAAAATTCGTTGCTGAAACGCCAGAAAATGACGGCTTTTTTGTACGATTGCCCTTATATTTGTGTTTATAAGGCCGGGGTGGCCCAGTGGCTTCGTTGCCAGTCTACGGATCGGATAGCATGGATTAACGTGGGTTCAATCCCCACGGCGGGAAACCGCCTTCCGTGTCCGATCTAACCCGGTGGAGAGGATCCTTAAACACCCACGCCAATATTCCCTGTAATTGGGCAAGTGTGCCTGTTGGGAGTGGCCCTAATAAAAAATAAAAATAAGTAGAACGAGTATAAAAAGTATTATAACGCGCACCCTAATGCACATATGGCAGCGGGAAACTAAACCGATGAAGGAATCACTTGGAACCAATCATCATATTTTATTCTAGTGTTTGACGCGTAATTATGGTTTACCAAGAAACAATTGCCTTTCAGAGAGGAGCCGGCCGGAGGTCAAGTACTCGTATGACGTCTGGCATGCAGGCAAAAACCTTGCCCCCCCCGTCTGCGGTAACGTGCTTCTCAAAGCTCTGCCTGCAAACCTCTCCTACGGTGGATCACCCCGGTCAAGAACCACTTCTGGTGGTGTGCGCAGCACTCAGAGGGATCCGTCGAGAAGTTCCACGTAAGAACCGGCATCTCTAACCAGTATGCTTACTTTCAATATATTGCAACAAAGATAAATGTTACCTGTGTGAAGTACTGTTCAAGTTAGTCGGACGATGGAGCTTAGAAACTATACTTTGACTGAATGGGACATCTCATCTATAATACCTGGCCACATTTTCACATGCGAACTAATATTTTGTGAACCAAGGAGGAAGTATATGTAAAGTAAGTCCACCCTTTGCCTTTTGAAAGTCTTACCACGAGAAGGGCCAATTTTTGGCATACTTTTGTTTTCGAAAGCGATGTATGAAACTAGGCAACCTATGGAAATCCGGGGGCAAAAAGGTATGTGCCCCCCCAACGGAAAAGCTCGAGACGAAACGTTTTACCCCCTCCCCAAAGCGGTCGACCTCCCTTATGCCCCGACTCCTTTTTTACCCTGTAGGCAAAATTTTGGGGCTTCAACTTTCACAAACAGAACCAGTTGAGTTCAGAGTAAATATTGGGTTTGGATAGGAAGAAAAGTATCTTGAGCCATTATTTTTCACCCCGTGACCTTTATTTTGCTTTTCGCCTGAAGTATCCCAAATTTTACCGTCAAGGCATATTAAAGGGAATGTGGCACCTTCTCAACGTGATTTTAACTGAGATAGCCAAGTTGTAAAGCAGGTCGGAAAACCCGGTACTCCATATGTCATTTGTGTTGGAACTCGATATTTCCGTGAACGATGAACCCAGAGGCCATGTGGGCGTTGCATGGCCTCTGCCATGCAACGCCCACCAGCACGTAACAAAATTAAGTAACTTCACATTGTACTGTTGTGACTAGAACGATGTTTCTGGACTCCGCATTATCCTGCAGGAAATAAAATGAGCATTCTGGACTATTCTGGACTTAACATTACACTGTCAGGACTACAGCCAGCATTCTGGACTTGCATCTTGCCAACTGCATAGCCCCGCTCAAGGTTAAAGCTGTGTATGTGATGATATGTTCTCCTTTGCGGCAGGACCGTGCGCGTGTACAGCAGGGTGAGCGACGCGTTCATACTACTGCGCCCTCTGAAGGTTGCCAAGAAGCACGCTCACATCCGCCCACTGCCGGACGCTTTCTTGCAGCGACGAGCCGCAAACGTTGTGGTCGAGCCTCCGAGCCAGGAGACCGAGGGGCGGCATCCCTTCAGCCTGGTGCACCGAGCACCTGGAGCAGAGGAAACCAAGGCTGCTCTAGAGTCAGTCAGAACGGAAAGGAGCCGGTTTGGACATTAATCTGGCGGTGTTGTGTCTGTTGGCGTCCTGCGTCTACTTAGTCTCGGACGCAGGCCCGGTGCCGTGGCTCGGGCCCGGTGCCGTGGCGCAGGGCTACCCCTGGACCCGTTGCACTCTCAGTCCGGGGTGAGGCGGTGGATGGTTACATATTTAAATAGTGTAAAACGATTCAGATGCATGTACTTGTCGCGAGTTGCATCGTGCTTATCCTGCTGATTTGTACTGGCTCTGATGCCCATTGGAAATGTCTTCTCAGTCTTCTCACACTCTCTTTGTACTCGCAGGTGATGTGTTGGACATTGCAGTTGTGTGAGGGTCACGGGTGTGAGTGATTTTTCGGTTCTCATTTACGTGTCACTCTCTTTGTACTCGCAGGTGTTGTGTTCTACTTTGCAGTTGTGTGAGGGTCGCGGGTGTGAGTGATTTGGCGGTTCTCATTTACGTGTCACTCTCTTTGTACTCGCAGGTGTTATGTTCTACTTTGCAGTTGTGTGAGGGTCGCGGGTGTGTGTGATTTGGCGGTTCTCATTTACGCGTTATTTTGATACACACGTTTTTATGGATGGGACAGTTTTTACCTTTACAGGATGTCGTCGGCCAGCTCCTTGTAGCCGATGTACACCCCGTTCGGGTCCGGCCATTTGCTGCGTATGGCAGCCACCACGCATGTCGGCACCGGTTTGCGCATCCCGCGACCAAGCCTGCCCCACCTGGATCAGAGTGAAACACCATGTGCTGTGATTGAGGTGTCTACTTCAAGATTACCGTGTGTTAGGACAGTGATTGGGTTTATTGGAGATAATTGCACTAGGAGGGACTTTTAAGACTAACATGGCCACCGTTGATTCCATGGCTCACAGGGCCTCACCTCCACAATATGCTCTGGCGGTAGGCCTGGCAGCGCCTGGGCCGGTTCAGCGCCCTGGGCTCCCCCGTGCCCTCCTGGAGGCGCAGTGGCATACAACGCGTCTCGGCGTGGTAGAGCATGGCGCAGGTCACTGCTGCCTCGGTGAGCACGGGGAGGCGAAGTTGCTGAAAAGTTAAAACGCATAATTTTGTTTTGGGTCAACATTTCTACCTTGCATGTCCCGACCGATTCTTGAAGATGAGTTACTTCTAAGAGGTATTCATCAGTCATGTTCAGTTCAGTAGTCCTGGCCATAGGCGGATCCAGGGGGGCACGTGCCCCCCCGATCGACCCTCGGCGCCCCCTGAAAGGTCGATGGCGCCCCCTGAAATGTCGCTTCCCACCCCCCAGGATACGAAAGTCGGCGCCCACCGATAGGATTTGGCGCCCACCTGATAGGTTTTGCCGGTCATAAGTGGCGCCCCCTTGGTCCGGGTGGCGCCCCCCGGGATGGTGCCCCCTCCAATCGGCAATCCTGGATCCGCCTATGGTCCTGGCCGGCTCAGGGGTCGAGGACTGCCAATTAGTTGAGGGCGACATTGATAGAACGGGCACATTATTTTTAGTTAACGCGCGCAGTGGAGAGGGGCCTGGCGTCAACCCGCAGTGGAGGGGGTCTGGCGTCAACACACAGTGGAGAGGGGTCTGGCGTCAACACGCAGTGGAGAGGGGTCTGGCGTCAACACGCAGTGGAGAGGGGTCTGGCGTCAACACGCAGTGGAGGGAGTCCTAAAGCGCCCCTGAGATCTCGAAAACCAAGGGGAGAAGAAATTCGCCCGTTAGGCAGTGTGTGGGGCATTTACATACTATCATAAATGCAAAACAACCTCGATATTGCAAAATAAAATTTTTTACATTATCTTCCGTGAAATATATTAGTCAGGCATCCCTCAGCCTTTAGCTGTGCAAAACAATTACTGGGTCGTGGCAGACGCAGGGATCCTGCCGACAGCATTCTTGCTCCAATGCTGTCGGCATTGGCTGGCATCTGTAACTCAGAGTTGTTGCTAGTGATAGGAGTGTGCATACCAGCACTGTACCGAGGGTAGATACAAATTGAAATGAAATGAAAGAATTACGATAGCTCTGCGGCACTAAATCCGGTGCCCACTCCGTATTTTAGTAACTGTTCTGGTCTCATCAGGGAGACGCCTGAATTCCGGATGTGCGGTTTATTGCGGTGGAGGCAGCGGCAGGCCGGAGACACGCACACACACACACTGCCCGCCTGACCCGTGAGGCGGGTCAAGACCCGGCTCTGGCGTGACGTCACGCGCCAGCCGGCCCCTGATAGGGTGGCGCCGGGCAACCGATGCAGCCGACCTAGTGGCGTCAAACGAAACCCACACACGCCCCCTCATGTTCGCGAAAGCGGGTTACATGCGAACACAACATATCCCGAACACGTACGGCCACGCAAGTCCGTAAACACTTGGATCGCCCGCACAGTTTTACATGCACTCGATGAAGCGAGTGCATGTAAAACACTCGCTCAGCGCGGCTGGTACCACGAGGCGACGCCCGTAAACGATGAGGTCGTCGTCGACAGTAAGGTGCACGTGGACGTTCCAGTATGGTCTCAGCTCAGCAGGTAGGTCAGCTTTCCGGCTGGGAAAGCTGGAGATGGTGACGTCACGAAGAAGCTGATAGGTGCTGTCTTCTTTTGCGGCTGCACGGACTTTGTCGATGTGCAGATCGTCGTCAGCGACGACTGCCAGTATCGATGTTGGAGAGAAGTCCTCCATGTCTGGTGCGTCCACCTCGTCATCCTCCCCCGCGACGGCGACGGGACTCCGAGAGAGGGCGTCGGCAGCGACGTGCTGTGCGCCCTTACACCAGTGCGCGGTAAATGCGCCCAGCTCACCCAGCTTGAACTTCAAGCGCTGCAGGCGAGGGTTCTCCAGCTCGTCCAGCATCTTCGAGTTGAGGATGGGCACGAGAGGCTGGTGATCGACGAACAGGTCAAAGTGGGCCAGGCCTGAGAGGAACAGGCGGCACTTGAAGAACGCCCACGCAACTGCGGTGAGTTCCAACTCCACGGCGGCGTAACGGGATTCCGTGTCCGTGATAAAGCGGGAGCCGGCCTGCACGAGTCTCCACGTGTCGTCGTCCTGCTTCTGCTCCAGCAGGAATCTGAGGCCGTGAAGGCGACTGGCGTCGGTTGAGAGGCGTGTCGGCAGACCGGGGTCGTAAAAGGCAAGCGTCTGTACTGAGGACAGTGCCTCCCTTGCCTTCAGGAAGGCCTCCTGATGAGTCTCGTTCCAGCAGAACTCGCGCTTGACGCTGAGGAGAGGCCGCAGGGGCTGCAGGTGACTAGCGACGGCCTCAGAGAAAGGCGCGATCTGGTTCACCAGGCCGAAGAAGCCACGCAGACCACTGATGTCTGTCGGTGCAGGGTACTGTCTGATGGCGTCAGTGAGCTTCGGGTCCGGCTTGTACCCGTTCGATGAGACAACGAAGCCGGCGAACTGAACTGACGGCTGCATGAACTGCACCTTCTTCGGGTTCAAAGAGACACCCTGTTCTCGGCAGCGTTGAAGGAACAGACGGGCCCGGCTCAGGAACTCTTCCCTCGTCCTGCCGTAGACGATCACATCGTCAACCAGACGCTGAATTCCCGGAAGGCCGTGGAAGCACTGGTCCATGCGGCGGTTGTAGTGCTCACTGATTGACGACACGCCGTAGGGGGCGCGCTTGTACATGTAGCGGCCGAAGGGACTGATGAAGGTAGTGAGACGTTGACTCTTGAAGTCCAGGGGCACTGGTGATATCCCTTCAGCGCGTCGAAAACGCCAAAGTACTTGGCTTCCTCCGACACAATGGAGTTGACACACTCCAGAGGTGTGTTGGACTGGTACCGCTCGCGTAAGACGGAGTCGTTCAGCTTCGAGAGGTCCACGCAGAGACGGACGCCTTCTCCGTTCTTCTTCCGCGTGACCACGATGGGAGCGCACCAGTCAGTAACCTCAGTGACTGGTGTGATGATGTCATTATCTTCCAGCTTCTTCAGCTCTTCAAGGAGAGGCTCACGTAGAGCGAAGGGGATCCGACGAGGTGCGGTGACGGCGTACGGGGTGGATTCGGGGCGAATCTGAATCTTAAATTCTTCCCCAGGCATGACCTTGACGACGCCGTCGAACACGTCGGCGAACTCAGAGAAGATGGCCTCTCTCTCTGGGTTCAGTGGTGTTGCTGTAGGCGATGTAACAGCCGGTGTGGGATTGTAGAAGCTGTAACTGTTCTCGAAGAGAGAAGTTCTCCTCTGCCAGTGCTGTCGCTGCTTCCGCGGAGATCTTCTGAGCAGGCTGCGCCATATTCTGGTCTCATCAGGGAGACGCCTGAATTCCGGATGTGCGGTTTATTGCGGTGGAGGCAGCGGCAGGCTGGAGACACGCACACACACACACTGCTCCCCTGACCCGTGAGGCGGGTCAAGACCCGGCTCTGGCGTGACGTCACGCGCCAGCCGGCCCCTGATAGGGTGGCGCCGGGCAACCGATGCAGCCGACCTAGTGGCGTCAAACGAAACCCACACAGTAACCGATTAGTGAACGCCAGCCAGTGTCCCATATCTTTTATTTGAGAGGTCTATGAAATTTTCCTCCAGTCAAGAAATATACCTATCCGTTGGAGTCCTAGTAACAATGTCCGATGTGAAAGCACACATGTATGATCCCATATCCATATTTAACATACCAAACACTCACAAAGGAGAACAGTGTTCGATAAGAAAAAGGAGGTTAAAAGACAACCTAGGACCTATGAACCCATACAAGTATATTACATCATCGTCCTATAACACCTAGGTCCCGCATCCGTGACCGCCCTATAGCGATCCCTAAAATAACGCTAAGGCGGCCACGGACGCGGGAACAGCACATTCAAAACAAGGTAAAAAAATTCAAAGCACCACGAGAAGTAAAACCATACAAGTCACAGGTGTGTGGCAAAAAAGGAGCATGACACCCTCCAGAGCTAACCGCGCAAAACTCGGCCGCACGACCGCGCAAACCTCGGCCGCTCAACCTCGCACACATCTGCTGTTCCATTGCTGATGCTTGTAATATTATGTATATTCAAGCACTGATTTTTCTGCAGTGAAGATGGGTCTAAACGTAATTGCGTCACACAGCTGCCTGCGCGAGTTAATTAACGCAAGCAGGCCAGCCTGTGAAAGCTACTACTGAATAGACGAATCATGATGTTCCGGAAGCAAAACATTGGCTTTGCTAATGCTGATGCGTATCTTGCTGAAGTCTGCTGCTGAGCCTGTAGCTATTCAAATTACTCTTCTTGTGCTGAAGTTACAGTTAAGCACACCTGACCGGCTCAGCTGGATAGCTGATACATAACCATCAGTTACAGTGGTGGAGCCAGTGTTTAGTCTACCAAAAACAAATAATTAAAACAAAATGGGCATATCTTCCACAGAGGCACCATATGTACCAGGTTGGCTGCTGGCTGAGGGTGGAAGCTGCTGGGAAATGCCCGCTTCCATCTCCCACATCAGGGAGGGGTACTTCAGCAGCAGGGCTTCCACAGTTCGGCGGAGACTCTGGTCATCGAGCATCCCCCAGTACTCTCGGTGTGAAAAAAATGCAACACTATAAAGCAACACAGCAAATAAGTTTGTAAGCACACCAAGCTGTCTGATCGACATCCTCCTTCTGTGGCTGGTCATGAATCAGATTGTAAGCGAGTCAAGTGAGACATGGAGTTAAGTGCAAGATCTTCAAATCTTGTTTGATATTGTTGGAAAAGCTAGAAGTGACATTGATTTCAAGTCATAAAACCCAGCAAAGTCGAAATGGTAAGACATAACAAAACATACAACAAACACACATAAACTTCATGTGAAATTTTTTACAGCTTCATCTTGTTTTACCTCATATGCTCGTTTTTTTTAACCCATGTGTGTTGCGTGCTTTTCTGAATATATGTATGGATGTAAATGCGAGACTGGTGAGAGGGAGGTGACACTGACAACCAAACAAATAATGTATGAATGGTTATAAAGACACAGGAGGGGGACTTATCAAACTAACTTATAACGGAGGCAGTATTGCATTGTGTGGGTAGGGATGACTGCATTTATCTCACTGGTATTTTGCAGATTGTTGTGAATTTTAGGTGGCTGGCATTGCGAATTTGTGAGAAAATTTTAGATGGCTGGTGCGACTCGTCTGGCCTGCTGCCATGCTTTTCAGACTTGGTTAAAATGGGCATACCTTACCTTACCTTACCTAAGGATGTCGGAATTTTGGAGGCTCAAAGGCCTGCTGGCTCCGTTCTCTGGCGAGCTCAATCTCAATGGGAGTCTTAGCTTGGTCTTACTCAGGCGAGAGCCTGAGTGGGGACCATGGGTTTTCTAGCTCAACCCATGGGCAGATACAGGTCAGTCAGGACTATCCTACATTAGGTGAGTCCAGGTGGTGTCGAGTCTTGCCTTGAATTGGTCAAGTGTACGGGCTTCCACTACGTGTGACGGAAGAGAGTTCCAGTCGTTTACAATGCGGACACTAAATGTAGCACGACGGGCTCTTGTGATGGCTGTCGGTTTTTGCAACTTCCATCTGTGTCCACGTGTGCGGGAAGACGTGTCTAGCTGTAGGAACTGAGACGGGTCCTGGTCAATGGCACCGTGAAGAAGCTGGAAAGTCCTGATCATGTCCCCTCGGCGTCTCCGGTAGTATAACGATGGAATTTTGAGAGCTCGTAGCCTGTCTGAGTAGGGTAAGCCCTTGATGTCACCAACTAAGCGGGTAGCACGGCGCTGAACCCTCTCCAAGGACTTCTCATCAGCCCTGTTGAACTGTCCCCAGGAAGCATTTCCATATTCGAGGAGGGGGCGCACCAATGACTTAAAGAGAAGAGGCAGTGTGAATTTGTCGATGTGAGCAAATGACCGTCTGATGACTGCCAGGACTCGAATAGCCTTGGAGACAGCAGTAGAAGCCTGCTCTCTGAACTTCAGTTCCCGATCGATAACCACCCCTAGGTCCCTCTCTGCCTCTGTCTTCGTCAAGAGTGAGCCTCTCATTGAGTAGTCGTGAAGCATGTTGTTTTTGCCAATGTGGAGAACCGCACACTTGTCGATGTTGAAGGGAAGCTGCCACTCCAACGACCACTGGTGGACCCTCACAATGTCTTCCTGGAGAGAGAGTACAGATGTAGAATGGTCAGCTCTATTGTAAATTTTGGTGTCGTCCGCAAATGGAGGTTTTGAGATGAATCAATTTAGAGTGGACTACTTCAGAGGATATCGTGATGTCATCGATTATACTTCCAAATGGGCGATTCTCAAAAGACGGAATACTATGGTTGTCCTCCACCGTAAACACACTAGCGAAGAAGGAATTCAGGAGCCGAGCCTTACTGCTGTTGTCGGTTTCCAGAAAGCCGCCTGGGTTCTTCAGGTCGCCAATACTAGTCCTGGTTTTCAGTCGTGATGCTGTGTACCTCCAGAAAGCCTTAGGGTTGCTTTTGATCCTGGAAACAAGATTGCGCTCGAAGTCCATGTGAAGGCGCCGAGTCAGAGCCCTTAACTGATTTTGAGTGTGTTTTAATCTTGCGTGGTCAATAGGGTTTCTGGTCCGGTAGTATACTCTTGCTAGTTTGTCCTTCCGCTGCTTTAAGTTTAGGGCCTCACTTGTCATGTATATGTTCTTCCTATTATGTTTAGTCTTTATCTTGGGGATGCAAGTCTCAGTGATCGTGTTGACCCCATACACTGCACCCTTTTGAACACTGAAATGGGGAGACATGGAAATGACATGGAATCCAATGTTTTTTCATAAGGTACAAATGAAACACCCCACCAGCCATCTCAGCCAAAATTACATCAAACATGTGCTACATTTCCTTGAAGTCTACATAAAGATTTGATAAATATATGAACAGGGTGCAATGAGAACCAGATATGGAAGAATAAAACAATATCATTTGTGTCCCCATTGCTATGTGCCAAAATCTATGTCGTGTTTACCTTTACCTTGCTCGATGGAAATCTTTGTGAAACAATTTGTGGAACCATCACCAATAAATAAATCTAATAATCATCAGAGAGCATTTGGCAGCAAGGAGACCAGAAAAGGGAAGACAAAATAACAGAAAATTCACCTACCTCCACCCGCAGCCTGCTGTCAGCTTCTGCTATTGCATTGCTTCAGCTTCTGCTATTGCTATTATTATTGCATCTGTAACATATGTGGGCCCTCAACTTGGAATTATCCTTGTTAAGATCTTTCTGTGATTATATTTGTTCTTTGATGTGTATTTAACATAAATTCAGTGTTCATTGTGTTTTGTATTTGCTCGCTTCTGTTTATTATTTCTTTCCCCTTTAAAGGTTGTGGTGGTGCCATAGCCGGGGAGAGCCCTGTCACTGTGGTTGGGTGCCCTGTTTGTGCTGGCTAAGTGTCTGTGTGTTTTATGAAAAACAATAAAAATGTCTCTCTCTCTCTCTCATAGCAAATAAATATTTACCCTCTGAAATCTACTATCCTTTACCTCTGCACTGTAAGGAAAATCTTTACAATCCCTGCACCAACTCCTGCCAAATCTGGTTGGATGTGGATTGACGAGAGTCAGATTTTCACTATTTCCATTGCCAACAAATTATCAGTACTGCAAATGCATCTGGATAAATCATGTGATCCTGATTGGAATTGTCCATGGAAACTTGTCAGCCAGTCCTTTACTTTGCCCCCAGCCTCATTGTTGGCCCTCAGCCAAATGGGGTGGGCCAATCACAGACAGCAGAGAATACTGCCATGGTTCAGGAGGCTACTACCTCTCAGGCTGCGCAGTCACACCTTATGGCGCCAAACACAAGTGGATCGATGATGGATGAACAGACCCCATCAGTCAATGCAGAGCGGGATCCATCAGCCCCTCGTGCAAACATTTGTGCTCCAACTGACAACACCCAATCAGTCCCATCAAATTGACTCATTCACAATCACAACGTGCAGGACCTTCTTGTTTGGTATACCAACATCGACCAGTTTCTTAACAAGCGTGGAGGACCTCTGTATGGCCATTGCAGGCCAGGAGCCAGACATTATAATTCTCACTGAGGTAATACCAAAGGCACAACGTTTCCCAATAGATCAGGCCCTTTTGAATATTGCAAACTACTCCTTGTTCACAAGTTTTGATCCCACCAATGAGAATCTTGGCCCATCTGGTCAACGAGGCATCTCCATTTACACGCCGCAATAACCTACATGCAACAGTCATCATCTCATTGTCTGCCACAACTCTGGAACATCTCTGGGTGAAAGTCAGGCTCCATCGACAGGACTGGCTGATTATTGGATGCATCTACCGCAGTCCTTCCAGAGACAGCCACCAAAGCATGCATGACTTCTGGAACCTAATGAGCCATGTCTCAGCAATGTCTGCCTCTCATCTGCTTATCACAGGTGATTTCAATTTTCCACAAATCGACTGGGTAGGCGAGTTTTCAGTAGCTGGCGAGAGTCACGCATCGCACAAGCTGATTGACATCATGCACGAGTTTTTTCTCTTCCAGCATGTTCAAAAGCCCACCAGATTTCGGCAGGGAGAAGCGTCCAGCATATTGGATCTCATCTTCACAGATGAGGAGGGTTTGGTGCGCAACTTGCAATTTCTCTCCGGCATAGGGAAGAGCGATCATCTCACCCTTCAGTTTTCACTTAACTGCTACGCGAGAAGGAGGGAGTGTCTTGCCTCACGCCAAAATTTTAGGCGTGCCAATTTTGAGGCCCTAAATCAGCACTTAGGGGCAATAAATTGGGACATCATGGACGACCTGGAAGTTGGAGAAGCCTATTCATTCTTTACGAATGTTCTGGACGCAGCAATGGATAGCCATATACCCAAATCTCGGGTCAGGTCAAACCGTAAAAACATATATATGACTAGCTCTGCCATGCACCTCAAACAGAAAAAGCGAAGATTGGCACTAGTTTACCACCAGACCGAGGACATAATGGACTTGGCACGTCTAAGAAACTGTGAGCAGGAGCTGAGGTCTATGACCCGTAAGTTGCAAAGAGACCACGAGCGTGCCCTTGCGCACAACATAAAGATCAACCCAAAGGCTTTCTGGAGGTATACAGGGTCGAGGCTGAAGACCAGATCAGGAGTCGACGACCTATTAAACGAAGAAGGTCAGTTGGAGTCTGATGACTTTGCGAAGGCTTCAATTCTAAACAGGTTTTTTACACGGGTTTTCACACGCGAGGATGTCCGTTCCATACCTGATTTCCCAACTCGCTGCCCGCAGCCCTTCCTCAGGGACATCACCATCTCGCCACTCATTGTATATGGGAAGTTAAGGTCTCTCAAAACATGCAGCTCCCCGGGGCCAGACTGCCTTCACCCCAGAGTTTTGCATGAGGCATCTTCTTCTCTTAGCGCCCCCTATCCAAACTGTTCAGGAAATCTCTAGACGCTGGTTGCTTACCTAAGGAATGGTGTTTGGGATCCATCACGCCAATTTTCAAAAGGGGAAATAAACAGGACCCAGGCAATTACAGACCTGTGAGCTTGACAGCCATACCCTGCAAAGTCCTGGAGTCAATACTCAGAGACGAGCTTCTGGACCATCTGAAGATCCATAATCTCCTTTCTAAGGACCAACATGGATTCCGCCCAAAACGTTCATGTGAAACGCAGCTGCTGGAGGTCTTGGAAGAATGGAGCCTGATGATGGAGAACAAAAACCCTGTTGATGCAGTGTACTTAGATTTTCGGAAGGCGTTCGACTCCGTTCCTCACTGCCGGCTGATGACCAAACTAGCTGCATATGGTGTTCGTGGCAAAGTCTTAAAATGGATTAAAGCCTTTCTATCAAACCGTCTCCAGCGGGTAGTTGTTGGTTCCTCTGCTTCTGATTGGGCTCCTGTCATCAGCGGTGTGCCTCAGGGATCAGTGCTTGGTCCAATCTTGTTTCTGATTTATATCAATGATCTCCCCAGACGCTGTAAATTCCGCAGTAAAAATATTTGCCGACGACACGAAATTATACTCTAGCGCCAATGACATTCGATCCGCCGTCAGCTTGCAGCTCGATATCGACCGCATGCTGAGGTGGTCGGAGCTGTGGCAAATGCCCTTCAACTTGGGAAAGTGCTCGATCTTACACATCGGTGAGTCGAACAGAAGCTTCGACTTTGCCATGAACGGTGTGACGCTGCAAAAGTCGTTTCTGGAAAAGGACCTCGGAATTGTCATTGACAAGGACCTTAAATTTAGGCAACAGGCTGCCTCTGCGGTTTCCAGGGCATCGAGGGTCCTAGCTGTGATCAGAAAATCGTTTGCCAACATCGATACGTTTACACTTCCGCTTCTCTACAAGACACTGGTCCGTCCCCACTTGGAATATGGGAATGTTGTTTGGGGTCCGTTTAATAGAGGTGACCAGAAGTTAGTCGAGAGGGTCCAGCGACGTGCGACACGCATGGTTCGAGTACTGGCCCATCTCCCTTACACCGAACGTTTGCGTGAGCTTGGCTTGCCTTCTCTCTACTTTCGGAGACGTCGTGGTGACATGATCAAGGTTTTTCGACTTCTTCATGGCGACATGGACCAAGATCCATCACAGTTCCTGGAGCTCGACAGTCGAGGACGTACGCGCGGTCACGCCCTGAAGCTGATGAAACCAAATGCTGTCTCAAGAGTCCGTCGCTTTTCCTTTGGTGTTAGGGTTGTTAATGATTGGAATGCTCTCCCTTACCATGTCGTCAACGCCACCACTCTCTCACAGTTCAAGGCCAAATTGGACGCCCATTGGGCAAATCAGAGGTACTATGTACCTCCGCAAGACTGAGCCGTGACATATTCTGACAGGAGCTCGTTGATGACCGAATCCAACAGGCTCTTGTAAGCCTTCAAATTTCGACAAACTTATCGTATCGTATCGTATCGTATCGAGAAGATCATGACCTCACCAGTTTTTTCCTTTGTTCTGCTCCTTTGTTAACTTGGAAACTTTAAGTGCATAAGAAATAAGCAATTTTTAAGCATGCTACGAATTATATACACACAACACAGTAATATCAGTTAGCATCAACGGAAATCAATGCCCTAAAAATAATATTTTTGTCATATTTGCCTCAATATTTACCTTGATAATACTACGGACATTTCGAAATAGGTACACAAAACAACAGAGACAAAAGCTGTGTTATTCTGCCGTGCAGAAAGCATACTAGTATGCCGCACACATGCGCAGTATCATATCTTGTGGCTCATGATACCGTATTGCGCATGCGTGCGGCACAATATTTTGCGTTCTGCCGGCAGTACAACACGGCTAAAATCGCGTCGAAGGAATGTCACATATGCGCAGTAATCGGTTGACCTTCAATTCCATTTCACAGCGAGTCTACGATCGAGCTAAATCAAGGTTTGTGATTTTACTGACTATTAAAATTATTATTTTGATGACGTCTTTAATTAGTAGAAAAGAAGAAATATTTCTGTTTCTAGCGTATCAAACTGAAGAAAACATGTGGTTTCCTGATTTTTAGACCAATTTTGTTGATTTAATATGCTGTCTGGAACTTCGACAAACTGGTCCATTCCCTTTAACTGTTGGATAAAGCTGTGTTGATTAGATTTCATCGTTGGTTAACCGGTTAAATATTTTTGCACGGTTTTTGGCTTGTGTATGGGCAAGTGCTGGCTATCGATGTTAGGGTTTCAGGGCGGGGAATTGTTTTTACTTAAAGTGTAATTAAAGTCAGCTACGGAAGTGATAACGCTGCCTGTGGGGCTTGCCTAGTTCTGACAGTGTTTCGTGTACAGGACGCGTCTTGATGTCGTGGTCTTGATATCGTCGTCTTGACATCTTCATCTTGGTCTTGTCGTCGCTTCTTCTTGTCATCTTTGGCATCTTTATCCTCATTATTATCCAGTTCCGGGAATCATCCGTGCCTTCCGGATATGATGTCGGCTGTGTGTATGGGGAACAATACAACACTGCAAGTTTAGAGCTGCCGTATTCGAAGACCCCGGTCTACATAAATATTGAGGCTTGGATAGGATAAAAGTATGTTGGGCCCATATTTTTCACCCCGTGGCGTTTTTTTTTGCCTTTCGTCTCCAGTTTCGAAAATCCTATCGAAAAGGCATATTGTAGGGCAATTTTTTGCTGCGTTACGTTTTTTTTTTGCTTTTCGACTTTGGTTTGCCCCTCCCAAACCAACCGGCTAGATCCGCCACTGCTGGATGATTGTTGATTGTGGAGGAGTGAGGTGGTTCCAGCAGTATTTATTTGTTGTTATTAAATGTCTTATTGAAATTTTGCCTGGGTTGAAACCGTTAACATATATTGTTCATCGTAACAATACACTGCACATTATAAAAACGACCAGGGATAGGATAAGGTGCGCAGGGGGCGTGCTCGCGAACATGGACCGATACTACGTGGGGAATAACGGCGTTATATCTTTGGCGGGGGAACGCGGGACGCAAAGTACAGCGCGGCTCCGACGCAACGTACTCCAGAGTCCACCGCGAAATCGACGGCGGCGGCGTCGGGGGGAGGGGACGGCGGCGGCGTCGGGGGCGACGGCGGCGGCGTCGGGGGGGGCGGCGGCGGCGAGATGGCGCTGATGGCGCGGCGGGCGCGAGCATCAGGACGCGGATGAGCCAGCGCTGGGGGCGCGACGAACGGACGGCGTTTGGGCAACTAGGTTGTGAGGATAGCGTTTGTGAAGAGATGAAGGAGAGGCTGTTTATTTTGAGGCAAAGGCAGTGGATGTAGCACGTGAAATGTCCTTGAAATACATATAACATGGCAGTATATAATGTTGACATGTAATACAGATACTGGAGCATTGCGGTCACATGCGTCCAGAGGAAAATATTGCAAATATTATCTTTGAGAACAGAAAATTCAGAATACACTTAATTCCGGCCGACTTCATACGAAACACAAGGGGGAAGTCGATGAAATCATGGCCGGCCGGTCATGTCCCAGGTGGCGCCATCACCGGTCCCACTCTGGGTGGCGCCACCTGCCACCATACACCATGCACTTAACATTCAAGACATTCTTAACATTAACATAACATTCTTAACAATTGAAGCCATCATAACGCAGAATTTCTACATCATGTTACACTTGGAATAAAGGGCGAAGAATTGAAATTAATGTGCAGGTTGCATACACACTGCCGCTTCCAATTTCCGTGATAACGTAATATTCCAATTCCGTAGCACGTAACATATGTATGAATTACTCTGGGTTTCACCCAAGGGTGGCTGGACGTGTTTTTACACTAAATATGACATGGCTGACATGACATGACAGCAGAAACTTGGAGGCGCTGACCGAGCAGTAAGGCACCACACTCAGCGCCCGCTTCAAACGTCATCCTTTTCCTCTGGTGCACTGCGCCGGACGTGCGGTAGTCGGTTGTCTGGTCCCTCCTGGCGGCCGGGTCACTCCTCGGGTCATACCCCAGTCACACCCACATGCTGCTCCAGGGGCCGGTGCTGCGCCCACCCGGTCAGGGCTGAGGTCGGAGTCAGCGGCCATACCCCGGAGTCCAGCGCGGTCGCGCGGAAGTTCGACGGTAGCTTGGCGACGCCGGATAGGTGGGCGATCACCAGGCCCCCATCGAGCTGGTGCCAGGACAGGATGTCGCTATGTTGCGCCAGGGGCCGGTGTTGAAGAAGCCGGCCGGCAGAGAACACAGGCGGTCGGCCGGCGCTCCCCCGCAGCACCCCGGACGCCGCCAGATGCCACGACGGCACTCTGAACCAGTCCCCGGGCTCCCCAGCCAGTAGCAGGTGACGGAGCGGGTCAACATCAGCCGCCCCCCGAGCAGCCGTTCGGGCAGGTTGAGGTCGTCAGTGAGGCCGCGCTGCTCGGTGAGCGACTCGAAGGAAGGTGAGTCACTCGAAGGAAGGTGAGCCACCAGCGGGCGTTGCGGCACACAGTCTTTCAGCCGGGAGACCGCCCGGGCGCCGCACCGCCGCCGCCGCGGCCCCCGGAGCGGCAGCACAGGGGCGGCCGGGCCGGCGCCCCCACGCAGCACCCCGGACGCCGCCAGGCGCCACGACGGCATCATCAATGCGCCAACCGTGCCCGCAACCGTCAGCAGCCCGGAAGGTCCGGCGCCGCCCACCAGCAGTCCAGACATCCTGGAAGCGGGAGGAGCTATTGGTAATAACAGGGTACGCGAGGCCGGCATGGATGGCGCAGGTGGGTTAGTTTGCAGGGAATTGTTAGTCTTGTTGGTGAAAGGTACTAAGAAAGACGGTGGTGCAGTGCAGGAGACGGGTTCTCTCTGTTTCACTGTTTTTCTGTCGAGAGCCCCTTCGTTGACAGACATGTGCTACCTGTAACATGAGAAACGTGAATGCTGCAGCCAAGATGAAGAGAAGAAGCATTCGCCAACAAAAGGTGTGCTTCAAAATAACCCAGTTTGTGAATTCTGGTGGATTTCTACAATATATTATTTCCATTTGTTCAGCCCTTAGGTATGTTCAGAAGATTGTGACCTGCAGGAGATTTTGGTAGACACATAAACTTTGGGTAAATTTACAAATCGGAGTAAATGAATTATACTGTCACTTATGTTTCTGAACATTTCCTTAGAAGCTGGGTAAAATTTGGTCATCTCTGGCTCTATGGTAAATGCATTTTTCAGTATAGAAAGTGGGTTTATTAAGTTCCATGGCTTGCAATGATTCTTGAGGAAGGTCGCTTGCACACCCTTGTTTTTCCAGGTCTGCTTGCACTTCCTTTACTTACTTTTGCATTTTCATCTTTTTATTTATGGTGCGTTTACCCTGATGCATAAAATCTGGTGATCGTCTGGCAGATGTCTCCACTCTCTGGCCTTGTTTCTCAATATGTCCCAAGATCCAGGAATAGCAAGAAATAAATCAATCTTCCCCTGAAACAATGCTAAAGGTATAATAGTATGTGATCTGTGAAACTGTTGGTTTTACTTCCTAGCATGTTATCTCCAACCATACACGTATATTTACACTACGGCGGTACATAAAACATACAAGACCCTAAAAACAAGCCCCTGCCGACTGAGGTGGACAAATACAATTATAAACGGAGGAGCCGAGCCCCGAACCCGTGACCGCCGACGGCGCGAGCGCTCTAAATTACGCCCAGACGGGCACGGGCTCGGAGCCCGGCAGACGTCTACCGGCCGATTCCGTGAAATAATAAATCAGGATGATGATGAACGTATGAGCCGGACAAAAAAGCACAGTGAAAACGTGAGCGAAAACAAATAAACATTGATCTATGGCCTACAGTGCGCAGACACCGCCAATGGGAGCAGCCTCCCCCTCTCCGGCACCCGTGGCGCCAGCCACACCCTCACTGTCCCCAGACTCCCGGTTCCCCGCAAAGTCCGGTTCCCCGCCATCCGCCCCGACGTCCGGGATGCCGGGGATGTCCCTGGTCGGGTCCGCCTCGGTGCGGGTGCCGCTGACGAAGGCGTCCATCACCGTAGCAGACGCAGGCGCGAGACATCGTGGGCCGCTCCTCGAGCAGCTGTTTGGAACCGACCGAGGTCGTCGGTGAGGCTGCGCCGTTTGGCCCGCGACTCGAAGGTAAGCCGGTGGGCCGGTCGACAAGCGGGTGCTGTGGCATATGGTCCCGCAGGCGGCTGACCGCCCGGTCGCCGTACTGCCGCCCTCCGGTACGTTGGTAGGCGGTTATTGGGGGGACGCCGGTAACAGTAGCTCTGATGCGTGTCCACGCGATAGAAGGCAGTATGAATAGGCTGGCGGGCCGAGTCGGGTAGGTGGGCAGTATTACCCGGATGAGGCTGGACGATGGCACGCGATGCTCAAACAGCCGCTTGGGTTGATTGAGGTCCTGGGTGAGGCCGCGCCGTTTGGCCCACGACTCGAAGATAGACCGCCGCGGCATGTGGTCCTGCAGGGCGGCCGCGCGCCGCACCGCCGCCACCCGCGGCCCTCCGGTATGCTGATCCTGCGGTTGTTAGGACACCGGAAACAGCAGCTCCGACGCGTTCGACGCGTTATCTATATCCTTCTGTCTCTATTGAGCTACATCAATCTGATATTGATATCTTTTGAGAATGCACAAACACCTTTTCAACACACAGACACTGCTTAATCCTATGCTGAGGAAAACACACAATTGCACAGCATGATAAATCCAATCCACACAATCCACAGTACAAGCGGAAGCCACAATCTCATACTGGAAAAAATTTGAAGCATGCAAACATGAGTTTTTTTTCTTCCTGGAGCATTACCAGACTCCCCTCTCCATTGAGTCACATCAATCTGATCTTGATCATTTCTTTTGGGAATTTAAGCACTTTTCCAACACATACACTGCTTAATCCTATGATGAGAAAAAATAAAATGGCAAGACATGATAAACCCAACAAATGATATCATTGCACCTGCAGCAGGCCCAGTGCAAATTGAGCTTAGAACATTTGTGGGCAAGGTCAGTCCACACAGCCTGCAGTGTAAGGGGACCCCCACAATCACACCTTAAAAATAATGCAAAGCTTTCTCTGATCATAATTTTTAGTATGTGCGCTGTCTGCTTCTAGTTGATGAAATTCTTTTTTCAACCTCAGTGTCTTTTTGCAGTTGATTGTCTGCAGTTGCCTTTAAAGGATCAGATTTAGCATCGAACATCAGACAGTAGCATCAAACATAAGCGATATTAATGACATACCTCGCAACAAATTATTCTTTAAGAAAGTAATCAAGAAAATTTTTTTATAAGCCAGTATTGAGGCAAACCCTTGTCACTCAGCAATTCTAGACAACAACAAAATTTTGCTCACTAGCCTTGTTTGCAGTGTCTCGGCAAGCTCCAAGTTTTGTCACTAACCTACCTGTCTTCAGCATCTCTCTCTCTCTCTCTCTCTCTCTCTCTCTCTCTCTCTCTCTCTCTCTCTCTCTCTCTCTCTCTCTCTCTCTCTCTCTCTCTCTCTCTCTCTCTCTCTCTTCCTGTTCCTCTTCCCATTCCTCTTCCTCTTCCTCCTTCTCCTCCTTCTCCTCCTTCTCCTCATCCTCATCCTCATCCTCACCTTCCTTCCCACCTGTCTCTTTCCCCGCTCTCACTCTCTCCTCTCTCAGAGAGTGAGAGCTCTCTCCTCTGTCCTTAGCCACGCTGGATGCCACAGTCATCGTGTGTTTGTACGTATTTTGTTTTGTTCCTTGTCTTTTATTCTGCACTAGTGATCTACAGTGTGTTTCATAAAGAATGATTTTTTGAATTGATCATAATGCGGTTATAAATAAGTTGTTATGGTATGATTTACATATCGTTCGAAGGATAATTTTGGGACATTTACGATTATTTGTACTTTGATAGCTGTTTTGACATTTTTCTTATTCAAAATAGTCTTAAAAGTGACTTGAAAATGCTGTCTATTTTTCCTTCATCAAAAATGTTGGTAGAAATCACGCGCGTATCACGTAACAAGTATCACGCCAATGACACTGAAATCATTACATCGTCACTATGGTACATCACAGTCCACTTGCACATTACCTTTAGGAATTAATTCTGAAAAAACGCACCTCTCAAGCTTAGGAAAGTTTGGGTCCAAGCAAGCAATCCCCAATCGGTCCATGTCCCTTGTTCTGCGGTGAGCAGTGGGGTCTTGTGCGCTGTGTCCACGTGAGCATGCACATCAAAAGCAAAAGCTACAGTAATATTACAAGTTTAAAACTTTTGGCTCAAGCTCCATATGGCTCATTGGCTTACCTTCCATATGAATGATGCGGCGGACACAGCCCACAATACCCCACTGATCACCGCAGAACAAGGGACATAGACCAATTGGGGATTGCTTGCTTGGACCCGAGCTTTCCTAAGCTTAAGAGGTGCGTTTCTTATAATTAATTCCTAAAGGTAATGTGCGTGTGGATTGTGATGTACCATAGTGACGATGTAATGATTTCAGTGTCATTGGCGTGATACTTGTCACGTGATACGCGCGTGATTTCTACCAACATTTTTGATGAAGGAAAAAGACAGCATTTTTCAAGTCATTTTTAAGACTACTTTGAACAAGAAAAATTTCAAAACAGCTATCAAAATACAAATAATTGTAAATGTCCCAAAATTATCTTTCGAACGATATGTAAATCATACCACAACAACTTATTTATAACAGCATTATGATCAATTCAAAAATATCATTCTTTATGAAACACCCTGTATATGTCTGTACTTCTGGTTTTTGCACATGTGGTTCGCATATCGGTTTTCATCCATATGTGTTGTGGGAGGGTACCTTATGGGCCATGAACGCCTGGACCTTTGTGTGCACTTAGCCGTGCTGCTAGTCTTATCAGTGCACATATGTAATAGTGAACACATGAAGTGAACATGAACATGAAGTGAACACATGACCTCACCATTTCGGGATATGGGGTGGGAGTCTGTGCACCGGTTGGAATGGCTCGCTGAGTGTTAAATCGTCTCTCACATCCATGGTTAGCAGGGAGCGACGTCAGGTTTCCTAAGCCTTCCCGTTTCATGCCGACCCTTCCAACACCATCGGTTTAAACACTGCATGCAAAAATATGTTATCTATCTAAGCCTTCCAGCTTCCTCCGGCCTCTCGCCCCTGACCAGGTGATTACAGTCACCCCTCCTTCAACCCGCCAGATTGTAGATTTTATTGGGAAATATCCCTCAATTCAAGGCAAAGTTAGGTGGTTATTTTTACTTTAAGAGCCATTAATGTTGGGATTGTATTTTCCCGAACTACCTGATCGAGTCACCTGCCTCATTTTGTTCACTGGCTGCCCCTATGCCCTGGAGGGTCATATCCCCTGTATACCCCTATTCCTCTATGACCATAGGGATGTCCCTATGACATGTAAAAATATAATATTTTAAGAGTTTTCAAAGACTGTCTTGAATTTATCGTGATCCTCTATTCAAGACCAGCCCGGGGACCACCTAGTGTGACAGAGCCCCACAAGGCAGCTGTCCCCCAGCTGTGCAACCAGGGACTAGAATATAGCTCAGTGGCCCCCCGAGATGATGGTAGTTGGCCTTGTGCTTTTATTTCACATCTATTCAAGACCAGCCCAGGGCAACAATGATGTGGATCAGACCCCCCCTCCAGAACAGCTCAATTTTCCCCAGAGAATAGACTAGCTCATTGGCCTTCAGATATGGGGTCATCAGAGTAGCTCAATTGGCTTTAGATGGGTTCATATGGCCTTTGACCAGCTCAGGTGGCACCAAGTGAGCACAATGGGCACCAGAATGCCTTCGCCCATACGATTATTGGCGACGATGAGGCATTATCTGGACGCGTATTAGGTGCCCATACTCTTCCCGGGTACCATGAAACGCGACAGAACTCCCTAGCTGACCAAAAATAGTTGTAAATTGTCTAATAATAGTTTCAATTGATAAATGTGGTCTACTTGCATCTAGGTTCAACGGCGTGGGACACTAAATTTCGAGCGGCACAGCCCAAACAGTACACCGCCTAGCGATCAAAGGGGCACTCTGGCATCGATGAGGTCATGTGCTCCCTCCTGTGGGAGAACCAAAATCTTGGGGCTTCTGACTCCCACCTCCTCCCTCCATCTCCATCCGTGCTCCGAAGGCACTGCTCGGCGAGTTTGTATTTTGCCTCTGAGGTTAAATCTGCCCAGTAAACACGAAAAGGAAATATTTTGAAGAACAAAAAGTTTCTATTAACATCATTTTACAATAACACGTGAAAACAATTTCAGTTTCAAGACATGTTTGAAAACATTTTGTTAAATTGCTCCCACGCAGGTTCGAACTCGCGACCGATTGCGTGGCAAGCGAGCGCTCTACCAGTTGCGCTACGGTGACGCGTGCGCGGCCGCCCGCTGGGGGAGGTAGGGTCGGTGTGGGCGCGACATTGAGTCAGTTTTTGCTCTCCTGTGGGAAGGTTTATGTGGGCACTGTAAAACCGACTGCTGAACCCAAAAGGAAATTGATGGCGCTTTCAGATGATATGCAATTTGTTTCTGTGACTACCAAAATTTGCGATCTGCAGACTTTCCAAAATTAACATTTTAACATGCGATGTCAATAGGATAGAGGAACTATCACGCCCGTGCTGCCAACTAACTGCGATGGAGGCTGTGTCCGTCCAGTAAGAAAATATAGGCGTGCTATTCTGCCGGCAGAACGCATAATAGTATGCCACACTCATGCGCAGTACGGTATCATGGACTACAAGATACCGTATTGCGCATGCGTGCGGCATACTAGTATGCGTTCTGCAGGGCAGAATCACGGCTCCCTATAAATGCAGGGCAGAATAACACGGCTTATGAGAAGAAAATATTCAATCAAGTAAAAGCTTAGGGTGGAATGCCTTTAAGGCATTAAGTATGTCTGACTCTAGTTACAGTCATGTAATAATTAAAATTTCAAATATAATTTTCAGTTTTATCACGTGAAAGTATATTTTCTTTGTCTCCAACGCGCCGTCTGTAACTCCTCCATAAAAATATGTTTATCATAGGAACCGTGGTTTTATCAAAAGTCCTACAGTCCATAAAGTCCACATTTAAAGCGCAACCAAAAGTGCAAAAATTCAAAAGTGCAGCATGGTCAAGGTAGCGATCTTCAAAATACCCGCAGCTAAAAAATGCAGCTGTTCAAAAGTACAGCATAGTAAAATGACAACAGCTCTGTTGTTCAACTGTAACTGGAATGCGATCACCGCAGACCACGCCTCCAGCATCATTGTCACCTTTAGGCATGGGCGCTGAATGCGAGGGGGGTGACGGGGACGTGTCCCCTCCTGTTGAAGAACCAAGGGGGGACGTTTCCCCCGATTCTTAGGTCCATCGTCATTAATGCTGTCAGGTACCGAATGTGCTAAAAATTCGCCTCCCCCGGTCAGCACCAGCCCGGGTCCGTCCCCCCTGTAAAAAAATTCCGTGGCGGCGCTCCTGCCTTTAGCATAGGCGGATCCAGGGGGCAAGGGGGCACGTGCCTCCCCCGATCTACCCTCGGCGCCCCCTGAAAGGTCGATGGCGCCCCTTGAAATGTCGCTTCCCCCAGGATGCGAAAGTCGGCGCCCACCGATAGGATTTGGCGCCCACCTGATAGCTTTTGCCGGTCATAAGTGACGCCCCCTGGTCCAGATGGCGCCCCCGTCCGGATGGCGCCCCCGGGAAGGTGCCCCCTCCGATCGGCAATCCTGGATCCGCCTATGGCCTTTAGGGCCATCTGTAAAAACAGACGTGAATTGGGAGGACACACGAGCAGTGGCTGCCAGTTTGGAACCGTTTGAAAAGGGGGGCGGCAGTCTTAGGGGACCCCACTTCAAGGGGGCCCCAGCCCAATGGGACCCATTATTATGAGCAATTTTGAAACCGCTGACTTGGTATCAATAAGGTGTGCAAGCGCACCGGCCTACACTAGGTACGTATTTCCATACATCACTTCTAACGTTCTTTTCAGCTGTTTCCTTTCATGGAATAGAGCTATTCCATAAAAGGGAACGGCTGATATGGAGCTCTCCGTGGTGATTTTCCACTTCGCAGTGGAAGACGGCCAGTCGCCCGTCACGCCTGTCGATGTCCGATGGACGGCTGCTACTCGGCGTTTGGTGCGGGATGCGTGTCCAAATTCGTGATCTGTGTTGGGAGTGGGGCTAAGTTTGATTGGGTCCACTTTTCGGGGCCAATCTGGACGCACTCTGGTAGTAAGTGCCTTGGCCTTTTTCACGAAGACCTTAGGGGCTTGAAGACGTGTTATAGAAGTGGTCCCTGTCTTACCAGCACTCTCTCGGGCGTCGAAGACCGAGCCCAAGGACTTTCATCCCATGGCGAGTCCCAGGGTGACTTCAAAAGCAGCGTCCGACCAGAGGTGCAGAAAGTATGCTGGCTGTCACAAACTCAATGCGACGTATGCCTCCTCTGTCACACAGAGCTGGAAATAATAATTGTATACTTGGATACTATTTCCAATATGCTGAATGTCCTCTACCTGTCCCTTACTTTTTGCAGCAGACAAGGTTCTAGCACCAAACCATTACAGCATGAAAGTAGTAAACTGAGTTTTCATTTATAGATCATGTTTTTGTTTTCGGAAGGAAAATTTCCAATTATGGGTCATTTTTTCCAGTATTGGGGTCATAACTATTATTGGAAACTCTGACTGCAGTTCCCCCAACGACATGCATTTCTCTTTTTGAAGAAGTTTCCATTTTTGGAAGGAGTGTTTCCAATTATGGTACTTTTCCACATGATTAAATGTAGCAATTATCATGAAAATAGTTATTATTGGGAACATACCTATCTATTAATGGGAGCATACATGTACCCCCCCCACTAAACTTCTATCTCACATATCAACAAAAGGGACAAAAATGCCAATGTCAACGTAGCATTTGGATCTACCCAAAATGTGTTGGTAAAGTGGACCTTAGGTAGCATTTTTATAAACACATCAAATGCTTAAAATTTGCATCCCACTCACGATCATCACCTGCCTGGTCATTCCTTCTTGCAGTAAAAACTCTGAGGCAACTAGCCTGCATAGATGTAAAATTATGTCTATTGGCCTAATAGGTACGGAGGTATTGGAATTCACATACCAAAGAAAGATCCAGTGTAGTCAAAATCCTGCTTTAACTCCATGCAGTTCAGGTCCTGTGAGCTGCTTGCCACCACTGGTAGTAAGCAACACACCCCCCAACCAGCGTTTTTCGAAGTCTATTTCTTTCTGAGATTTGCTGTGATTTTCTGAGATAAGAAGGGGGTCTACTCGGCCCCCTCCAGTGCACGTTAGTGCCAGGCCCCTCTCCAGTGTGGGTGTTAACACTTTGTGGAGAACTGCATTAGCATACATTTGCTATCTGTACAATATTGATATGATAATTTGATCATGAAAACTCACCTGAATCACTGTTGTTGCCAGCCTGTTGCTGGCGCCAACTCTCCCAACTTCCTCCAGCTCCAAATCTATCTAACCAACCTAGGGCACAAATAAGCTAAGGCACAAGCAGGCTAAGGAATGAAAAACCAAGCTTGATATGGGAAAGTGCACCAGTCTTACAATAGCCTACATTCATCTTAGATTAGCCATGGGCAGCAATATTTATTCTAGCTAGTTTTAGCCTGCACTTATCTCAAATATACCTAATAAATATGCCCTCAAAATAAGTGGCTTCCCGCCTGTTTAAATTTTTGGCAGGTTCTACATCACATAAACATTTCTAACTTGTCTTGTCGCTGTTGCGCAGTTTACGTAGAATTGCTGCCCAGCTATGTTTATTTTTTCACTCACTTAGTACTTTTATTATTAGCTTTTAGGCGTACTTAATACTAAATTCAAAGAAATAGGGGCCGCAAAATCGAAGAGACACAAACTGTAAATCTGTTTTAACGTGAAAAAAATGGACAGAGAAATACTTGATAGAGTATCTGCGTTATCGTTAATGCCTTAAATATGCCCACAATCGTGTATTTCTCGAAAAAATCGACTGTCACATTTCGGGTATCTAGGTGCAAACTTTCTGCAAACTACTAACAATCGGCACCATTGGGCTGCATGTTAAAATCTGGCAACTGTGACAGTGGTTTGCGGGTTTTCTGCAGCGGGGTCCCTCGTTTTAGTAGAAACTGAGCACAGTACCAATATTGTATCACTAATGGTACGCTGTGCAATTGAAGAACAGAGCTGCTAAGTTAAGATATTTCCTACACGCTTCATTCTCTATTTCGAAAATATGTGGTTTGATTTTTGAGCCATACAGTCAGGATCGCTATTTTGTCACAATTATGCACCTCAATTTTCGTAAATGTGTCACAAACCCCGGTAGCCGAGATGGCAAGTTTCTGCACCTCTGCGTCCGACATGGCATCTACACGGCATAGGTAAGTGAGAGTGCCCACATAGCGCCACTTTAATGAAAACACTGCATTGCTAAGAGAGTGCGTGACCCACAATTTTCTCTTTTTTGCAGACGTCAAAGATGATCATGTCCCCGCTAATTTTCGTCATTTATCGGGTAGATGCGCGACCCGTACAACTTACGATTATTTTTTCCCTGTACACTACAAAAGGCGCAATTAGAACACCTGCCCTAATGCCACCACCATATGGTCCCAATTGCGTCGTTGTTGTTTTGATAAGATGTTATACGGGCAAAAGCGTATCGTTGGACTTTATGTGTGACTCTTCTCATATGAGCTTTGATTGATGTCTCAATTGTTTTTTTTTGTAGATATCGTATGGTGCCTACCTAAATGGTCCTGAAGGAACCTGGGCTGTTGAGTCTCTCACGCATTTGAGCTTATAGGAAAGCTCTTAGCTCTCAATACAGCTACAATGCAGCTCTGTATTATCAACATACTGTCCTTTACCAAATATTTCTCTCGTTCTTGAGGAACTTTCAAGTTATGCTTATTCGGGGCTTTGTATTTCAATTATGCGCTCGCATATCAGTGACGGCAGAACGTCCTAATATAAGGGGGGTACGATGGACTTTTCAACCAATTTCTCTCCAGTCAATGCTATAGGGTCAATGTTAAAATTTCTGATTTAAGGGAGGGCACCGTGCCCCGGTGTCCCCCCCCCCAGTTCCGCTGCCAGTGTCGCATACATAAGCTCAATGATCATTCATTTATGTTTTGCTCTCGTTGTTGCACTGTATGAGTGCCAAAACGCCGCTTGAAAGAGTCTTGCGGCACTATTCCATTAACCCTTGCCCCAGTGGCGGGTACGAGCCACCTTCGCCCTGGTGGGGGGCTAAAAAAGACCCCCACGATCTCAAAAACTAAGAGAGCTAGAAAAAAGCGCAAAACGGCAATCGAAAGCTCTTCAAAAATGATATCGAAAATACTTCAGTCATTTTTCTCGTCAGGTCAATATAAAGGTCACCAGAGGCCAAAATAGGTCAAAATCGCTAAAATGAGGTATACTAAGAAAACCTCATATATCTCAGAAACAATGATAGCTAGAAAAATTTTCTTAAGACCATTTGAAAGCTCTTGAGTTGCTCTTTTGTTATAGTGGCAACGATTTTCGGGTCAGGTCAAAGCCTAGGGAGCTACAGGTCACTGAACATTGGGAACTTGCTTGGGAATCTCCATAGCCACCCATGCATAAGAGTTTCATTTTTCGCTAATAACTTCCAAACAAAGCAGGATGCAGCCATATTTGATGCAACATTGCAATCCTCCGTCAATACAAATCAAATGATGTATATTATTGCTATGCCAGGTCAAATTTAAAAATTTGACCTGACCCAGGTCAATGGTCTGCGCCAGTATAGATGAGCACAGCGGTAGAACCGACGGGACTTGTATTCGGAGACGTGCATCGAGGCACACAGGCGACGCGCGAATGACAACACACACAGTGCCGGGATTGACCGATAGGCGGCACGAGGGCCGCGGTACGGTTTATACGGACAAGTATTACACCGGCCCTGGCGCTGACCCAACTTAAGCTGGTATAGTCATGATGTATATCATTTGACTTGCTGTGACTATAAAACACTTTGGTGACAAAATAAAAATTCTATCTTTGTTTATTCAAAATGTATCGAGTAAAACACCAAAATATGCTTATTTGACCTAAGGTGACCTTTCAAAGGTCACAAGTCAAATTTGTTGGCCTCTGAGAAAAGGTCATTTCATGATTTTCCCCATGTATTTACAATGGGGAGGTCATGCTCTGCACATGACCTTAGGTTACCAATTTCAAAAATCGGGGAACATACATTGTAGCTCCTGGTGGGCCCACTATGTGATATGAGTTTCAACGTGATCGATTAACCCTCCTTTTAGTTATGTAGTCCTAAGCATTTTCTCGGGTGAGGTCACTTCACCTGGCTTGGTGACCTAACCTAATATGACCTTGAGCTAAAATGTTCAAGAAATTTGTAAAAATGATAAAGGAACAGCTAGACTAAGTTTAGCGGCCCTGCACGCCGCCGTTTTTTGTCACTTCGGAAAAACCCGAGGGGGTCTGAAAAGACCCGCACCCGGGCGAACGTTAAGCGACTATTCATCGTGGTACTCGGAGCCCCCAAAGGCATACCTTCTTCACCTGGAGGGATAAAATGGTTCATTTTGTATTACTGGGGCAGTACCAAGTCCACACATTCTGGTGTCGTCTGCCAGAACTTAGCCGGCCTTGCCTGTAAGCGAGGCAGCCGACATTTGTGTTCGTTAACACAAGGTGGCATCATTGGTGAGCTTTTTGCATATAACATCGACAGCGTCCTTGATGGGTACTTTGGTAAGCAACGATTTGACGTCAGAACTAATCTGTCATTTTCAGCCATAGAGATAGACTTCAACTGATCAAGAGAATATGTTGAGTTGGTTTCAGTGAACTCGGCCTTGCCTAGAAGGGGAGCCATTAATTTTGTCAGATGTGAAGCAGCTGCATAAGCTGGGGAATCAATTATGCTAGTGATAGGACGCATCGGTATGCCTGGTTTGTGTACCTGAGGAAGGTAGCATGACCTGGGTGTGAATGAGTGCTTTGGCTTCAATTTCGTAGCTTGCTCCTCTATTTGCTCTCCACTTTTTTAATGTCCGCGATTACACGATTCATCATCTTGTCCTTTTTGGGGATTGGGTCCTTTGATACTTTAACATAGGTCGCGTTGTCAAGAAGCTCCTTAGTCTTACCAAGATACTGTGTTGATGACATCACACCTGCGCGATTGTTCGCCGGGAGTATCCAGATGTCCTCTCGCTGCGATAAAGACAATATTGCCTTTCGCTCAAAATCCTTCATGCTATTGGTTGGTTTTAGCGTTTTAACTTCTGTGCTTTTAACAAGATGTTGGCAATCTTTGAGCTGGTGGAGATAGCTTTTTGATCATTTTTTCTCCCTGCACAGGCTTTCTTCTACCTAACATAACATTAATTCCTTGATCACTTTTTGGGTGCGGTTGGGAAACCTAAGCCTCTCTCCAGAACTTTTGTTTCAGCTGTGCTCAAAGGGTTGCCGCTCAGATTGTCTACAATGCTAACTAGTGGGCAGTTCGGGTCCGTCAACGAATCTACATCGGTCGTTTTTCGTCTTATTAGCGTTTTAAACTTCTTTATAAGAGACAGGCTAGCTTTCTGAAATTCCCATTGACCTGACCTATTAGTTCCGCTTTCCCCTAACCTGAAGTCGTTTTCATTGATAGTGTTTTGCAGAACCCGTTGCACAGCAATCTTTTGAAGCATCTGATCCAATTTTTCCTGAACGGTTTCAGTTGATCAATCACTAAATTTATCTTCGCATCCTCCAAAATACGTTTGATCTTCGTCCCTCTGATTTATTCTTTAGTTTTAATCCCTTCGGTGTAATCTTGTTATCACGACATATTTTCAGAAAAATTATTTGGTTTGACTGTCGGGCAAGTTTGCATTTCATATTCTTTAAAGAAGAAGCTTAATTATATGTTCTCGTCCGTAGAGATTTGTTAGGTAGTTTGATAAGGGCATTTGTCAGATATGGCTACATTTCTCATTCCTAATTTCTACCCTCAGCGCTGGTCCAAAAAAAGTGGAAAACGTCTCAGAGCTTTTTTATGATACGTTTTTTAAATGAATCCAATAATATTTAGAGACTAAAACTCAGAGTCCCCTACCATAGTCGGCGGTTGATGGCCCTATTTATCAATGTAAAAGGTGCCTCTTTCAGCCAGATTAAGGACCCTAGCTGAGTCCACATTCAAATTTTAAAAGAAAATCTTAGGGGCCTTCCCATTGGGTTCAAATTTTCAAAGGGCTCCGAAGGGACCCTTAGTTTGGGTTAAAATGTTTTGTTGGATTTGCTAGGCCTAACAAGAGCTTTCTTATGATATGCTTTCTGAATAAATCCGATCATATTTGGATCCCTACGCCCGGTTGGTCGTTGCATTAGTAGGCGCCTGATGGCCTCTATTTTTCGATGCAGAAGACAGGACTTCCAGCCAGATTGGTCTACGCTCGGAGAGGACTAGATATCCAGATTTTAAAGAAAATCTGATTTTATTTTCTGAATACGTGCTAGAATATCTGTTGAATCCCTGCTCAATACCTGCTAACATCCGCTAGATACCCTAACTGAGTACATGCTACTGACAATTCCGAGAGATGAGTATTGAGCTGAGATAGCTGGAGGTCAATTCCGACTGCTGGGCCAGTCACAGTGATCGGGATTATGGTGCCGGCTCATGCAGTCAAGGTCGCGAGAGCGGACTCATAATCCTTCCACTAAACCAGTTGATCCCCAGAAGCATGGTGGATCAAAAACGCGAGTCTGGGGAGGAGTTGTTAACTGAGATAATATAGGGGGGTTGTGTGTGTTAACACCCGCACTGGAGAGGGGTTTTGCACTAACGCACACTGGGGGGCTGGCAGGCCCCCTAAGATCTCGGAAACTAAGAGGCATAGAAAAACTCAGTTTGGGGGGTGGTTGAAGGCTATGGTGAACTACATTACGACCATTTTTATTGACCTAGGTCAATATCTTCAAGTTCAAACGAGGTCTTAAAGGTCAAATATTGGTCATGCTGTGGACCGGATGGAAAATGCCGCGATTATGCGGGGATTAAAGGCGAGAATAATCTAAAGACGGACCAGGTTCATAGAGATAAGGTCGCAAAGAACCTTCCCTACAGTTTTAAGGTCAAGGTCATTCAGGGTCATTGACCTATAAGGTCAAAATATGGTATACTACTTATAATGTATGTACAATATGACCAGCACTATAGCAACTGTTTGGCGGGAAATGAGGAATGACATTTTCCAATGACCTTTGGCCTTGACCTTTGACTTTGACCTTTGCATTGAGGTACCTTAACTATGATGCCATAGCATGATATACGTCAGACCGGGTAACGCCATTTGACCTGAAGCACTGAGGTCAGTGACCTTAAAATGACGTTATAACCTTGACCTGTGACTTTGACCTTGAACTTATGTGAGGTGACCTTGACATATCCCGGTTATATGAAGTATGACGTCATCACTCCGTCTCCAATGCAAGTGAGTTGGCCCGACCGCGTGATTACGGCGATCTCAAAATGCAGGTTTGACTTTGAAAGCCTATAAGTCAAAGAAATTTTGACCGATTTTCAAAAGTCTTTCGCCAATCGACGCGCTATTAAATTCTATTAAATGCAGGGGTGTAGGAACGGTTTGAGAAGTGGGAGGGCCAATCTTAGAGGGGGCCCACCTCAGGGGGCCCCAGCCCACGGGGGCCATAATTATGAACAATTTTAGATAGCTCGTTTGGCGTCAATAAGGCACGCATGCACACTAGGCTGTCAATATATGAAAAATTAATGAATTAAATTTTGTCGTATGATTTCGATTTGTACCTATTATGATCTAGTAAGTCATAATTTTTTTTTACTTTTTATGCATACCTTTTTCAAATCAGAAATGAATTTGTAATCTCTTTCGGAGGATTTCAATCAATTTTTACCATGAGCGCGTTTCTTATATTTACAGATGTTTAGGTCCTTTTCATCATATTTACCAATTAAAAACTGTTTAGAAAAGTACAAACAATGTTTTGATACCAAATAGCCTCACTTCGCTATGCCTAATCAACTTGTATTTACTTATTTAATGACAAAAATGGGAACAATGATTTAGGTTATTACGGATCCCTTCTTTACAGCATTAGAGATTGATTTAGGTAAAGGCTGATCACAATAAATCAACCTAGCTATATTTCGATACCTAAAATGCACAGTTCCAGTATGACTGCAAGTGCACTGTACTTGATGGCCAGCTTTGTGATGCCGAGGAGGTGTGGACATGGTGTTATAGTGGTTAGCAGCCTTGCTTTCCACGCGGCCGACCCGGGTTTAAGGCCCGGCAGATTCCTTGTGTAAGGAGCAATTTGAGTCCCAAGAAACCCCTCCAACAGGGAAAGAGTTGGCGACGCCATATAACCCTGGCAGTTGGTGCGTCGATAAGCCCCAAAAATTATGCTGGTTTCCACGCGGCCAACCCGGGTTCAAGGCCCGGCGGATTCCCTAAGCAAATATCAATCTGGCTCCCGAGAAACCCTTCCAACAGGCAAAGAGCTAGCAACGCCATATAATCCTAGTAGTTGGTGCTTCGATAAGCCCCAAAAATTATTTGTATTATGCCGAGGAGGTCCAGCTTTGATCCTGAGCACCAATTCTATGTACTATACCCTTTGGCAGATGAATCCATCCCTCCTCTCAGCATTACACACTGAACTGGCTCCAGCTGTCACTTCCTTCAA